>JAJEJO010005781.1:0-58550 GCA_020662805.1 Glaucomys volans | reverse complement strand
TGGGGATTGGCTGATCTCACTTAGCATAACAGTCTCCAACATCATCCTTTTACCTACAAATGCCACAATTTTATTCTTCTTTATGGCTGAGTAATATTCCATTGTGTATATGTACCACAGTTTCTTTAGCCATTCATCTATTGAAGGGCATCTAGGTTGGTTCCACAATCTAGCTACTGTGAATTGAGCAGCTATGAACATTGATGTGGCTGCATCACTGTAGTAATCTGATTTTAAGTCCTTTGGGTATAGGCCAAGGAGTGGGATAGCTGGGTCAAATGGTGGATCCATTCCAAGTTTTCTAAGGAATCTCCACACTGCTCTCCAGAGTGGCTGCACCATCTTGCATTCCCACCAGCAAACATTTAAGGTTATTGAGATATGATTCTCGGTCATTTTGGCTTATTTTTGGTTTTTAACTTGACTTTGTTTCTCCTTTCATTGGCTATTCCCTTAGGGTAGTTCCTCCCTTTGCTGACTTTCATCGTTTTTCATTTTCTCCTCATGTAATATTTTGCTGAGAATGTTCTGTAGTGCAGACTTTCTACTTGCAAATTCTTTTAACTTTTGTTCATCACAAAAAGTTTCTATTTCGTCATCAAATCTGAAGGTTAGTTTTTCTGTATATAAGATTCTTGGTTGGCATCCATTTTCTTTCAGAGCTTGGTATATATTGTTCACAGGCCCTTCTTGCTTTTAGGGTCTGTGTTGAGAAATCTGCTGATATCTGTATTGGTTTCCCCCTATAGGTAATCTGAAACTTTTCTCTCACAGCCTTTAAAATTCTATCTTTATTTTGTATTTTGGGCATTTTCATTATAATTTGTCTTGATGTGTATCTGTTGTAATTTTGTGCATTTGGTGTTCTGTAAGCCTCTTGTATTTGACTTTCCATTTCATTCTTCAGGTTTGGGAAAATATCTGATACTATTTCATTGAATAAATCGTTCATTCCTTTGTTTTGTATCTCTGTGCCTTCCTCAATCCCAATAATTCTTAAATTTGTTCTTTTCATGATAGCCCATAATTCTTGGTGGTTCTGCTCATGATTTCTTACCATCTTCTCTGTTTGGTCAACTTTATTTTCAAGATTAAATATTTTGTCTTTGTAGTCTGAGGTTCTCTCTTCAAAATGATCTAGTTTGTTGGTGATGCTTTCTATTGAGCTTTTAATTTGGTTTATTGTTTCCTTCAAGGATTTCTGTTTGGTTTCTTTTTCAGAATCTCAATATTTTTATTGAAATGATCTTTTGCTTCCTGCATTTGCTCTTTTAACTGTTTATTAGAGTGATCATTCATTGCCTGCATTTGCTCTCTTATCTCATCCTTTACATCATGGATAATTTTTATTATATACCTTCTGAACTCCTTTTCTGACTTTTCTTCTAATGTGCTGTCAATGGATTCTATGAATGTTGCATATTCATTTGCTTGGGGTGCTTTCTCTCCTTGTTTTTTCATGTTGTTCATGTATCTTCCCTCTAGCAGTGTGAATCCAAGGTATTACCATTTCCACCCTATAGATTCATAATGTCCTTGAAGGTTTCCAATACCTTGTATTTAAGTGGGAGATCAGTATTAACAGCACCCAATGCAAATTATATGCAGCCTTAAACCAAGCAGCCCCTATGAAGATGTTAACAGTATTGTAATAAACAGAGGTGATGTGTTCAATTATTATCATAAACAATAGGTTTGCAATCAGGTGTACAATTTGCAAAAGTAGACGAAGAGGTTGGGGGAGGAGTATAGGATGTAATGATAATGAGGTAAGAAGTGAGAATATAGAGGTACCAGATCATAGGAAGAATGAAAGTGGAATCAAAAGAATTTGGTTGTTAGCAGGAGAAAATGGAGAAAAAGACTTTGAGGAAACAAATAAGAGGAAAATAGAGAGTCAAAAATAAAAATAAAAAACTACATCAAAACCGTAATATACTATTCAAACCTCCCAGTCTTTAGTAGCCTGATGCATGAAAGGTACTTGATTTCAAAGATGATGGGGTTACGAGAACAAGAAATGAAAAAAGAAAAATTCACTGTATTGTATATCCAAATAGAACACACTTAAAAAAGAATAGCTTTGCTGGGTATAGTATTCTTAGTTATTAGTTTTCTTTTTCTTTGTTTCAGAACTTGGCATGTCTTTATATTCCCTCATGTCCTGTTAGGTTTTCGGTTGAGAAATCTGCTTTAGTCCTGAGTTTCCCTTAAATGTAACTTGGAGATTTTTTCTTGCAGTTTTTAAAATTTTTACTTTATTTTGTACTTTTGGCATTTTAACTCTAATATTCTGTAGTGAGGTTGTTTTCTAGTCATGTCTATTTTGGGTTTTTATGGATTCCCTACATCTAGATGCACATAACTTTCTCAAGATTATGGAGGCTATGATTTGATTGAATAGGTTTTCTGTGTCATTTTCCTTCTCTTCACCTTTTGAGACTTTATAATTCAAATCTTTGTTTCATGCTGTCCTGTATGTCTTGGAGGCTATTTTCTTTTTCTTTTTTTCTTGGTACTAGGGATTGAACCCAGAGTCTCTGTATCATTGAGTTATATCCCCAGCTCTTTTCTTTTTTTAATTTTGAAACAGGGTGTTGCTAAGTTTCCCATGCCAGCCTTAAACTTGCAGTCCTTTTTCCTCAACCTTTCAAGTTGCTGGGATTACAAGTTTATAGGTATGCACCAGCATGCTTGGCTTTTCATTACTGTTTTTAGTTTGTTTGTTCTGACAGATATCTCAAAATTTCTGTCTTCAAGTGTATGGCCACTTTGAATGAGAGTGGAGGTGGCTAGGGATGTGCAATGTGGTGGACATTTCCCTATTAATGGTGGTGTGTGGGCAGGGTATGTGCATTAGTGCTGAATGGAGACATACATTGTCCATGGGTAGAACATGGGGACACTGCTGTTAGGGGTCTGAGATGTGGAAAGCATATTGATCTCATTCTAACTGACATCACTGGGGATTGGGGGAGTCAATAGTAGCCCCTTATCTGGAGCAAAGCTATAATGTAGTCTCTAGGTATTTCCCCTAATTGGGTTCCAATCCTGTGATCACTATGCAACTGTCTTCTGTCTTATAGATAGGGATGCCAACATTTGCAGAAATGGGGACCACTAAGGCACTCCTGCAATGGGGAGCCCACCCGCCAGGTGGGGTCCCAGGGTCATGTTTGCCACTGTTTCTAATTCCACTCTTTATGCTGCCATCCCAGGTCTCTGTGTCTTATAGGGTTCCAATTTGACCCTTTCTGAGTGTCTCAAAAGACAACTATATATTTGATCTTCTGATTCTTTGTGGAGGAGGAGGTAATCACTGAGTACCTCTATTTGGCCATCTTGATAATCTGTCAAGAATTCTAGAAAATCAATTTTTGACAATTATGTCAAGATAACTAAACTAGGGAATGCATATTATTTATACAAAATGGTGTTTTAATAACTGAATTCACATGAAAAAGAATGAATTTTTACTGCTATATTATTCATTACATATATTAAATCAAGCTGGGCATGGGGGTACATGCCTATAATCCCAGGGATCTGGAAAGCTTAGGGAGGAGTATCATAAGCTCAAAGTCGGTCTCAAATAAAAATAAAAAGTGCTAAGATGTAGTTCAATGGTAAAGTGCCCCTGAGTTCAATCCCCAGTACCAAAAATTAAAATAAAATATATTTTAAAAATCTAAATGCAAGAGCTAAAACTACAAATCTTAGAAGAAAACAGAAGTAAAGCCTTCTTACTATTAAATTCAGTAATAGTGTTTTAGATAAAACTCCAGTCATAGCTGGTTATGCTGGTGCATGCCTGCAGTCCCAGCAAATCAGGAGGCTGAGATAGGAGGATTGCAAGTTTTAAGCCAGTCTCAGCAACTTAGTGAGACCCTGTCTCAAAATAAAAATTGAAAAGAATTTGAGTTGTAGCTCAGTGGTAAAGCACCCTTGGGTTCAATCCCCAGTAACAAAACAAAACAAAACAATAAAATAAGAACAACAAATCTCCAATTATGGAAGTGACAAAGAGGAACAGATTGCAGGATTGTATAACAATTTAAAACTTTTTTCTTTTTGCTTTCATGGATGCTATCTAAAAAGTTTATTGTCATAAGGCAACCTGCAGGATGAAAGAAAATATTTGCAAATCACAAACATGATAAGGAGCTATAATCCAGACTAAAAATCTTCTAACTTGACAATAAAAGGGCAAATAAGCCTGTTAAAAATTGGTAAAACTAGCAATAGACATTTCTTCAAAGAGTATATAAAAATGCCCAAGATCATATTAAAAGATACAAAATATCATTATTAGGGAATTGGGTACCCAAAATATCATGAGATTTCACTTCATAGTCATTAAGATTGTTATGACAAAAATATAAAAAGATGCACCAAAACAAATGTTTGAGATGATGTGGTGAAAATAGAGCATTTATACATTACTAGCAGGAAGTATAAAATAGTGCAGCTACTTTGTGAAACCATTTGGCAATTGTTTAAATAGTTAAAACACAGGGTGATTATATGATATAACAATTATATATCCAAGGAATTCAATATATAAGTCCACACAGATCTTGTACATACAAATTTATAGCAGCATTATTCATGATAGTGAAAATTGAAAACATTTAAGTGGCAATCAGCTGATGAACTGATAAATAAAATGTGGTATATGCATGTTAGAATGTCATTTATTCATAAAAATAAGCTATTCTTATACATTAAATGCAGTTTATGATCATTGAAAGATATACACACAAAAGGCCACATAAGACTAGGCAGAACAGTACATGCATATAATGCCAGAAACTCAGGAGCCTGAGGTGGCAGGTTCATGAGTTTAAGGGCAGCCTGGAGAACAGAGAAAGACAGCATATCAAAAACACAAAAGCAAAACTAAAGCAATAAAAAGACTACATAATGCGTCATACTTCATATCATGCACAAAAATCAGTCCAAATTGGTTCTAAGACTAAATCTCAGACCTGAAACTCCAGGTCTTCTAGAAGAAAATATAGGAAAAATCTTCATATTATTCTTGGCAATGATTTCTTGGATATGACATTAAATGCACAGACAACAAAAGCAAAATATGTAAGTGAAATTACAACAAACTAAAAAGCTTCTGCATAGCAAAGGAAGAAATCAGCAGAGTGAAAAGGCAGCATATGTAATTGGAGACATATTTTCCAACCATATATCTGATAAGGAATTAAATTTCCAATATATGTAAGGAACTCCTACAACTTAGTAGCTCACACCTGCGTGTCATACACAAACCTTGATTGAACAATGGAGAAATAATTTGAACAAGTATTTCTCCAAAGAACATGTCCTAATGGTCAATAGATAAATGAAGAGATGATCAAAATCATTATCAAGGGAATGAAAATTAGCAAAACAATGAGATATCACCTTACACCTATTAGTATTGCTATTATTTAAAAAATGCTAAGTGTTGGCAAGAATGCAGAGAAATTGGAAGCCTTGTATATTGTTGGTGGGAATGTAAATTAGTACAGCCACTATGGAAAAAATATAAGAATTGCTCAAAAAAGTAAATATAACTACGATTTGAACCATCTATCCTACTTCTGATTATTTATCCAAAAAATTAAAATCAGAACCTCAATAAGATATTTGCATTTCTGTGTTCATTGCAATATTATTCTGGCAGACTTAAAGTTTACCTTGCCTACCCACTTTCAAGAATGCATTTGATTATTTGTATTTCTAACAATTTTGGTGCCCAAAGTGGGGCTCCATAAGTCACTTAGTGGTCACTCAGTATTTCTAACAATTTTGGTGCCCAAAGTGGGGCTCCATAAGTCACTTAGTGGTCATAGGAGACTCTGCCTCTTCAAAGAAGATGTGTTCTGCTGCCTTGTTGTGGTGGCCTTGGAGCAGGAAAGGAAATTTCCATTCCTGAGGATGACAAAGGTTCCTGAATCTGAAGTGGATCACAAGTGGATCAGCAACACAGGGAAAGGTTCCAAGAAAGTATAGCAGCAACCAAGTAATTCTGTGCACAGACCAAGGTAGGAAAATCTATTCTCAAGTTTTAGAATGAAGTACACCTTTGATGATCTAGCTATCCCAGGATTGTGTGAGTGTGACTGTCCAGAAATAGCAAATCACACCAGGAAAACAGAATGGAGGGGTATGCAAGAAATCCCTAGTAAGTGGGGATTGAGCATAGATGGGCCCAGAGTATGTAGAAATCCCTAGTAAGGGACATTGAATGGGACCTGTGTGTATAAGAATTTCCCAATTAGGGGGATTGAGTACACAGGGGGAGGGGGGCAAAAGGTTAAATGCACAAGGGGAAACTCAGTTACAGAAACTCATCAAAAATGGGAAAAAAAATTCTAGGGCTAGGGACAGGGAAGAACAATGGAAAGATCCCATGTGTACAAATCTTTTCCTTTAAAGAGTCCTGAGCAATGAAATAAACAATAATAATGGTGGGAGTAAATCCACCCCATAAAGGATGAATGGCCACCTTAACCTTTGACTAAATATGCACCATGACTGGCAGACTCTATTCCTAATGGTACTGACTATATAGGCCCTTTTCATGTCTGGGTCATACCATAAAAATCTGTGATAGTCTCTTTTAATTTCTAAAGGGTTAGATGTAACTTTTTCTCGATGATAGCCGCCTACTTCAATATATATATTTATTTATTTATATATCTGTTGTCCCCTACCTATGAAAATCTAATACCTGCTGGAAAGCTACAACTTATTTGTTTCCTGTCTGTATTATGTATGTGTATATACTTGTTTATTGTATTGTTGTGTTTACATATGTATTATTTTGTGTTGAACATTGTATCAAAATTGGCTTATAGATCCATGAGTACTCATAAATTTTATGAAGGTATCCAAATACCTTACAGTTCACATGACTTAAATAAAACTTTAACAAAAATTGTCAATCTAAATTTTCTGCATGGCCAGCCAATCAGTGTTAATGAAAAAGAATAGTGAATGGTCAGCAATCAGAAATGGGCCCCTACTGAGGTCATGTTCAAATGCAAAGGCCATACCTGGAGGCTAACTGATAGAAATATTAATGAGCACCTTCAAATCCTATTTCAGATGTAAATAACCATGAGCCTTTTCTATGGGAATACTCCAGACAGCTCCTTTGTCCCAGAGAGGAGAAAAATTGAAAGTGGGGGTGAACCCAAATGAGAGTTAAAAGAAGGATTAAAAATCAGACTAAAGAACACAATCAATGTCTTTGATACTTTTTCAATCCTTGTTTAACATATATGCCCCTAAACTAGCACACCAAAATGGGGTTTTCCTGCTCTCTGGCCCTCTCTCACAAGGCAGGATCCTTCTCCATTTATTCTCATCTTCCATTATCATCCATGGATTTTATTCTTCAAATTTGTGAAATAAGAACTCAGGAGGAGCTAGGAAAAATAAGAAATCTAGTCTCTTGTGAAAATTTTGGCTTCATCTTGGAAGCCATTCAGGGATCATTGGAAGAGTGAGTGAAATGTATCAAGACTTTATCACTTTGCTTTTCTTTCAGGAGTCCTATGCTCCATTTTGCACATTTTGACTATCAAAATTACCAGTACCCTGTCAGCCAGTTAAAAACTAATATTGTAGCTGTCAGTCTCGAGACTCATGGGAAGTGCTTTCCTGGAGTGAGACATATCAATTCCTCTCTGCCTTTGATGGAGATAATGTTGGTCTGATCTTGACTAAGTCTCCTTTCACAGCAATCCTTTCAATTGAAAAACTGAGGTTTCTCTTAGAAGCACCCTAAATCTCTGCTCAGGACTACTCCCCAGTGTAAATACAGGGTCTCTGGAGATGGCCCAAAACTAATCAATCACACTTGGAAGCTCCATCTCCACTTTAATCTTCTTTCATGGCCTCTCACCCAATGGCAAAGGGAGGGCCTCACATGGATAGCTCTTGGATAACAGGCTGAGGTAACTTCTCAACATGATCTGATGAGTCTAAGGCAGAGCTCTACCTGTCAATCTACCCATGTGTGAGTGAGTTGCCCCTTTCTCCATTTCTTTCTCGGCCTTGTAGTAAACCTACCTCAGGAAAATGGAGCTCAGTCACAGACCCTGTCCCACCCACCCTCAGTTTTTTCAGTTTATACTTTAACGGTCTATAGAGAAAGTTTTTCTTATTCTCTAAGGAAGAATAATGGGTCCCTAGGTTTCTAATGCTGCCAGTTTCCCTAGGAAACAAAAATTCCATGGCTCTCATTTTGATTCCTCTAGATATTTTGTCCACTGTCCCCCTACCTATTAGGTTAAATAAGAAGAAAAGAGTCAATTCTCATCTACTACTCTCCTCTGGGTCTCAAATTTTGAGTCGGTTATGATGGTAATATCATCCCTGGCTCTATAAATTTTGTTCTTTTATATAACAAATAGGACAGAACTTCGCTGGTCCTAGTTATGAATATGACAGCAAATACAGACATCAGGAAAGGCTTAAAACTTGTCCAGGACACATAGCTGTCAAGAACATGTCTCTCCCATAGTATAAAAGTCAAGAAAGCTACTGGTTTCTCTCCTCTGGGATACTCAACCCCATGTATAATGCTTCTATATTTGGGGGTAAACAGTAAAAACAATCAGAGTTTCTCCATTTTAAGAGGAAAGGGCACACACAATAAAAGGGATTTTAGGTAGTAATTGATGAGTAGCAACTAAATCCAACCTTCCCAAATCCTAATCAGTCCTCAATATGTGTTCACTAACATTTTGAAGATCATAGGAGAAAAAGAAAACTTTGAGGGAACTTTGAAGGATGCATCAACAAAGGATGACTACTCTAGCCAACTCAAGAGTCCTAGTCAGGCCTCAAGGAATGGTCACCCATGACTTTGAGGTCCACAGAATATTAAGCAATGGTTTGATTTGGTTCAGTCAATGGAGGGACACCAAGGTGTTATAGAGCAAGGGCCTTCTGAGAAACTGAGGCAATGTGAAGATCCATCCTTCAAACCCTGATTCTTGTGATCAAGTCAAAAAGATTTTAGTCATGTTGCTCGAGCAACAGTTGTGAGTTTATTGAAGGGATAGGAAAAGGGAAAGCAGAAACTTTCTTTGGTACCAGAGATTAAACCCAGGGGCACTCAGCAACATACCCAGTCCTTTTTTATATTGTATTTAAAAACAGGGTCTTACTAAGATGTTTAGGCCTCACTAAGTTCCTGAAGCTGGCTTTGAACTCACAATCCTGCTGCCTCAGCCTCCTGAGCCACTGGGATTACCGATGTGCACCACCCTACCTGGCAAGGGGACACTCTTAAGGGAAAGAGTGGGTCCTCTCAGAAAGGAGAGGGACATTGTGTCTCTCCTACACTCAAGTTTTATTGGGGATCCCAGAAAAGTTTCAGAGATTCCTGCCCATTGACAGAAGGTGATATCAAACTTTCAAGTCCCCTACTTCCATGGCAACTCTAGGTCACTTCAACCCATGCTGACTGGTTCTAATTGGATTCTTCATCATTTTTACTGGTTTTATGGTTAGGACAAATTATCCTTATCTTCCAGAATGTGGTCTGTGAAAAGGATCACAAAAGTCTCTCCTTTCAAAGTAACTTGGGTTCCTTTTGTCAATGTTATTTCCTGCCTGCATTTCCTTGCCAATAAAAGATAATTTGCTGAGGAATGTGATGATCCTATACACTTAGGCCAGGTAAATTGGGGCAGTAGGTAAATTGCTTTATGGAAAAAATCCAGGGCGGCAGATAAATTGCTTTACAGAAAAGAAAGCATGTGGGGGCGAGCACAGTGGACCCATTTTATAGAATTCTCTTAACATTATGTTCCCATCATTTGCATCTGTCTGTTCCCTAACAAAGGGATGCCTTCTTCCCTCTTGTCTTTTGGATGGTTAATACTCCATCTGGCCCAAACACTCATACACTGGAATCCTTTTGACTCTGTAACCCAGAGTGAAAATGCCTAATATTTAGTGTACTCAAGCTTGACCCAAATACTAGTTGGAGAACAAAAAGACATAACTCTTGAAGGAAGCATAAACTATAATTCCATCTTATAGTCAGACTTATATGAGCAATTACCCAAACTGGCTCCAGACAAAAGGGGGAAAATTGTTCTTTTTAAGTCCAAATGACTATGGAATGTTATAATACTCTGAGGCTGTACTCTCTCAGTGAATTTCAGAAAGTGACAACAGGCAAAAGGAAGGAAAGGGCCTCCTCCATTGAATGTCAATATTCCTAGTCTAAGAAAAAGACCTAAAAGGAGTCCCTGGATGCACAGTTTTTGTATATACCAGATTGACCAATCACTCTCCTGGGAGGAAATTTGTCATGTAAATTAAATGCACAGATAACATTCATAAAGATGGTTTAAAAATAAAAAATTAAGAAAAAGACAAAAACTAGAAAATATAATAAAGGAAAAAATATATGTATGGAAATACATTTTAATATGAAAAATTATAAGGTAATGTTTCTGAATGAGAAAATATTTTGTAAGGTAAAATAATATTTTTTGTGCTAAAGTAAAAGATAAAAGAGGGGACAAAATGAAGGAGGTAAACAAGATGTAGAATGTCTAAGCTACAGAAGGTTTAGGGAAAGTAAATCCAAATAGTTTGTGTATGTGATTAAATTGGCTATAATTAGCACCATTAGTTAACATTACTTGAATTTTAATGCACTGATAGGAAGCAAAGGCTGAGCATTGATTGCTTTTATCTATCAAGACACTTTTCTCTTGTGTCTGAAGCTAAGTCTAAAAGGAAGTAGGGTTTGTACAACTCTGAATTCACAACTGTTATTATACCAAATGGTACAATGAAAATGAATCCAAAAGTTTTTTTTTTAAAAAAAAGAGAGGAGAGGGGATTTGTGAGAAATAGAAAGTCTGGTGGTCCATTTTCAGAATAAATTATGCAGTCATAATTGGATCTAGTTGTAAAAATTGTAATTATAGCCCTTCCCTTTGACTGATCTAATTTTAAAATTAGCCAGTCATGTAGATCATACCCCTGAAGCCTCTAATCAGGGCAAAGGGCAGCACTGTGTTAGATATATAAACTGGTGGATTCCCTGCCCAGGTGCACTCACTAGCCAGATTCCAGTAGCACACCTTCTGGCAGAAGTACAGTTTGCTTGCTCACCCAATTTTGAGCCCAAGTTTGAGTTCTTGTGGCATCTTGGTATTTCTAATAGAGACAAAAATAGAGATATAACCTGCAAATGCTTTAGTGATATTTATTTAAATGTATTTTTAAAACCCCTATGGAAAAAGAATTAAGAGAAAATACTATTTTTTTCATGTTAATAGTTTTTAGGCTTTGGGTGTAAGTTATTTCCTGAAAAACTCATGTGTTAGGCAATGCAGGTATGCTCAAAAGTGCAATGATTAGATTATGAAAGCCATAAACTCATCAGTGAATTAATTCATTTTATGGACGAATAATTTGAATGGACTACTGGATAAGTGCAGGCAGATAGGGCATGGCTAAGGAGGTTGGTCACTGGGGAAGTGCCCTTGGGATTCATATTTTGTTTAAGGTTCTTGTGTGTACTCTCTCTGCCTTCTGGCTGTCATGAGCTGAGCAGCATTCCTCTAGCATGCCCTCCTGCCATGATATTCTCCCTCATCTCAGGTCCAGAACAATGGAGTCAGTTGACCATGGACTAAGCTGTTGTACCCAGCACCAAAGAAAATTAAAGAAAAAGTCTCACACCTTTTTGTGCTAAAGCTAAAGAAGCCTTTTATTCCAGCCAGGGCCACCATCCACAGCGATTCAGTGCAGAGAATGGCATACCCAAGGGGCAGGGGAAGGGATTTTTAAGGGGAAAAAGACCACAGAACTGGTCATTTGACTACAGAGTGGGTCATTTGACGTATATTGACCCTCAGCCAATGCAAGCAAGTGAAGTTACAGAAGCGAACGTGAGCAGTGAGCCATGCTCCACCCCAAGGTGTCCATGTGGGATAAGTTACATTCCTGGAATGGTTGGGTCTTTGGGTAAGAGGCTAAGATGGTGGGGGGTGGGGAAACACTATAAGATGGAGTCGCTCTTGCTTTACTTATCACAGAGCATTTGAAACCAATGGACCCAAAACAAATTTTTCCTTCTCTAATTTGTTTTTGTCAGGTATTTTTGTCACAGCCAGGAAAAGCTGAGTAACATGACAGCAATAAAATATTACAAAACAAAAATTTAAGATAAGGAAAAGATAGAAGTGTTATATCCACTCTAATTCCAAAACAAATACCAAATAAGAGTATAAGCAATTTTAATGTGTAGAAGTATATATCAAGTGCTTGTATTTCAGCTCATCCCACTGCATGGTGAGCTAAATGGTGTTTCTAGTTAGATTAGTTGAATAGTTAAAATGAGATATTAGAAGGAAGAGAGGCCCAAATAACAGATGAACTGCATTTTGAATGTTATTGTATTTTTTTAGTTAGATACTCAGAACTTAGAAATGATTTTAAGAATGCATTTCATACTCTCCTTAAGGCTACCAGATTGGATCCTGAAAGCCTGATTAATCTCTATCTTATTTGAGGTTAGCTTTTCTTATCTGGATGTGGATAGAGGAAGGGTGCTCTTAAAAATAGATAAGGAATATTCTTCATCCTCTTCTGATGGGAGGGCTGGACGTGGTCAAACTTTTGTAATTTGTGAAGCTGTTGGTATTCTCCCTTGGTTCCATGGCTCAGGCATCCAGAATTGTTATGCTATTTAGGACTCTCTACACGGTGGGTTGTAGAGTAGGGAGGAACAAACAGGTCTTCTGTTCACTTGTGAAATTTCTATATTACAGAATCCGATACACTCCTTCTCCTGATTTTTTGGAATTTCACCTGCACCTTTCTAATTTTTTGGCCCTTAGGCTGGCACATCCCAGTGAAGAAAGAGTTTTGAAGGAAAGCAATGTGACTAAATGCATTCAAAAATAAGAGCAAATGAGGGCTAGTTCCTGAACATCCCCAGATATTACTGCAAGAGAGTGCTTTGTTAAACAGTGCAGACTTTTCAATTGGTAGACTTTCTGACTGACAAAATGAAGTGAAATGAACAACAATGGAGCAGTATGAGAGAAGATATTTTTGGTGCAGGGTATCACCAGAGGCAATCCTGCCAGGAGGTGGGCCCCTGTCAACTCCCTTAAGCTGTTCCTGCTTTTCACAGCTTCTTCCTTTCTTTCTTTTGTTCCATCTTCCACTTAGGAATCTATAGATGTTTTCAAAACAGTTAACAAAAAACAATAGCAGGGAGAGGTCCTCTCATGGGGCCACAAGAAGCTAGGTCCAATGATGTAGGGTTTTGCGTATCTAGGACTAAATCATTGGCCTTTGGAAGCAGAGTGTGAAAATCAGGGACTGCCGCTGAGTCCTGGAAGCAATTTCTGGGTAACTGAATTGGACGTCTTAGGCTGATTTGAGTGTCCCAGGATGTGGTTCTCAGGGGAGGGTGGGGAGTTGTTACTGTGGCAGAGCTTATTTTCTTCAAGAGACGCAGGCAAATTCTCCAAGGTAACCCTGGGCCTTTCACCTTAGCAGTGTTAGGTTTTCTTTTTTTTTTCTTTCGATGGAGATTTTTTGTTTGTTTGTTTGTTTAATTTTTGATTCATTGAACACAAATGGAGTGCAGCTATTGCTTCTCTGGTTGTACACAAAGTAGAGTCACACCATCTGTGCATTCATACATGTATGTACACAGGGCAATGATGTCTGTCACATTCTGTTATTATTCTTACCCCTCCACCCAGACCCCAGACCCTCCCTTCCCTCTATGGTATCTATGCTTCCTCCATTCTTGCCTCCCTTCCACCCCGCATTATGCATCATCACTCACTTATCAGAGAGACCATTCGGCCTTTGGATTTTGGGGATTGGCTAATCTCACTTAGCATAGATTTTCCCACCTAGGAGTTTCTATATTCTGCGTGCATACCATGGGGGTAGGGTGAGGTGGTGTGCATAGGGACTTTTCTTAGTCATATTGTTTTATATATCAACAAAATAAAGACATTCTTTTGCTTCAATCTGTGGCAGAAGGGTCCAGTCATAGTCTTGTATCCTCATGTCACAAAGACAGAGGAGTTTCTGGTCATAGTTCTGTAAAAGGAAAAGAGTTCTCCAACTGTTGCACAGGGTAGGAGGCCTGCAACTAGAGGAGAATGGATGCCGACTGAGGGAGAGAATAATGTCATGGCATATTAGTCAACTAAGTCTATTGCTTACTTAGGAATTGAGATTATGGCATTTAAGTTTGATAAGGGTAGTGTTTGACCTCACCCCAGCCTGTGTGCCCCAAATAATCTTTCCCATTTATGTGAAAACTGTAATCATGGGAAGCACTGAACTGTGTCAGAAAAGTATAATTTGCCATCGACTAGTAAAAAATTAGTAGTAGCAGTAGTAATAAGTGATCATTATTTAACAAAGTCCTCTCACCTACAATTATGGCTGTTTTAGGTTTTTTTCTAAGTAACTTGTCTTCTTTAGGTTTCATTTTCCTTTCTAAAAGGAGATGAATTTGTTTACTCTATGAGACCTTCCAGAGCTAATTATGTACAACACTTTAGATTCTATTAAATGAACATAATTTTGTCAAGGGATAGGCAGGAGTAAAAAAGAAAGAAAAACTATAATCCATGATCCAGAACCTGCATAGTTATATAATCTATTTATACTTGCTTATTGGCATGAGTCTGTGTCAAAATGTTAAAGAATTTTAGATTTTAATATAGGACTATAGAATATGTAATTCATAGACAAAAATCAGTACATCTGGAATGTTTATGCATAATGGGAAATGTGAAGTAGGGGTTGCTTGAATGACGGTGATGGATATTTGAGGATGGCCAAACAATCTACAGTTCCTCAAATCAAAATACATAGCCATCAATTTTTGTTCCTACACAAAGATCAACTTTGAATGATATTAAATACATTTTGGTAAGCATGTTACTCACTCACTCATCGATTCATTCACTCACATCAATATATTTATTGAGCATCTACTATGTGCAAATATTATTCATATACGAGAGACAGACAGATAAACGGGAATTAGGCTCCACCTCAAGAAACTTAGAATTAAGTCCCATTCTTCTTGTTAACGGATAAACAAATTGATGTGTTTTTTTTAACTGTTGAGATATGGAATTAATGTTTGTTTTTGTAAGAGTGGTCCACATTATGCTTTGAATATAATCCTTGCTGCTCTGCCACTGCAATTTATTTGTAAATGGACACGTTTCTTTCTCTTCCTCTCTCCCTGCTTCTCCCTAATCTCTCCCAGTCTGGAATCTCAGGGGAAACAGGATTAGCTAACCCCATCCTAGGCAGATATATCTGTCCTTGAGTACACACCCACCATAGGAATGAAGTAATCCAGACTTTGGGGTTGGTAACAGAAGATCTCAGAGATGACTAGCTCCCAAATTAGCAAGTGAATTACAACTCCAACAGCCTTTGAATCACCTTTTCAAAATCTCCTTCTTCCTGCTGATAGGTATAATCACAGCCTTTGGGACAAGATTTCCCTGTGTTTCTCCTATGCTATCAAAGTAATAAACCTTCTTTTTCCTTTTTCTCAAAATTGTATCCTTGTTATTGGGTTGGCAAGGCCCGAACTTTTGGCAACTTTTGGCAAGTTGCTAAATTAACTCTAACCAATCAGCATATGTGCTTTGCTTAAGGTTCTCAAATCCAATACATTGCTCTCTGTACAATTGTTCTGAACAAAACAAAAAAAGTAAAGCCAAGATGGGATCACAAATCACATGCAGTATGATGATCATTACTGTGGGCTTTATGTTTCCCTAAATGTAGCATGCTTCCCTTTATATGGACAAAAACAGAATCAATATGCTAGTGAATATTAGTTCCCAGTATGAATATTTTAAAGGGTTCAGGGGAACTGTGTGTGTGTGTGTGTGTGTGTGTGTGTGTGTGTGTGTTCAGAATCCCTTGTTAAAATTAGTACAAAATTTTAAACATATCTGAAAAGAAGGAAGAAAGGACAATATTAATCTCTTCCATTTGTCTTAATTATTTATAATACTCAAAGCTCTTTTATAACAAGGGCTTAGACTTCACTTTTGCCTTCAAATGTCTAATAAGTAGCTAAAAGTAGGATTAAAGACTTGGCATCTCTGCCTCCATTAATGCATCCATCTTCTTTTTCCCAGTCACCTATGATTACAGGAACAAGATTTGATCTGATAAATATCTTGTGATGAAGCAATAACAACTTTCTTATGTGGGACAAGGCCCCACTTGATCAGTTCCTGAGAAAATGATGGACAGACTATTCCCAATCAAGATCACCAGCTTTGGTAGCCATAAAAATCCTCCAGCTGTGCAACACCCCCCAATTTGGCTTTTATTCCCCTTCATATAAAACCTCAAAGTTATTGTCAGCCCCAGAGTAAGGACCTGGGTCCCTTTGTCTTGCTGGTGTAGCTACTCTGATTAAATGTCTTTTTATTCTTTTCAACATTACTTTTCTGTGTGGTTTTTGGGGTGAGTGGCTGAACCTATTTTTTTTGGATCCCCAGAGTCAGGTGCCTGCCCTAGGACTCTGGTAACTCCTTTACTTTCATCATGCATTGGATTTTCATGACATCCCTGTTAAGTTATGTAAGCTATGAATGGCTATTAGTATTTTGTGAAAGAGGAAACAGGTTCAGAGATGTTATACACCTTGCTCTAAGTTAGTAAATGATTTTATTTCTCTTCCAGGATAACTGGTCATTCTTGTTTACCTGGGACTAAGGGAGTTTTAAAAATTCAAGATTTTCAGCTATAAAAGCAGAACAGTTCAGGGCAAATGAGTATGATTACCGTAATACTCTTCACCAAATAGATTTGAAATTGAATCTGATCTCTGATATTTAACTTATTAGGAATTTCATTGTAGTCAAGTTGCTCAACCTCTTCTAGATTTTATTTTATCAAGTAATAAAATTAGGATAATAACATCTTTCCTTATAAGGTTAGGATGATTTAACAAGGCAATAGTTGTGAATGCAGGGAATGTAAGTACTGGCATCAAGTAGGCATTTGGTTAATACTGATGTCCTGCTGGTGCAGGCCTATAATCCCAGTGATTCAGGAGGCAGAAGCAGAAGGATCATTAAGTTCAAAGCTGTTATGGTTTGGATGTGAGGTGTCCCCCAAAAGCTCATGTGTGAGACAATGCAAGAAGGTTTGGAGAAGAAATGATTGCGTTATGAGGGCCTTAACCCAATCAGTGAGTGAATCATGGATTAGATTGAGTGGTAACTGGAGGCAGGTGGGGTGTGACTGGGAGGTGGCTCATTGCGGGTGTGGCTTTGGGGTATATATTTGTATCTGGCAAGTGAAGTGCCTTTCTGCTTCCAGATCATCACATGAGCTGCTTCCCTCCACCATAATCTTCAGCCATGATATTCTGCCTCACCTCAAGCCCCAAAGAATGGAGCCAGACTTCTATGGACTGAGACCTCTGAAAATGTGAGCCCCCAAATAAACTTTTCCTCCTCTACAGTTGTTCTGGTCAGGTCTTTTAGTCACAGCAGTGAAAACGTTGACTAAAACAAAAATCAACCTCAGCAACTCAGCAAGGCCCTAAGCAACTTAGAGACACCCTGCCTCAAAATAAAAAATAAAATAAAATAAAAAAGGGGATGCGGCTCAGTGGTTAAGCATCCTTGGTTCCAAATATATGTATATATATAATAATAACATGTTATTCTTATTACTAGAGTCATTTGCAAGAAAATATCTTATGCTGGTTCTTTGGAATTAAGGAGTTCTTTGTGGCTTGCTGCTGACTGGGATCACATATAGGCTGCTGATGGACTATGTGCTTCTCCTCTTCAGAAGCCTTCAGAGTCTGTTGGTTGTCTCTACCCTGAATCCTGTGTCTGAGTAGCACTATTTTTACATAGCATACTAATGGATACCACAGATTGCTCACTGAGCCCTGAGGACTGCAGACATGGGAAAATGAATTGAACCAAAGAGTGTGCTAACATAGTGAGCAATTCTGCATTTTCCCCATTGTTTTTCATTAGGCACCAAAGGAATGATTTAACCAAAGGTTAATGTTTTAAACTATCACTTTGGTTTATAGTGTAGAATGGGTTGGATAAATTTACTAATGGATTCACAGAAACAAATTAGTACGTCACCATTGCAGTTTGATTTAGTCAGATATTTACCACTGTGACCAAAATACCTGACAAGAACAATTTAGAGGAGGAAAATTTCACAGTTTCAAAGGTTCATGTTCAGCTGACTCTGAAGCTCTGGGCCTGTGGTAAAGCACAACATCATGGCAGAAGGGCACAGCGGAGGGAAGCAACTCAGGAGATAGCAACCAGGAAGAAGAGAGGGAGCTACACTCACCAAGGACAAAATGCAAATCCAAAAGGGACACACCCAGGGACCCACCTCCTCTAGCTACACCCTACCTTCCTACAGTTACTGCTCAGTAAATCCATATCAGTGGATTAATCTGGGAATTAAATTACACCTCTCATAATTTAATCATTTCACCATTGAAAAGTTCTCAGATTGCCTCACACATAAAGTTTTGGGAGACACCTCATGTCTAAACCATAACATAGTAATGGGGTAAGAGCCAGGGATGATCTGAACTAGGGTAATTATTGTGGGCAAGGAGAGATACAGATTTGAGAGGTATTTAGGAGATAGGATCAAAAATACTTGTTGATAGATTTTATGTAGGTGATGAGGGAGCAGGCACAGTCAAGAATAACATTATTCAGGGGGCTGGGGATATAGCTCAGTTGGTCTAGTGCTTGCCTTGAAAGTACAAGGCCTTGGGTTCAATCCCTGGCACCGCAAAAAAAAAAAAAAAAAAGAATAACATTCAGGTTTATCACTTGAGAAATTGGGTAAATAGAAATGCAAATAATTGAATAGCAAGCAGTCAATTTTCTAAAGGAAATTATAGAGACATTTGTGTTTTTACAGGGGTTTCTTGAAGACAGTTGAAAGTAAGGACAGTGAGGGAGGTCAGTGGGGGATTTCTTTTTTTTGAGATTTATTATTGATAAGGAGGTTGCAAGTACCTTTCAGATTACATGCAATGAGACATATAACGTCAAACCTGTGCAATTAAGCTTGTCATGACTCATGTCACTGTTTCTCAAACTCTGTTCACATGAGTTCTGGAGAATTTACAGGGATACCTCGGGGTGTGCTATGTAGATCACTGGGAAGGATATAGTAGATAAGGCTGTTCTTACCATCTAAGCTTCAGTCAGAGGATATATTAATTTTATATACCTGTTTTACTCCTAAGATATCATTTATAGATTTGTTTTTCTGCTAAAATAAATGTTTGAAAATGCTTGAAATAAATGTTTGCTGTATTGGAACATTTAATCTCTGGGTATGATCATTCATTTCACCAGTAGTTTCCAAAAGCTACCTTGTGCCACCCAATATGCTGGGCTACTTTGGGAGATTCAATGATTAATTTCTTCTATTTTTTTCTCAAGAAGCTTTCATAAGGCATATATATGAAGGAAAATGTAATGCAGGGAAAAAAGAATAAATGTTACGAGAGAAATGGCAAAATTGCCTTGTGAGCCAGAGGTGAGAGGAAAAGGTGGAATGGGAGGGGGAAGGGAGGAAGGGAAAGAAAAAAGAAGAAATCACTTTTAGCTTGTGTAGGATAAGTAGAGGTAGAACTTCAATAGGCTTTATGTTGATGGTGACAATAGAGCTGTGTCAATAATAAGCATAGACAGAGTTCTACTGTCAATCATAACTAGAAGGAATTTTTTAAATAAAAGAATTACAAATGCAAAATCTGGACATGCAGAAGCAGGGCTAGTGGGGTAAAGGTGAGATTTAAGGAAGAAAGAAAAGCCTAAGTAAAGACATGGTAAAACAAGTTTAGAGAAATGCGTAGAAAATACTGAATGCCTCAGTTTGGAATGGGTTAGTGTACAGGATGAGAGAGCACAGGAGGAAGCAAGATTAAAAAATGATTTGGGAGCAGATTGTGATCACCAGACTTGGGTCCATCAGCCTAGAGGGCCACTGAGTGGTTTTGAGCAGGGGCACTGACATTGACTAGGGAGATTACTTTCATCAGGTCAGATTAAAGTATGAGCATAATAAGACACTGATTCTGTGCTTTATAAAATGACATTAGGCATGCACACACCGTAATCTCATCCTGCATGTTAGTGTGTTCTAACGAAAGTCCTTCCCTGGATGAGATATTTGCAATGTATTCCCACACCCACCCAAGCATATCATATTGACTTTCATAAAATCGTTGCTGTAGAAATGCATATTTGTTGTGTATTTTTATCTAGGGTTGAGTGGAAGGAGATGACCCAGGTGGAAAAATCTGATTTAGGAAACAAGGCAGAATAGCAACAATCAACCAGCAATCAGGAAACTTAAACAAAAAACAAAAAACAAACAGACTTCTTTTTAAACAGTGAGCTTTTGAAATGTCCTCTCAAATATTCCTCCAGGAATTGCCCACACTGGCTCAGATCCAAGGAGGGTAATTAACACACCTGCATTTTCACTCAGAAAATGTGCCAAGTGTTCCTTACTGCCTGAGCCATACGGTTCTAATTGAGTCTTCTTGGACTGACTTGAGATTCTCTTTGACATATGCAATGAATTACTACACAGAGAAACATTATAAAGAGTGTCCTGTTATATGAATTCCCGGCAGTTGGATAGTCTTTTTTTTTTTCTTCTGGGCATGCAAACCCAAACCTTCACTTAAGCCAAAAATGAGTGGGCGAACATCTGTTTATTTTAACATGGGGGTACCAATAAGGCCCTTTGCTTCTCTTGTCTCCACCTGCCTCTCTGTGAGTGTCAACTCACTCTGAGCCTCTGGGCACCCAGTCCAAGTCCCTTTCTTTTGATATTTGACTATTTTTCCTTAAAAAAACTGAAGGTATCTGCTATAAGCTTCTTCATGAGGCTTCCTTTCAATGGAAGCTGACTTTTTAAATAACCCCAGCGTTTTCTCTTTCCCTTCTACCTCTTTCTACTCCTCTTCTAGGCTAATCCATCGAACTGCTTCTTTAATTTCATCCCCTATTTAATTCTACTTCTCCTTTCAACACAGACTTCTTGGCTTCTACTTTCTGCATATGTTCAGTTACCCAATATTCTGAAAAGGGTTTCAATTTTCTTGCTTCACTCTATTCTCTTGCTAGCTCCCTTGATTATTTTTTACAGCTTTATCGAGGTATAATTTATACACAAATAACTGCATTTTTAATGTAGTCTATTTGGTAAATTTGGACATGTATCATAACATCACATAATCAAGATAATAAATATATTCATCACCTCCAAAAGTTTTTTTGAGTCCTTCTGCTTCTTTGTTCCCTTCATTCTTTCATTGCCAAAATACTCATTGTTTCCATTTCCTCACACCCCACAATACTCATTGCTTCCATTTCCTCACTGCCCACATAGTAATCATAGCTAATGTTTACTGACTGCTTCATACAACTTAACTCATTTAATTCTTATAAAAACCTCATGGGATATGCACTTTTATTATTAATTTACCAATTTTAAAAATGAAGAGACAGTCATAAAAAGGTCATACAACTTGTCCAAGGTCACACCAGTAGTAAGCAGTAGAACCTGAATTTAAATTCAGGCGTTCCGGCCCCAGGGTTGATGTTCTTTACCACTATACTGTACTGTCTTCCAGTAACATTTTTGGAGACCAGTGATATTTCAGTAAAATCCAGTCATATGTATTTAGCAATTTCCTACCTATTCTTGAAACTCTTGAAACAGTTTCTGACATTGTTCCTGCAACATGACATTATTTTGAGTTTTCCTTTTCTTCTCTCTTTTATTATTTCTCTTTCTTGGTCTTCTGTGCAGGTTTGTTTTCTCTTTTTATCTACTTTCAGTTTGCAGTCCTCTGTATCCATTTCTAATATTTATTGCCTTAGAATGACACGATTAATTTCACAGTTTGACTGTCACTCGTGTAAACAGATCCCAAATTGCGATTGCTTGCCCTTTATTACCTCAGCAAGTTTCACTGCTGCAAAGTATGTTAAGCATCAGTTGTAGTGACCAGTGTGAATTAGGAAGATCCTAATGTTACAAGCCAACATTTCAGAAAGTGAGACTAATCACTCTCCTTACATTTCTAAGTAATGTTTTTTCCTCATGATGTCCCTGTTTTTGGCAATGTTGCTTTGATTGAAACTCCAAATTTGAAATGATTCCCTAATTTACTCTCTTTCTGGACCCTTTATGAATTTTGTTACTCAATAAAGAAATGCCTAAAAATATTGGTTCAGTTTTTACTATGTAGCAGGTTCTGTGCTAGGCATTAGAGATATAACCATTAGTGAGTTTCCCCTTCATAAAGCTTAAGAATCCCTTTAACATCTCTCATCTCACTCCTTACTGACACTGCTTTTCAAGTCACAATGATTTCAAAGAGTGTAGAATTATACCCTCAAAAATGATGTCATTTGGTACTGCCATTTATGAAGATTCAAAGGAGTGGAAGTAATTGAGTACAACCTATTGGGAAGACAGACTTATCAAGAAATGCTGATTTTTTCAATATAACTGTTTTTAGTGGAATAATTTTAAGCCAGTAAACATGTTGTCATGGTAAGTATGTAAACACTGACAAGATCCATTCATTAATCCATTTCTTCATTCACATAACAGATATTTATTATGTGCCTGCCATTTATCAAACTGTTTACCATGGGTATACAAAAGTGTGTAAAATTAAAAAAAAATCCTTATGCTCTGGGAGTTTATTTTCTAGAAAAAGTTACCCTATTTTGTCAGGAAGTGGTAAAATATGATTTTAGTATGTATTGAGAGGCTGGGCTAGAGGCTGGGCTACATAATACAGAACTCCATCCTAATTCATGAGTTTGTGATCCCAATGTCTATTTATTTGCATCCCTTGCTTACCACCAGAAAAAAAAAAAAAACATTCTCAAAGAGAGTCCTGATAATACTACTTTCTAGATCAAGTGATCACAATAGTTTTCCACTAACAATAAAAATATTACACTTTGGCATGCCCATCAATGCCTTCAGTATTTTTATTCCATTTTCTTTCCTACATTTTCTCCCATTATCCTTTTCTACAAACTCTCACCTTTGCTGAAGTGACCTGTTTTCAGTCTGTCAACTGCACCTTGGCATAGTCACAACATATACCGAGGTCCATTTATCTTTTATCCATCCAATCTATTTAGTCATTTAACAGTTATTCATGGAGCACTTGCCATGTGTCACATGCTGATCTAGGTGCCACAACAGTGAAAAAATTGATGAGACACCCCACAATCCTTCAAGGAATTTATTGTGTGGACCTGCACAATTCACAGCATCTGATATCCACATTTTCGTCTGTTCTTTAAAATGAGATCCCTCAACCAGCTATATAATAGTGTGATATTATTGAACAAATAATCTTGGGTTATAACAACAATGGTTTAAAATGGGAAGGACTGAGAAATAAAATATATTTCTTCTATTGTCTGAATATGTTTTAATTTATGGGAAAGAAAGGGTCAGTGAGACAGTCTTACCTTATTTATGTTCATCAGCCTCTGATAACAGGACAAGAACTGATTTTTAAATGCACCAATTTTTTAAATGCCATTCTTCTTTGATGGCACATGAGATAGAAAACACATGCTTTTTCTAGATGCCTAATTCATGGTAAGACAAGGGTGCTTATGAGCTGGGCCATTCCTGTGGATACTTATAAGATTGGTTATATTCTGTTTTCTACAGCCTTTACTTCCCTTTTCCTTCTCTGATTTACTTTCTCTTACTTGGAAAACAACCTTAGACCTGCAGTTCATCCAAAGTTTTTTTTTTTTCGCCTCAAGTTTTAGGTAACTCATTTTATGTGAGTTACAGAACAATGAAATAAAAATTTTCAGCATCCTTGAGGCAGACTGTCTACCCCAGGCTCCTCACTGGCCCCTGTAATACCTTTTTCTCCTCCAGGGCATGGTTAGACTTAATGTATGTTTCTGAATCACTCTCTGTCCTCTGAGAATAAAGGATCATTGTACTGCAATGCAATATAGTTGATGTACTGAAGTATGAACTCAGAGACTTGGGTCTTGTCCTGGTGCTGCCACTAGCTAGATGTATAATTTGGACAAGCTATTTCCTCTTTGTGGGACTTAATTCCCCAACTGTAAAATAAGGGGCTTGTACTAGATAATCCTTCATACTCCCTTCCAACTTGACATTCCAGGATTCTAGTGAGATGGATCAGTGATTGAGTCTGCCTTGGCTTGGCATCATTGTGTATCAGTTACCCATGGTGACAAAACCCCCACAAACTGTAGGAATGATCTGCTGCATTTTTTAGAGATTAAGAGTTTCTTCATTCTTTTTGAAGGCATGTTGGCTTTTTTGGTCAGAATTTTGAGTATGGAGTTAATGAGGCTGAGGTCAAAAGGGTCATTTACCATATGAACCAATTAGTTTTGTTTGTTTCCTGGCCACAGTCCATACCTTAACAGCATTCCCCACCTCCAGCAATATCACCAATAAGTTTCACGGCAAGACTCAGCATGAATGTCTATGGACATGTACTGCTCATCCTCAAAACTGGGAAAAGAGCTGAAGTGACATTTGGGCAATGGTATGTTTTACCAGATGAAGGTAGCATAATCATAATCAGTAGAGGTCACCATGATTTCTGGAGGTGATTCTCTGTCTTACATCAGCCATCAAGCACATGATAAGAATAGTCAGCTCAAGAACAGCCAGAAAAATTATCCAAACGCCTCTGCTTTGTCAGTTGGAGGTAGTACCTCTGACAATTATGAGCCAAATTATGGCCTGGAGAAGTGCAGATGAGAGAACTGTTTGTAGTGAATGCCATCTGGGTTTTGTTTCTAGTTTTGAACACAAAACATAACATTCTCAGGCATTTTGGATGAGTCTTCCAGATGCTTGCAACTTTTTTTTTTTAGATTTTTATGTAAAATAGTTGGATGGAGGTGAAGAATGGAACCTTCATTACTCTGTGCTGTTATGATTTAGGGTGCCTAAGAGGAGAAACATAGCTATATTGTGGGTACTGCCTCCTCATTGGTGATAATAGACTATAAACCAATGACTTTCATGTGTGACCAATGTAGCTAGCTGAGGTAATAAAGAGTGATATTATATCCACAGTTTATTTATTGACCTTGAAAAGAGATGGTTTGGCTAGGCCACTTTATACAGCTAAAGCTTAGGTATCAGTAGTGATGGCTTGAGGAGGTTTCCAAAAGCTGCCCTTCCAAAGTAGGGGAAACAGTGGGTTGAAATGAAGCAAACAAGGGAGAATAAAGGAATCAGGACAACAGTAGACATGTCATTGAGGAGGTGCCTGTTCAAGATGGAAAACTGAGGAAAAAAATGATGTGTAAGACCAGGTAGTAAAGAGATTAGAGGTCAAGCATATGTGAGTTTGAATATTGCTCCCTTATCTGCAGGCTGTGTGACCTTAGGAAAGTCACTTAACCATACTGAGGCTCTGTGTCCTGATCTGTGAAATGGGGATAACAACAGTAGTTATCTCACAAATGTGAGTTTCCTCTTGTTTCAATTCTAAGCATTTAGAATTCTATGTAGTTTTTGTTCCAAATCTACACTGTCCTTCTCTGGGCCTATAATAGAAATCACACTCCATACATATCATAAATAAACACTTAAGATAGGGGGGCAAGAATTGACTCATTTTCAATGAGGTGTGAATGACAGCTATTCTTCCTTCCTATAAGCAGGTTTCAGTGGGAGGAAGAAGTGAAGGTCGGGCACATACTTATGGAGAAGCAATTGTACATATAAATACTGTGGTAGGTTCTTTACTATATCAGCTCATCAAAACTCTAAGCTTTACTCAACAAAGGATATCATGCCTGCATGACATGGTAGACAGTGGAGGTTTTCATGATGGATTTTCCCAACACCAATCAACTAGAGAAGACCAGAATTGAGATTAAAACTTGGAACTATGCACCTTGCATACAAATTCACTGGATCCTGAAAACAACCCTGTAAGGTAGACAGATGGGGATTCTTATCTCAATTTACTGTTTTCATTTCTGGAGGAGGAAAAATGGAACCCAAAGAAGTTCAGTGATTTTGTGCAGCACTTGTCAAAATAAAAAAACAGAATCATGGGTGCTTCTTTCTATTGTACACCTGTCTCATATTAATTGACTCCCCTTCCCAGCATGTTGGCAATATTGGCACAGTTTCAAGCTTAGAACATATGGATTTGTTTTCCATTGTGCATACTCCAGTATATGTTGGGGAAAACATTTCAGAGAGTAATAAGGTGATGTCCAACTCAAAATAATGGCCTTAGATACCTGTCTTGAGACTGAACTGTGGTCATTCACCTTTTGGAGTCATGCATTCCTACAAGGAAGTGATGGAAGCAGTGGTTCTTCCCCCCAAACATAAATGCACTGCATTTTACAGGGAACCCCATATAATTTCAGGGGTTTTACAGACATTTTCAGAGAGGAAGAGAAATTATCAGAACCACAAAGGTGTGTTATTCCAAGCAACATAATGATTTAGAAAGCTATCTTTGAGTTATCCTGACCTTTCTGTAGAAAAGGTAGAAAGTGTACTTATTTTTCATTATTCACTACAAGTGAACATTTCTTACTAGACAGGGAGTGCCTCTAGGATAGAGCTTCCATCAAAATCGCCTTTGGATTCCTGACATCACCCTCTTGCGACCTAACTTTCCACAGTACTCTTGCTGAGTGATATGTATACACATTTGAACTAAACTCACCTCTTAGAACTTCTCTAAAAGGAAAAAATCATTTCAGTCTCTAGTAAATAAGTTTCCACTTTTCCTAGCTTGCAATATGAATTCTTGTATATACAGAGATTTGAGTAGCCTGACATGAGTGGGCAACTCTAGGCAATTTTATGTGGATGTAGCACAAAGTAGGAAGGAAAAATCTTTGCTCCTAACAAAAATCTTCCCAAAATAAGAGTCAAAGGCTGAGGAGATTTCAATTTTAGAAAATTGCAGGTAGTTTTGTGTTATTTGTAGTGACTTTCTTTACAGAAAATAAGAGTACAGTATTAGTAGTTGAGTAATTGCTCCTGAAATCTGCATAATAATTATATTTTATATTAATCTGAGAAACTTAGACTTGCAAATTATAAACAAGAAACAAACATCTCAACTGAAGTGACTACTGAAATAATAGCTCTCTAAATGTGAGAGAAGATATTCTTTTAAGAATTGGCTACACACGAATCTGACCAGATGGTACTTCATTGGTAGAATTAATTTAAAGGAACAGGTTAGTATGGATCTGAAATACATGAGATTTATAGGATTAATAGGACTTGGACACCAACGGAAAAGCTGAGCATAACTGGTTTTTTTGTCTTGGATCATCACAGGCCACTATTTATTAACACATACAATATAAGAGGATAGCCAAACGTTTCAGAGGATAGTAGATAGAGATCAAATATGATGTTTTTGACTTTTGAGCCTCACCATGTGCATGGGACAAACAGATATAAAGCCATGGTCCTGGAATTCCAAGGGAAAAGCTGTACTTATATGGAAATGTTCAACATAGAGAAGTTAGTAGAACCCATGACTATAAGTGAGATAGTAATTGTGATGGTGATGATGATGATTATGATAAGAGCAAAAATAAAGCTAATATTCTTTGAGTACTTATCATATGTCAGACACTCTGATAAATACTTTGCATTTATTATGTAATTCATTTCTTACATCACCCTGTCAAGAGAAATTGATTTTCTCACGGTATAAAAGTTGGTTAATGGTAGAAATTAGATTTTAATTCAGGAGGTCTATATTCTAGAAATTGAAAGAACACTGACAGATGCATAAGAGAATGTTGATGTTTTAGTTATGGGCACAGAGAGAAAAAAAATTAAAGGAAACTGAAAGAAACCAGACAGAGAAATAGAAACAAAATTTGAAAAAATGTCTTATGGAAATAAAGGAATGACAGGCATCTATGAAGGAAATGGTTAATAATATTGAATGCAAAAGGAGGTCAAAATGCATAAGAACAGGGAATTATCTGATGGATTTAGCAATGACTTACCAGAACAGTTTTGGTGGAGTGATAGGGAAGTGACTCTAATTATAGTGAATTAGCAATGAAAGAACAGTATGAAAGCAGAGGAAGTGGAAATAAATTGTTCTTGTGAAAAGTTTGGATATAAAATGAAGAAGAAAGAAGAGTAGATGCGGAATGATCTTGGCAATAAAGAATAGTGATTATTGGCATAAATTCTGGACTCTAGACAGTCTAGAGCTAAAAAGAAATTTTGCTATCTATTTGCTAGTTGGGCAAGGTACTTCACTTCTTTGTGCCTCCCTCTTCTCTTCTGTGAAATAGTGATAAATGTAGGCATTTACCTCACAATGTTGTGAGAATTAAATGAGTGAGGTTCTGTAAATAACTCAAAAAGGTGCTTGGCACATTGTAAATATTCCATGTGTTTTATGGTCTGATAAGATTACATTGGGAGAGGAAAAAATGGTAAAGGAAGTTGATGGTAAAAAAAAGTTGATTATATTTAGATGCCACAGGATAGAAAATAGGAAGGAATGAAAGACTGAGGCAATATGAGGCATATGTATGAAACCAGTTCCAATTTCTAGTGAGGTCTGAGGGGGAGAGAAAAAGGCTTCACTGAGGAATTATCTGTGAATAGCAGGAGAGCTATATCTTAGACACTGGGAGAAAGGAGGTGAGGTAGATATAGTTATAAATAGAGGTGTATAGGGTGAAATGTTCTTTCATGATAGCTTTATTTTTTTCTATGAAATATGAGATCAGAATTTTCTGCAGAAAACAGCGGGTTTGTGGATTTGCGGTATCATTGTTGACTCCGGGTATGAAAAAGGAAAAGGGCAAGTTACGCTAGACTGCTGACGGGATTCCTGGTTAGCACCAAGTGTCCAAGTAATTTTGAACAGAGTTTGTTTTTAAAGGAAAAAACCAGTGTGCTCTTAGGTGATTTTTCTCCAGCAATAATTTAGGTAGCCACAGTGCAGGTTGCTGAGAAGGGAATGTGGAATAGAAGGGTAAAGGGATGAGGGTTTAGCTAGGTTGGCAGGAAAGGGGATTGGGCTGACTGGAGAAGGTAGTAAAACCCTGAGTGTGGACTAGAAAAACAGAGGAGTTGAGTGACTCAAGAGGAGGAGAATTATAAGAGCATGCGTGAATAACTGACTAGGCACTGGCGCTAACTAGCTTGTGACTTTGGGCAGGTCACCTTCCTAACAGGGCTCCAGATTTTTCATTTCTTAAACAAAGAGGTTGGAAGATGTGATTTCTATATAGTTCTTTTCATTCTGTAGTGTGCCTGTTCTTCTTCTATCATTACACTGCCACCTAGTGTATACAAAGGATATAGAAAAGAGGCTGTAAGGAAGAACTATGAAGAAATTTGTTTTAAAATAGAAAAAAATTACAAGCAAGTGTATTTATGGAAGGGTAAGGACAGAGCTGGACAGATTTTATTTCAGATTGGCCAGTATTTGCTTACCTTTCTTCTCCAGGGGTATTTTCCTTCTCATGAATCCTGTGCCTCATTTTTCCCAGACACCAATCCTACTCAAAAAGTGCCTCACTTAATTTCTGACTATTAGAGAAAAATATTTTCAGATAATCCTAATTTCAGTATCTCCAATAAAATCAAAAGCCTTTTAAGTGCCAAATGAATGAATGAATGTTTAAAGGTGCAATTTCAGATGACTTTAATATTGGTCAGAGACATATCTTTGACCCATAAAGGCTCTTCAAACCATCTTCTTCCCTAATAGATATTATTTATTCTACCAATACTGGCAATGGGAACACACAGGAGACAGTTGGGGAAAGTGAATCAAACAAAGGAATTGAGAACAGAAAATCAAAAATGCATTTTAACAAATGGAAAATAACTTCATGGAGTGAACCCAAGTTAGTACAGTAAAGGAACTGATAAGGTTTTGATTGTCTTTTTATTTGGATCCAGTGTTACATTAAGAGAGTGAAAAGACAACCAAAAGAATGGGAGAAAATATTTGCAAACTATTGATCTGATTAGGAGTTAAACTCTAATATATACACCACAATTCATTTTGGTGTGAAGATAAAACAAGTAACCTGATTAAAAAATAGGCAAATGACTTGAATACATATTTCTCCAAAGAAGACACAAATTGTCACTATGTATATAAAAAGATATTTAGCATCACTAATCATCGTGGAAGAGAAAATTAAAATTATCATGAGATATCACTTTATATATATCAGTATGACTATTGGCAAAACACAAACTTTGTTGTGGATGCAGAAAAACTGAGACCCTTGTACACTATTGATGTGAATGTAAAATGGTGTAGCCACTGGGATTCCTCAAAAAATTAAAATATGCTGGGCACGGTGGTGCACGCCTGTAATCCCAGCGGCTCGGGAGGCTGAGGCAAGAGGATCATGAGTTCAAAGCCAGACTCAGAAGCAACTCAGTGAGACCCTGTCTCAAAATAAAATACAAAATAGGGCTGGGGATGTGGCTCAGTGGTGGAGTGCCCCTGGGTTCATTCAATCCTCAGTACAAAAAAGAAATAAAATAAAATATGACTACCATATGATCCAGAAATATCATTTTTATGTGTTTATCCAATGTATTTGAAGTCAGGATCTTAAAGAATTATCTTTATTCCAATGTCTACTGTGGCATTATTCTCAAATGTCAAAATATGGAACAACTCAAATGTTCATGGATAGTTGAATGGATAAAGAAAATGTGATATATATACATAATGGAACATTATTTATCCTATAAAAAGAAGGAAAACCTTTCATTTGTGATAAGATGGATTAACCTAGAGGATATTATGCGAGTAGATAGGACTGGCACAGAAAGACAAACGTTGCATGATTCCACTCACGAAATAACTACAATTGTTAAAGTTATAGAAGCAGAGAATAGGATGGCCAGTGCTAGAGACTAGAGGGAAGGGAAATGGGAGATTGCTGTTAAATGCCTATGAAATTTCAATTTTGCAAGATTAATACATGCTAGATATTTGTTGTACTACATAACACCTATAGTTAACAATATGGTGGAGTAAACAGTGGGTCACATGTTAAGTGTTCTTACACACACATACTCACACATACTACAAAGGGGCAAATGGAGACTTCTAGAGGTGATGGATATCTTTATTACCTTGATTGTGTTGATGTTATCACAGATGTATACATGTCCACACTCATTAAATTGTATGCATTAAATATGTATATTTTTTTGCACACCACTGTACTTGTATGTAACTGTTCTTAAAAGAAAACAGAGTCATTGACAGTGTAGCTTAGTGGTAGAGTGCCTTCTAAGCACGCATGAGGTCCTGCGTTTGATACTCATTACCCACCCCTAAATAACCCAGTAGTCATTTATGAATGCTGACTATATTTTGCTTCACTAGTTACTGAAAATTATTCAAATTTATATAAGACAAAGAGCTTGACTTTGATGATCTGGTTTTTCTTTGGCATATTATTAGTTTTGAGCGAGTGTCTAAGTCTTTAACAGAGCAAACTCTATATTCAGCTCTCTACTAAGAATTCTTCAATTTACCCAAGAAATACTTATGAGCACTTTCTGTGTCCCAGGCACTGTACTAGTTGCTCAAATATATGAGTCAATGAATATTTCACAGATGCTTTTGTTGGAAGTGCAAGTCAGAGACAGAGACAAGCTAGAGAAGTATAGGAAAATATGTTGCACACAACATAATTATAGAGAAGAGATATGGAGGGCAGTGATATTTGTCCAGAGGATGCAGGACTTAGTATGGTTCTTATGATAGTTTGCATGAAGGAGTATGCAGATGGGTAGATGGGAATACAGTGGATATTTTAGGTTGAAGGAAGAGCATGGCCAAAGAGTCAAAGAAAATGAACATGGTATGTGTGCATAGCAATGAGATGAGGTTGAATATAAGGAAGGGCAATTATTGGGTAGAAACATGGGAAGGGAATATGATAGATTGTTGGGATAGCTTGAGGCATTCTTGCAAAGGCAGGCCAAGGCAGGCAGGCCAAGAGAGTTGGGACTTGAAGTGATAGGTGATAAGAAGTCATTACAGGCACCTCAACAAAGAAGAGACCTGGTGAAAGGTAAATGTAGAGAAAAATCCATCAGACAGCAATTGATATTTAAGAATTGCAGCAGTCAATGCCTGAGGTCAGGGAGGACAGCCAAAAATTTTCTGCAAGTATTTCAGGTATGGAAAGGAAAGACTAAGGAACTGAGGAAGCAGTGACAAGGGAGAAATGGAGAACAAAAGGCAAATTCAAAAGGCATTTCACAAGAGGGGATTAGAAGATATTGGGTCTTCATGCTGGTTTTAGGGGATGAAAGAAGGAAAGAATAAAAGAATAAACTGAGGTTTTTGAACTTGAGGAATAGAGGAAAGTAAGGGTTTTCGAGGACAGAAATGTGAGCGGAGAGATAAAGGTTCAACTTTATGGCTGGAGAAAAGAATACTGATTCTTCATGGAGTTGATGACTGGGTTTCTAAATAGAAATGTTTTTCATGTAAGTATTTAGAGATGCACGCATGTTTGGTACAGTGGCTCAGTTTGCACAGAGAGGAAGGGAAGACAATGGGAGAGAAGGGAAGGAGAAGGAGAAGGAAGAGTGAGAAAGAGAATAAGAACAAAAAGCAAAAAAGAAATTGAGGGAGGGATGAAAATAAACAAAAGATCTCTCAGGGAGGGAGAATTGTCTGGCACATAATGTGTACTGAGTATGTTTATTGAACCCATGATTTGTGTCCAGAGTGCTATAAATAATAAAAAAATGGGAGAAAAATGAGAGTAGATTCAAGAGCATAGACTATGGTGAAGGAAAGTTATTAGAGCATTTGGAGAGAACAAGTTGGAAACTGGGTAGAATTGTGGGGAACATGCCAGGATGCATGAAGTTATAAAGGAAAGAGGCGTTTAGGGAATAAAAATGATGTGAACCTTGGATTCTATGAATCTGAGAAAGAAGGTGAGAAACTGGCCAAAAAATGTGAAAATTCTAGCAGAGAGTTTGTTACTAGTTCACTAGTTTATTTTAGATAATGGAACCCTGAGCCTATTTGAAGACAGGAGGGAAAAAAATGAAGAGCCCATAGAACGAAAAATGAAGGAGCAGAGGAAAGAAGGGACAATGATTCATAAGGATTTATTTGTTACCCAAACAATTTACAAATATAGCAGTGATTTAATCCAAAGAGATAAAACCCAATGATGGAACTTCAGAAAATATGACAACCAGTTTGAAAAAGTAGGACTCATTTGAAGTTGCCTCGAATTAGAAATCTACGTCTCCTGTTCAAACCAGTTATACTAGGTACTGTTGTTCTGGTTTGCTTTTCTTTTGAAAAGACTGCATTGACTTGAGATGTGTGTGTCAGTGGGGGAAGGAGTAGGGCAAGTTGTTTTGGAGTCCCAGTTGTCAACAAAAAATTTTTTAAAATCTCTGGTAACATTTAATATATGGAAAACTGTTTCATACTAGACTCTAGTTTCTTGGGAGAATTCAGGTGATTCTAAATGTCAAAGAGACCAAATTATTGTGGTTCAACTTCTGGGAAGAAGTGCTACCCCCAAATGTGGTGGAGGTTGAACTAAAATGAGGAAGGTAAGCTGGAATGCTTTCACATGACTTTCTAATGTCATGCTCCTGTGATATTGCTCCATCCAGAATAGTACACAGATCTCCAACCTTAATGAACTTCTCAGTGCCAAAGAAGACTTGTAGAAATAAGATCATTTATTGGGCCTATGCTAGTTTCACATGAAGTCTTACTGATCCTCTAACCTAGAGAGATTCATCACTCTCTGCATTCATGGACATTCTGGTTCAACTCCAAGGGAGCCATAGAGCTTGCTCTTCAATGTTGGCTTGACCACTCTACTAGTCTTATATCAAACCAGGAAATCCCCCAGTATAGGAAGAGAAATGAGTCACTGAGGGCCAGTAACATGTTCTGCGGAGTCTTTCTTACTATATATCCTAGAATGCTGAACATCTTGAAATCTAAATCCTTTTTTAGAGTAGAGGCACATTAGTTGGACACAGTTGCACATGCCTCTAATCCCAGCAGCTTGGGAAGCTGACAGGAGGATCTCAAGTTCGAAGCTAGCCTCAGCAACTTAGCAAGTGCTAAGCAACTCTGTGAGATCCTGTCTCTAAAAAAATACAAAAAAGGGCTGGGAATGTGGCTCAGAGGTTGAGTACCCTGGGTTCAATCCCTGGTACCAAAAGAAGAAGAAGAAGAAGAAGAAGAAGAAGGAGGAGGAGGAGGAGGAGGAGGAGGAGGAGGAGGAGGAGGAGGAGGAGAAAGAAGAAGAAGAAGAAGAGGAGGAGGAGGAGGAGGAAGAAGAAGAAGGAACACTGAAGATATTCAGGTCTAAAATGAGGCTTTATATATTTATATATACTGATCATATGCCCAAGATGGCAGAGATATTGGGGTTTTCCACTTCACATGGAGTTGGACTGAGAGCAAATAATGTGACTTGTTTAAAATTATATTACTGATCACCACAGATAATCACTAGGATTATGAATTGGAGTATGGTTGAATATTTCACTATTATTATAAAAAAACCTTGATCTTATTTGTTTATTTTTTGGTTACATCATTTATCCAGGTTACATCATTTATCTACCTGTGATGGTTAGTTTTTTGATTGTTTGTTTGTTTTTTGGTACTGAGGATTGAACCCAGAGCCACTCCACCACTGAGCCACGTCCCCAGCCCTATTTTGTATTTTATTTAGAGACACTGAGTCTCACTGGGTCTCACTGAGTTGCTTAGGGCCTTGCTAAGTTGCTGAGGCTGGCTTTGAACTCTTGATCCTCCTGCCTCAGCCTCCCAAGTGCTGGAATTACAGGTGTGCGCCATCGCGCTTGGCTGTTTGTTTGGTTTTTGGTACCAGAGATTGAACACAGGGGCACTTAACCACTGAGCAGCCACATCTCCAGGCTTTTTTAGTTTTTATTTTGAGACAAGGTCTCCCTCAGTTGCTTAGGGTCTCACTAAAATGCTGAGACTGGCTTTCAAATTGTGATCCTCTTGTCTCAGCCTCCCGGATTCCTGGGATTACAGGCATGGCAAACCGTGCCTGGCTTGCCATAGTTTTATGTGCCAATTTAACAAGTCCATAGTACCCAGATATTTATTCAAAGTTATTTTGGACATTTCTGTGAAGGTGTTTGAATAACATTAGTATTTAAATCAGTAGATTTTGAGTAAATCAGATTACCTTCCATAATATGGGTGCCCTCACCAAATGATTGCTGTAACTTTGTAGTCTGTTGCAGAAGAAAAGTGCTGACATTTCCCACCCAACCACCTTGATCTTTGTAGAAACGGGTCCATTAAAAATCTTATCTCACCTCAAAGAAATAGGGAGTATAGGGAGTGCTCAAAATGTGCCCATGGAGATTATTGAATCACAGACAATTAAATATGTAATGATGTACACACTGAACAATTGAAACTATCATAGAAGAGAAAATAGAAAACCATTAGAGATGATTTATTATGAGTGCAATTTAGTTAGGAGTTTTCAAAGACAGGTTCAGTCAAGGTAGGATTTGTTCTGGTGGGCCTAACAATTCAATCAAAAGATAAGTGATGATGTATAGTTGGCAATATTGATTTTAAATTTGGATTCTATAAAATATACATAAAATCTACCTTTATAGACATTTTTAGGGGCAAAGTTCGGTGCTATTAAGTATATGCACATTGTTTTGTAACCATCACTAGTCTCCATTTCCAGAACATTTCATCATCCCACACTGAAACTCCAAACTTATTAAGCACTAACTCCTCATTCCTCCTTGCCCCAGATGCTGTGAAACACCATTCTACTTTATGTTTCTACAAATTCAACTGTTTTATGTACCTCATATAAGTAGAAGCATAAAATATTTGTCCAACATCATGAAGTCTTGTTTTCTTCTTAGAGTTTCATAGTTTTTAGTTCTTATATGTAGGTCTTTGATCCATTTTGAGATATTTTGTGCATATGGTATGTTATGATTTAGATATGAAGTGTCCCCTGAAAGATCATGTATGCCAAGTTTAGAGGTAAAATGATTGGGTTATGAGAACTTTAACTTAATCAGTGCATTAATCCCCTGATAGGGATTGTCTGGTAACTGAAGGCAGATAATGTGTGGCTGGAGGAGGTGGGTCATTGTGTTGAGTGGAGCTCTATCTCTGCTTTCTGATTGACATGTCTTGAGCTACTTTCTTCCACCACACTCTTATTCCATGATATTTTGCCTCACCTTGAACCCAGAGGAATGGAGCCAGCTGTCTATAAACTGAGATCTCTGAAACTATGGCTCCCAAATAAACTTCACCCCTCTTAAATTGTTCTTACCAGATGTTCTGGTCACGGCACTGATAAAACTGACTAAAACATAGTGTAAGGTAAGGGTTCCACTTCATTCTTTTCCATGTGGGACTTATTTTCCCTTCAGAAGGTGTCCTCTCTCTTAAAGATGTGGTATTCTCCAGGGCTTCTGTTCCAGGCTAGAAATTATTTCTATAATTCTCATTTATAAAGTTTTCATATTACCCCCAAATCCTGTCAAATCTTCTTTCATCTTTCACATTTATCTTTTCCTTTCCATTCTAACTGCCATCACTCTGGTTCATGACCTTATTATTACTCATGCCTGGATGAATGCACACTCCTCCTCCCTGCTTCTCTGAATAGTAATCTTGCATAGTCAATGATGTCAATTCTCTCAGGAATACTCTCACTATCTCTTATAGCTGTGTTATCAATGTGGAACATATGCATTCCAGGGAATATGTGAGACGATATACTAGAGAGGGCAGAATACATATTAGAACTTTCATTTTATTTATTTTACATAATTCACAATTTCAGCTTTGCATGTTCTAATATATATATATATATATATATAATACATTAGTATAGTAGTATGTGAATAGGATTTATAAATGAATAAATAAGTTTGAAGTAGATTTTTAAATGATGAAGTGATGAGACCTAAAATGATTTTAGATAGCTAGAGTATCCAGCCTATACTCTTTAGCATAATACTCAAAGCTCCTCATGATCTGACATCATGCCATTTTAAATTTAAACTGATCCTCAGAGGATTGAAAGGATATATTTTTCCACTTCTGCTATGCTTTTACTGAAGTATTTCTTGAATACATCTCAACCATAGATCATTAGCTTTGTCCTGAAGCCTAGAATGGTCTCTCACCTTCTTTATGCTCTAAATCATGTCTACTTTTCAGGACATAAATCATCCACATCTCATCTAGGTAGGCCTTCCTTGCTATTACAGTACTCTAGGAAGTACAGACTGTAACTATGAGCAAGTAATTATATTCTAGTTTGTAGTCTTATTATACTTTTTATATGTTTTTTCTTTTTTTCTTTTTTTTACTTTTTTATTTCTATCTTTTATATTTAGTTCTACATGACAGTATTTTTCCACATTTTTTGTACACAAATGGGGTACAACTTTTTCATTTCTATGGTTGTACACAATGTAGATTCACACGATTCATATAATCTCACATATACATAGGGTAATAGTGTCTGTCTCAGTCTACTATCTTTCCTTCTCCCATCCCCCTCCCATCCCATTTTCCTTTACACCAGCCAAAGTTCCTCCTTTCTTCTCTTGTCACCCGCTCCACCACCCCATCTAATTACACTTTTACATAAAAATGCAAATATGGCCAGGCATGGTGCCACATGCCTGTAATCCCAGTGACTTGGGAGGTTGAGACAGGAAGATTTCAAGTTTGAAACTAGCCTCAGCACTTAGTGAGACCCTGTCTTAATGATGATGATGATGATAATAATAATAATAATGATAATAATAATAATAGACTGGGAATATAGCTCAGTGGAAAAATGTCCCTGTATTCAATACCCGGCAAAAAAAAAATGCAAATATGCCTCTCTCTACAGTTTGTTTCTATGCATCTAGAGCATGGAAATGCTTTGTCTTATTTTCTTGTAAGATTTGCTCATGGAATCCAGGAAATTACTTTTATGTACAGTAAGAACTCAGTAAATATTTAAAGACACAAGCCACATACATGAATAATTTATAAAAAACACAAAACCTTATGTAATAAATCAAATGAAAGAGTGTGTATTTAGATATCAGGGAAAGGTGAAATAAAAGAGCTATAGAAAATTATCATGCAATTCTTTTTGGAGGAGTGGAATTTTGATGAAGTTCTCAAAGATAGTAAAGTACAGGAGTTGTAAAAAGTTTTTTTTTAATTGACAGAATAAAATTATATGAGTTTTAATAATTTTTTGTCCAAACTTTCTCTTCAAAGTATCAGAAGTTGGGCTGCGATTGTGGCTCGGTGGTAAAGCACTTACCTAGTGTGTTTGAAGCACTGGGATAGACCCTCAGCACCACATAAAAATAAATAAATAAAATAAAGGTATTGTGTTTATCTACAACTAAAAAATACTTAAAAAAAGCATCAGAAGTAAAAAATGATGGGAGGCATCTGAATACATTGTACAAGTGTGTAGTTTTGGAATCAATTTAGCCTCATTTTGGGCCCTGTCTCTGCTCCATTATTACCTTTGTATTAATGGACAGTTTATTTAACTTCAAGGAGTCTCAGTGTGCTCATTTATAAACTGGAAATAGTAATTATAATGTCAAACTAATAGGACTATTTTGAGAATTGAATAAATTGAAGTGAATGTACTGGACATCATGCTTTGCACATAGTTAAGTGCACAATAAATTTTAGCTAAACCTGATACTACTACTATTGCCACTATTACTAGTATATGTTTAAAAAGCCTTTTTTAAAGGGTTGTTTGAGCTGGGCATGGTGGCATAGGCCTGTAAGCCCAGTGGCTTGGGAGGCTGAGGCAGGAGGATTGCATGTTCAAAGCCAGTCTCAGCAATTTAGCGAGGTCCTAAGCAACTTAGTGAGACCCTGTCTCAAAATAAAAAATAAGAAGGACTGGGGTTGTGGCTCAGTGGTTAAGCAACCCTGAGTTCAGTCGCTGGTACAAAAAAAAGTCAGTTTGAGGAAGATGATTTTTCTTTAAATTCCAAAAATGGAAACAAATGAGGCCTCAGAATGTGGACTTCTCAAGAGGTAAATAAACTGATGGGAAATACTATGTGTAAAAGAGCAAGGCCATATGATGATCTTGAATGCTTTACTTTACTTTTTATAACATCTTTATTGACTTGTAAATTACATACCATATCATACCATATCAATTACTTATTTAAAGTGTATAATCCAGTGGTTTTAAGCATATTCACAGAATTGTGAATCAGAAACACTTGAGAAAATTTTCATCACCCCCAAGTGAAACCCCATACCCATTAGCAGAAATATCACTTCTCCATTTCAGCCATACCCTCCAGACCTAGGAAACCACCAGCTTACTTTTTGGCTCTATGGTTTTGTCTATTCTGTAGTTTTGATATAAATGGATCACATTTGCAATGGTTAATTTTATGTGTCAATTTGGCTGAGCCACAGTGCCCAGATACTTGGTCAAGCACTGTTCTGAATATTTCTGTTAAGGTGTTGTTTTTTTTTTCCTGGATGACATTGACATTTAAGTTGATGGACTTTGGGTAAAGGAGATTATCTTCCATAATTTGGGTGGGCTTTATCCAAACAGTTGAAGAATATATCAACAAACTGACCTTCCCTGAGCAAAACAGAATTCTGCCACCAGAGTGCCTTTGAATTAAAACTGTAACTCTTGGGTCTCCAACATGCTGCATATTTTGGCCTTACGGAGCCTCCGAAATCATGTGAGTCAATTCTTTAGGAGAAATTTCTCTGTCTCTCTCTCTCTGTCTCTCTCTGTCTCTCTCTGTCTCTCTCTCTCTCTCTCTCTCATGCATACATCACTTTGAAAGGACCATGTATACTGAGAAACATCTTAATAGACCTTTTATGTGTTACTTCATGTATCTCCCACATCAATTCATACGTTTGGATGTGTCCACATCACATAGTGTTCTAATGGTTCTGTTCTTATTTCTCTGTCTGAAAGGAGTTGATTTGAAAACTTAAGAGACTCTCCCCAGCACATACCAAAAATTGAACAGAAAGTCCCTAATTAGAAATTTAATTCATTTTGTTGTTAACCAAAACTCTTACTCACGTAGTCTCACAAGTTACCCAAAGCAATGAGGGGTTTTCCACCTCCTTCCAGTTAATTTGAACAGTTAATTTTCAACCAAGATTCTTTCTGTATGATACTATGTTAATGTTAGCTGAGCACTAGGGAATTATCTCATGGTCCTCAGATATGAGGAACCACCAATCATTATGATTATGGTTAGAAAAGTGGAAGCATCTCAAGACACAGGTCTTGTCATGATATCTTTCATGCTTAATTTTCTTTCTCCTTTAATTCATTCCCATTGTCACTAGTCTATTTAATTCTGCTGTTGCCTCTGCCTGGATTATTGCAATAATTTCCTTAATCTTTATTTTAGTATATTCTCCTTCTCAACCATTCCATATTTCCCTGCTTTCATGATGTTCTTTTTTTCCTCTCACACTGTCACTCTTAAGCCATCCTCTGCTCACAATCCTTCAATAAGTCTTTGTTACCTTTTGGGTACAGTAAAAATTAAGCTGACATTCTAGATCCCCCTTCCCATCCAGGTCTGAAAGCAAACTTCGCCATTCATTGTTATCATTGGTGAAACTACTATAGTCATTGAGAATATTTAATTCACTGCTTTCCTCAAACTAGATAAATGTTCACACTTATTTACCATCACTTGTGCTGCCCCATTTCTCCTTTCATTCATGCTTCTTTTTGAAAGATTTATTTATTTATTTATTTATTTATTTATTTATTTATTTAGTGCAGTGCTGGGGATTGAATCCAGGGCCTGTGCTTGCAAGGCAAGCACTCTACCTACTGAGCTATATCCCCAGCCTGATCAATTTATTTTTAGTACATTAAAACTCTCAGTAATCTGTATGCCATAAATATTAAGATCATTATATCAGAGTTAATTAAGGAAAGCAAGGAGCAAAAGTAATTGGATAAATGAATGAACACTGGGAACAGTGAGGAGTGAAGAAAAGGACACTTCTTAATTTCAAATGAAATGATTTTTGAAAACCTAATATGTGTGATCAGCCATAATACAAGGAGCAAAGTAAAGGCCTTAATTGAAACCCTACGTTTTTCTTTATATTTCATTCAGTTTCTCCATAAACACATTACCTTACAGGGTGAGTTTACATTTTGGGACTCTTTTCTTAGTTGCAATGTGATTAGATCTCAAGGTCTTACAGTGAAGGAACTAGGTTACTAATATGTTTAGTCATGAAGTCAGGGAAAGGAAGTAGTTTAAGTACTTGTTCCAGTCTCTCTCTCTCTCTCTCTCTCTCTCTCTCTCTCTGGAAAGGGAAGTAGTTTAAGTACTTGTTTCAGTCTCTCTCTCTGTCTCTCTCTGTAATAAACATATCATTAGGTTGAAGTTTCTGATGAAAGAGAAGGTGTGTGTTTCCTGGACTCAGAGAGTGAGAAGAATTATACTGTTACAAAATGTATTGCTGAACTTTATGTACTCTCCTACATAATCAAGTTAGTGTACACAGTGACAGAAAGTTTCCCACATGGAGTTCTAGTCTTAGGCCTCAAAGACTGATTCTTTTTGTGTAACTGAGGCAGGGTCAGGAAAAACTCTGCCACATTTCATGGGGCTTTGGTTTCCAGGATGGTACCTAGAAAAAGTGATTGCTTCAGAATTTTTTTATGGGCACTAGAGGTAAGGATATAAATCTAGTAGATCTAAAAAAGGACAATGTGCGGATCATTGTAAAAATTTTAACTACCACAGTGACAATCCTGACAAATTGTCCATGAGGACAGAAGGTTTATGGCCTAGTAGTATAACTTTGCACATCCCACTTTCTAGAGCACGTGAGATCTCAGCCATCCAACTCTGTTACCCAGAAAACAATTGGTCCCAACTAATCATAGTATAACAGGTCAGGAAGAGAGTTAACCATGCTATCCTTTCACTTATATACTATCTCCCTCTTCTCTTCATTATTATTTGTAAATAAATTTTTCTACTCCTCTTTTTATTTGTCAATCTTATATTTTTCAAATATTGGTATGTTCTCTACTGGTACCATATCCCCCACTATATTCCTCAACAATATGTCACTGATAATGTATATCTCCTTGGACACAAGGTCCAACCAGTCCTGCCCTCAACGATGGGTTAGTTCATAATCATTCTGTGCCAGAATGGCAGAGTCCAGTTCTCATTTAGGCAGTGGGTATGTTTGCTAAGCCTTTACATACCTCTTTTTTTCCTCACATAAATAAGTTTCAGAGGAACAAAGCAAATTTCATAGGATCTTGGTGTCATTCTGAAGACCTTTGTTAGCCCAGCAAAGGAAAAAATGAAAAGAAAATGTGTTGTTTAGCATCTAGGCTGATGTGAGGTTTAGAAGTAAATTTTAGCTTCTTTTAAAATAGAAAGTCATGCTGGGTGTGCCGGTGCATGGCTATAATCCCAGTGACTCAGGAGGCCATGGTATGAGGATTGCATGTTCAAGGCTAGCCTCTGCAACTTAGCAATACCCTGTCACAAAAAGAAAAAATTAAAAGGGTTGGATTGTAGCTTAGAGATAGAACCCTAGTGGGTTCAATACCCAGTAAGTACCACATACAAAAAAATTCATGCAAAACAAATATTCAAAACACAGAGGACATTTTTCTCAGTAGAGATAAAAATAAACAAAAAAATTATTTCTAATAAAAGTAACAAATTCGTGTTTGAAACACCAAAGTTATTTTAAAATAACTAATGCCCCTTTACACTTATGGCCCACCAAAGTCCAGTCCACTGTGGTTAGTAAGATTAAGGGGCAATATTTTATTGTTAAAGAAGTCTGAAGAGAAAGGTTTCATTCTTCACTCTTTTCAGAAGAAAGCTAAAGCAGAAAACCCCATCATGAAAGTAAAACACATGTTTGATCTTTTTTGGTGAGTGTTACTTAGCAACACTTTGCCCTGAAATCCCTTTCCTTGGCCTACCTTGGATGTTGAGGAGAATTTGATGACCTCCTTCTGACTCTCCCCCACCCACCTCATGTTAGCATTGGACTGGCCACTTGGCTTTAATGCTCTTGGAGAACTGATCCCTCTCACTGCATAGCTCAGCACCTGACTGTCATTAGGCAGCATTTTCTGTCTGGAGACCATGCTGAGGATCTCCCCCACACTGTCCTAAGCTTTATTTACACTTTGGAAAGCACCCAAAGACTTAGCTCTGGGGACAATCTACTTAGAGTTTAGTACTACAAGCAAAACTTGTGAACTACTCCAATTTCCAGCTACTGATTCATAATGACAAAGAATTGATTGTCCTTCAGCTTGTAGGTTCTTTCAGCCTGAACTTTCAGGCTAGTGGACCAGCTTATAATAAGTGACATAAAAAAGAAGATGTAAGTTTCTAGACCAATATGGAAAAGCACAATGTCTTAGGAATCCTATTGTTTTCCTTCTTTTGGTTCTTTTTGGTTTTACATGACAGTTGAATCCATTTTGATATAATTATGCAATCATGGAATATATCCTATTCTAATTAGGACCCCACTCTTATGGATGTACATGATGGTGAGATTCACTCTGGTATACTCATATATGTACATAGGAAAATTTTTCTGGATTCATTCCACTGTCTTTCCTCTATCTATGCCCCTGCCTTCCCTTCATTCCCTGTTGTCTAGTCCAGTGAACTTCTGGACTTCCTTGTTGTGGGTTAGCATCCATATATCAGAGAACATTATGCCTTTGTTTTTTTGGGATTGGCTTATTTCACTTGGCATGATATTCTCCAGTTCTAACCATTTACCAGAAAGTGCCATAATTTCATTCTTCTTTATGGGTGAATAATATTCCATTGCGTATATATGCCACATTTTCTTTATCCATTCATCTGTTGAAGGACACCTAGGTTGGTTCCATATCTTAGCTATTGTGAATTGAACTGCTATAAATGTTGATGTGGCAGCTTTACAGTAGTGTGCTAATTTTAATTTCATTGGATATATATCAAGCCAGCTATCCTACTCCTTTGTATGTATACCTTGGTATATAAATCCTATTTTTTTCTTAAACCAAGTATCTATGGCCTGTTTGGAGTTGGTAGGGATTTTTTGTCTGTGATGGAAAGATTCAGAGAAAATAAGAGAAATTAAGTTCCATTCAGTCCAGAGTTCAAGCCCCAAAACTACCCACTTGAGGATACCATATTCTTGTACATTATTACGAAGCCCTACCAGAGGTCATCTGAGAGTGTAGCATCTGGTGTGGAAAATATGAAATCTTCAGCCAAATTCCATGAAGGATTGTACTTCAGGGTACTTTTCATTTCCTAAGGATGATATAGCACTACAGCCGTTTGATTCATTTTCCTGCAAATCCCATGTACAAATACTTCTGTCTTTTTGTTCAACCAAACAACAACAGTTCTTGTACATTTTAGTTTATTCATGCATACCTTACACATGCATATCTGTGTGGCAAGGGGTCTGTACCTACTGGTATTACAAACACATCAACTCTAGATTTTTGTTTGACTTCCACATGATTTCTACTCTCAATGAATTCATGGTCTAGGATGCAATATATATATATGAACTAGCAAACAAAACATGCTTGGAAAAACCTGCAAAGTATTAACTAAGTTGTTTAGGGATAATTAATTAATTATTCTAAAACTTTTAGGAAAACTTCACAGAGGAGATAGATTTTGTTATGGATCTCTAATTATGAGGTTTAGACAAACTCAAAGTAGAGATAATGGAAAATAGATACAGGAGCACTCAAAATTGAGGGGACAAAAAAAAAAAACCCAAAAGTTTATGATATTAAACTTCCAAAGGTAATTTCTATACCACAGTTTATTGAGTTTTAAGAAATTCTTATTTACTTACTTAAAAAATGCAGCTCTATGGATCAGACTGCTTTCTCTTTATCTGAATTAAATGTTGAGCTCTTACTCTATGTCCTTTGAACAAATGACCAAAGACATGCTTGGTAACTGATTTCCTCAGTGTGGCTAGGGAATAGTAGGCTAGGATGAAATGGGAAAGTTAAGACAGAGTCAGAATGTGAAGAAAATTAAAGGTTAAAAGAAGAAAAATTAAAGGTCAGCTTAGAAAATTTAGATCTGATTTAGCAGCAAATGGGGAGCCACTAAATAGGTTTAAGCAGTGGAGTAACTTTATCAGATCTACATTTGGTGGCATTGGAGGGTAGACAAACAGGAGACTGCTGAAATAGACATGAGAGATGGGCTGAAAATAGATTATAACAGTGAAAATGCAGGAAAAGATGAATCTGAGGGACATTTTGAAAAAAGAGTCAACAGAATGTGGAGGCAGCTTTGGTATAGTGAGGAACAAGGAAGATTAAAGATAATTTTAAGATTTCTGAAATATGTAATTGGATGATGATGATGATCTATTGGACATCTACTATAAACCATGTACATATGTGAATTGTTTAAATTTCTTAAGCTTTAAAAATAAATATTTATATTTTAAGCTCCATTTCACACATGAAGAAACTGAATCTCAAAGAGGTTAAGTAATTTGTCCAAAGTTGCTGAGTCAGGAACAAGGTTTATCTATGCTCCCTTTTCATGATTTTCAGTAATATATTTGCGTGCACACATGCACACACACGTGCATGCAAAGTTAGTATCTATGTATTTTCTGGTACAGCTATTCATTTCAAGAGAAAATAGAAATAAAAATTTATGCACAACTGACTTCTAGATAAATTGTTTCCATATCTGTCAAGACTAATGAAAATGCATTCCCTCATGCCTAGATGATTGCCTACCTATGTGTCTCTAATACTTTGCTATGAAGAAAGACCTGGCCCTCAACCAAAGGTGACTTGTTTTTAGAGATACATAGCATTTTCTTGATCAAAGATTAGGGTAGCTTATCCGAACAAAGTGGTGTTATGAGAAAATGATAGAAAGATGGGACCCCCTGGGAAGAGACAGACTGTTTTTTTCTAGTGGAGTCCCTAAAGCACAACAAATTCAGAAAGAAGTCCACAAAGGCTCTCTGGCCCAAATCAAAGGTAAGGTAGAGGCAGTTTGCATTTATCTGTAGGAAGTTTTCCAGTTGATTTCTCAAAAATTAACAGTTTCTTTGAGCTTACAATTTCTGTGAAATGCATTTTTTAAATCAGTCTTTCCATCCTTAAACTGTTACACCCACAACTCAATCTGTTAGATTAAAAACAAAAGTGGGGGGAAGGTATTATTTTTTTAGATCACTATTTTTTTCCTGAGGAAATAATGAATGAAAGCATTAGTGAGGCCTTGAATTGGAAAGCCATGCAATTACCATAGCTCTTGATCCTACAAAGTTCGCTTATTCATTCAGCCAGCAACTATTTGTGAAGTATCTATTACATTTCAGGCTAGGTGATAAGTATACCAAGGCAGATATGACTCCTGTTTCTTATTCAACTGTACATTCTAGTAGTGAACATAGAGAAAGAACAAGTATTTGCAAAACAGTCAAAATGTTCTCTTAAGAAAAATTCAAGTGGCCCAAGGAACATAGAGATATGCCTAACTCATTCTAAGATCCAGAAGATAGGTCCCTATTTTAGCTGTACATGGAAATACGAGAGAACAATTAATAAGAGATGAAACTAAACAGGTGATATGGGTCTCAACCACATGGACACTTTCAAACCATATTAAGAACAGTGGATTTATCTTTTAAGTAACTGGGAACCATTGAAGGACCAGAAGAGAGTGAAAGAATGATGCTGTGTGTTGGATTTACTCTGGAGGAAGTCAAAATGTCATATTCTAGGCTGAATGATGTTGACCCAAAATAGAGTGGTATTAGAGGACATAAGGAAAAGTGAATAAATTTAAGATACTTTTTGAAGACATAATCACTAAAACTTTATTTGGTTTTAGGGTGAAAATGAAGAGAGTAATCAAGAATGGCATTTAGGTTTCTGATGTGAGCAATCATATATATGGTAGTGCCATTGAACATAGGGAGAGAAGAGGATTTGGGGAGAAGATGTTAAATTCAATGTTAGATATATTGAATTTGAGTATGTGTGAGACATTCAAGTAGATAAATTCAGCAGGCATTTGTGGAATATGAATTTCAAGTTTAGGAAAGAGCTCTTGGCTGGAGAAACAGATTCGAGAACACTTAGTCTATAATGAATTTCTCAGGTGATAGAATATGTACTGATAGTGTTCTTTTCTTGCTTTCTTATATGTATTTGATCCTATTTGTGGGACTCTCCAGACCAGTTTACAAATTCAAAGGATGTGATGTGGAAGGTAGACCAAGAAGAAACCTTTTTCTGTCATTAAATTTACTATGTGATCTTGGATAAATCTGAACTTTCTATACATCTCTTTCTTCAGTAAATCAGGGCAAAGGAAAAAGGAAAGCTATTTTTAAATCTTCCCATATGATCAGGTAGTTGCTAGGTTCAAATACATTAATAGATGAAAAGGGCATCAAATATTTGCTGTGGTATATTAGTTGTTTTATTGAATTAGATTCCCAGTAGTTTACATGCTGTCATTATTTATGGTAGTAGCATTTATCCTAGAATAATTTCAAAAGAACTAAAGATTATCTTGTTGAATATTTACTCTTTTCTGGACTCATGAACACTTGAGTGAACATTTTATAAAAGTGTAATTTGGGGTTCAATAGGTATATACATTTAAAATGTTTCTATATATTGTCTAATTGCTTTTCAAATCATAATCTGAGAGGAGCTGATTCCCTACACACTCAGAACACTAGATATTATCAATGTAATCTTTGGTGATCTGGTATTTTACCTATTTTGTAAAAATTTCCATTAAATTCAACCTTTCTTGGAGTGAAAATAAAATTTTGTTGAGGGCCTTGGAAGATAACAGTGATGATCTTTTATTAAGAATATGACTAGATAAAGCTTCTATTCTGTGATCTGGGTAGATTATATATTTGCAATGGCTGCTGCTTTGGGATATACTGAATTTCTTGGCATTAGCAAACTTACACGTCTCAAATAGTTTTTTAGTACCTTCACAAAACTTGCATATATAACCATTTCACAGTGGTAGCATCCTTGCCCTCTCTGTGACTTTCAAGGATTCTAGATAAACATGAAATTCTCCATATTTTGTGCATCAAATTTAATTCACATCAGTGTGATGAAATAAATGGTTGGATTATTGAAAAACAATGTGAAACTGCCAAATTCTATGATAACTTCTTGAATCAGTAAGCACTTTTTTCCCCCATGAGAATCTGGTATAAGTTACCCCACAGCTGTAAGAGATCTGATCAAGGAAAAGGACCAAGGATGACTTCAGCAAAAGCATTACTGGCTTCCTGTTTCTGTATACTCTAAAATATCATTAAGCTGAAAAGCAAAGAGCAAGGGAAAACACTTGGAATAAAGCTAGACCCAGGTTTACAAGCCAGACTGATTTTTGGCAGGTTAATCACTTAGCAATTGAATTGTTTATTCTTGTTTATTATTTTTTGGTTGCTAAGATTACTTGATCAGATCAACTGTTCTGGGATCTATACATTCTTCTTCAACCAAGGAAGAAAAAGAATAATTTTATGTGACTTAAGTATGACCTTTCATGGGCTATAATGATCTAATATGTTCATTGAAGATCAGTGAAGCATCTAACAATACCTGACTTCAGTGTTTTATTTTTCTTTTTATGTTTCAAAATAATTTATTTCACATGTATTTTGGTGCTTGCAAAAATCCTCTGAGGCAAGAATTATTATCTGTATTTTAAGCAGAGCCGGAACTGGAGCCTAGCTTACTTATCACTTGGGCTTTCCCCTAGACAGATAAAGGAAACTTCTGGTGAATAGCAGCATGGCAGTTACATTAAAAATGTAAAAACAAGCTCAAGATAATTTGATTAGAAAATAGACAAGTATCACAAAATTGGAAAAAAAACATTTTAGGAATTCAGACATTTATCTTTTTGTTCAATTCACACCCAATGTATTCTTTAAATTTGGAATGATTACAAGGTAGGTGACCATTTACTTTATTTTTCCAAGTAAAAGGACCCTTACTAGATGCAAAGATTTCCAAACATTTTGTATTTGCATCTTCCTCTTTAATCATGAAATGAAAACAAAATATTCCTAGTGCCATATTGCTAAGCATCTATAATATATAGGACATGTACTTGCCATTTAATGTGGGAGGGGCAGAGTAGCTAAGACAAGTAAACAGAACTAAATTGCCAAACATTATAAATGCTCAAATGTTCTGAACATTTGAGGATGGAAAGTTCCCATTCAACAAGGTAAGAAAAACAAAATAGAGAGAGCATCATGAAAGAGGTGGAATTTGGAAAGAGTGTTGACAGAAAGATGGTAGAATTTTCTTTTTTTTTTTTGTACTGGGGATTGAACTCAGGGGCGGCATTAATCACTGAGACACATTCCCAGCCCCTTTAATTTTAAATTTTGAGACAGGGTCTCATTAAGTTGCTTAGGGCCTTGCTAAATTGCTAAGGCTGGCTTTGACCTTGCAATCCTCCTGCCTCAGCCTCTTGAGCCACTGGGATTATAGGCCCGCCCCAGCACACCTGGCAAGGCATCAATATTAACCAAATGCCTACTCCATGCCAGGATTGCAGCAGTGCACCAACATACCCAGCAGAAAGATGGCTAGAATTTTAACCCGCAGAAGAGAGAAAGGGTTTCCAGGAAGATGAATTGATTCACACAAAGGCTGGGAGATAAGAAAGTCTAATGTGTTTGAGAATAGTGATAATCCAGTTTGTTAGAGACAAAGTATACCTTTAGGAATATGGCCAGAGAAGGGAAAAAAAGTAGAGGGAAATCATATTGAGATCTTTGAGATTCAAGTAAGAGGGTTTACTAAAGAACTGTTGTACATACACTCATGAATCACGAGAGATTTTATTTTTGCTTTTTATTGATTCTTTTTAGATATATATAACATTATGATTCATTTTGACATAATTATAACAGCAAGGAATATAATTTGTTCTCATTCAGTCCCCAGTACTTTACCTTTCTCTCCCCTCTCCTCTATTCTACTGATCTTTCTGCCATTTACTTAATTTTTGTCTGTTTGTTTGTTAATTAGCATCTTGTGGATGTACATGATGGTGAGATTCACTATGATTGCATCTTTGGTCTCACTCATGTATTCTTTCCTTCTGGATAAGATGTGCTAAGACATCCAATTATAGAAGTAATGGACACCTCACTTCCTGACAGCATCAATCTAGAGCAAAGGTTGTCTTTGCTCAAATTCCATATGTCCTTCTAACAGACTCATACTGAGAGACCTCACAGTTCTCCATATGTGTTCTCTTTTTCCACACCTAGTAATAAACCCAAATTATTCAACTTTCGGTATATTCGTAGCTATCTTTGGCTAGAGGATATTGACTGAAATAGAGGATCCACCAAGATTTAGCTAAAGCCCTCACTGATTTAGACTAGGGCCCTTCAATCAGTAATAGCACATCCATTCAAGTCACATTGTATTTCTCCCTATTCAATATGCTACTGTACCTTAGAAGGTTGGTAATTTCATGCTGAATTGGGTTTCTTTTTCCTTCAACATTTTGAGATTTGGGTTTATATTATTTTTCTAGGAATTAAATCCCTTAGAATATTTTTGGCTGTCTGATAAGGTTTGTATTATATGCTTGGTAGAATTGTTTTCTGCCATCTGATACCATGATCTGGCTGTTTATCAACAGTCTTGAGTATTCTGCTTAGAAGTGGAAAAGTGTATGTGAAGAATAGAAGGATGGGTCTAATAAATTTATCCTTGAGCTGGACCCAGGAGCTGAGGAGTTCAGAATGTCTCCTCTGAGTGGCATCCTTTGCACAAATTATGCTGTAGTCTCTGTATTAGTTTTCTATTCTCTATAACTAAATAGTGTAAACTTAGCAATTTACAATAACAGTTCCTATAGGTCAGAAGTGTGTAAATGCCTTACGAGGGTTCTCTGCTTCAGGGTTTAATCGGCTGCAGTCTCATCAGAGGCTCAGCTGGGAAAAGACTACATCCAATATTCTACAGATTGTTGGCAGAGTTCATCTCACTGCAGTTGGAGGATAAGGAATTTGTTTTCTTCCTGTTGTTTTAGTTATAAATTACAGAGATCAAGTTTCTATCTGGACTTTACCAATGCGGTTTTTATTTTATCTAGGCTGAAAGGAGAATATTTTACCTTAGGGAGAGTCCAAACTGTCTTTCAAGGTACTTTCCTTAAGTCAAGCCTAGCTACAGTAATCTCTTTTTTATTAGAAAATAAATTTAATTGTGTATAATTAAGATATACCATGTGATGATGTTATGGGAGATATATATATATGTATATATATATATGTGCACATACACATATATATATGAGAAAAGGTTATCAAAGTAAAATAAATGAACAGATTCATTATCTCATATTTATCTCATATCTTTACTTTTTTTCTGTTTTGGGTTTTGTGGTAAGAATTGCTAAAATCTACTAATTTTGCAAGAATCCCATTATAGTACAATTTTCTTACCTATAGTCCTGATGTTGTACATTAGTTCCCTACCCTTGTTCATCCTGCACATCTGCTGCTTTGTATCATCTGACTAACTCAATTAGTCAATTCCATTCCTCCCCCACCACCCTGGTAACCACTGATTTGTTCTCTAACTCTGTATATTTGAATTATTTTATTAAACATATAAGTTAGGTCATGGGATTTTTTTGTCTGTATGTTTGACTTATTTCACTTAACATTATGTGCTTGAGTCTCATCTATGTTGTGGCAAATGGCAAGATCTCATTCTTGTGTTGATGATAACAATATTCATTTATATTATATATCATATCTAATCATATTCATATTCATGTATAAAGATTAATGATCAACTAAAAACCTGTGATCATATTTTCTTTATACATGCATATGTTGATGGCTACTTAAGTTAGTTCTATACCTTGGTTTTTATGAATAATAATGCAGTGAACACAGGAGTGCAGACATTTTTACTAGGTGATGATTTCATTTCCTTTGGTTTCGTTAGCTTGGATCACATGTTGGTTCTATTTTCAATATTTTCAGGAATCTTCATATTGTTTTCCATAATGGCTGTACTAATTTACATTCCTACCAACAGAGTTCCCTTTGCTCCACAACCTCACCAACACTTTTTAACTTTTGATTTTTCCTTATTGCCTTATCTTTTCCTTTTTTTTTATTGCTGAATTATAATTATACATACTAGGTGGGATTCATTGTGACAAATCCTGTATGCACATAACATAATTTGATCAATTTTACTCCCTCAGTACTTCCTGTTTCCCTTGCTCCTCCCTCACACTGATCCACTTCCCTTACCATAAAATCTCCCTCATATTTTTATGAGTTCCATTTTACCCCATTTTCTTTCCAGCTTCCATATATGAGAGAAAATTTCTGACCCTTGACTTTCTGAGTCTGGCTTATGTTGCTTAACATTATGTCATCTAGTTTCATCCATTTTCCTGAAAATGACATAATTTTATTCCTCTTTATGGATGAATAAAACTTCCTTGTGTCTATATACCACATTAATACCACATTTTCTTTATTCACTCATATGTCGATGGACACTTGGGTTGGTTCCATAACTTGGCTATTGTGAATTGTGCTGCTAGAAACATGGGTATGTAGTATGTTGAAATTTTAATACTTTTGGATAAATACTGAGTACTGGTATAGCTGGATCACATAGTGCTCATATTCCTAATCTTTTCAGGGACCTCCGTACTGATTTTCACAATGGTTGTACTAATTTGAAATTCCATGGACAGTGTATACGAGTTCCTGCTCTCCACATTCTTGTCAGCAATTATTATTTGTATTTTTGATGATTGCCATTCTAACTAGAGTGAGAATGAAATACCAAGGAAGTTTTGATTTGAATTTCACTGGTTATCAATAAAATGTTGATTTTTTTCATATATTTGTTGACTGTTTTTATTTCTTCTCTTGAGAAGTGTCTTTTTAATTTCTTTTCCTATTGATTGGGGTTTTTTGGTTTTCATTTTTTGAGTATTTTAATATTCTGGATATTAGTCCTCTGTCAGAATAGTAGCTAGCAAAATTTTTCTCTCATTCTGTAGCTTGTCTCTCTCTGTCTTTTTTTAACACATTTAGCTCTGTTTATTAAGTCATCAGCTAAATGCAGACTATCCTAAGGATGCATAAGAAAAACACACATATTGAAATATTTTTCTTTACTCTTAAATAACCAGTGCTGACTGCAATCTGCACCTATGGGGCACTGCACAACTTCTCAGACTTGACATCAGATTAAGCATCACTGCTTTCATTTCTGTTCCATGATGTTCAGATGACCCCTGCCTTTCATCACAGCAACAGCCAACATCCCAGCTTCATATGGGCAGGAAAGCAGTGTGGCTTCACACTGACTGAACTGGCTCGGGATACAGTCTGCAAGGCTATCTGACAGTTATTAAGTATTTCTGCTTCCTTTGGAAATTTAAAATATCCCATGGTTCCTCTGTGAGTTCACTATGACCACCCAGATGGAGCCTTAAAAGCCAAGACTGCAGAGATCCCTGATGACCTAATTTCACATTAGCCACTACACCCCAATGCCCATGTAAAAGTGAATTGGACAGTCAGCCAAGAAGTGGCATTACAGGAGGAGAGGAGCCAGGTGCCTCATCTTAGGTCCTAACTGGAGAGACACAAGGCAGCCAGTGGTAGAGCGTGGATAAGTGCAGGAGCTCCTTTCATGGGCAGAAGTGCAGTCAGGGAAGCTATTCGCAATATGTGACAACCACATCTGCATTTAACTGGCTTCCCTTGTAGTCCTGTGTTTTATTTCATGCATGAAAAAACTTTTTTGAAAGAGACCCTTAGGCTTCACCAGAATACCAAATGGTTACAAACACTGATTGGTCATCAGATATGCTAGTCTGGAATTCAAGAGAAGCACAATAAATGTTAATAAAACGTGTGGAGGTACTAAGGGAACATTATATGTAATGAAATACAGGGGTACTGATGGACAGTTTCAAGGAGTAGAGGTTGCCATAAGGGTGAAGGGAAGAAGTTTAGAACACACAGAGTCAAGGGTCAGGTTTCTGGGCAAAAGTAAAAGGAAGACAGAACTAAGAGAACGGTGAGTAGAGCTCCCTGAAGTGGGTGGTCCTGCATGGAGGAACTAAGGAGAATGAAGACTGATGAGGACCCTGGAGTCCTGGAAAGGGATTGCTTTGGTGACCTATGCAGCAGAAGTTGTAGTGCTATGACAGGCAAGTTCGTCAGCACAGAACAAGATTCCAGAAATTCAGGTGTGAACAAAGCAGTGGTGATAATGATGGAGATAGGAAGAGATGAGAGAAGGCTGTGGCCACGTCTGTGTCATCTCCTGGCCTCACAGGTAGACTCTCTGCAAATCCCAACTCCTGACAACTGAAAGAGACTTGAGGAGGAGACAGGGTGAATGTTGGCTCCGCACAGACTCCTCCACCTGCACTTGCTCCTCTGATGCTCCTCCCACTCCAAGGCTATCTCCACTGGGTAAGTTCATGATCTCTGACAAAGACCAAAACAACTGAAACCTTAGCAAAGTACCCAAGCCTAACAGACAACAGATCCCCAGTGTTCACCCTCTGTCAGGCACTGAGCTGATCACTCACAGGTCTTAACTAATTTTCTTCATGATGGATCCAGGAAGAGCGAAAGTCATGCTCCAGCTTCCCCTTCACATAACTACTCTGCAAAGTGTGGGGTCATAGAAACACTCCAGGCCTCAGTATCTTAAAGAGCATAGATCCAATCTTGGCTCAGCTACTGAATCTTTTTGGACCTTCATGGTTGCTGATGTATAAGGTAGTTACAAAATATCCTCCGAGGGCTGCTTCAGGGTAGAACCAGGCGAGAGCCTCTCCCAATGCTTAGGGCACACCCAGGGTTCAACATAGCTTGTCCTAACAGCCACCAAGGAAATAACAGAAAAAAACCCATACTTCAAAGGTAACCCCTGTCAGAGCACACAGCAAGGGACTGGGCAGAGACAAAAGTAACTGCACAATTTATCGATTGGGTTATTAGTGTTCTTGGTGTAAAGATTTTTGAGTACTTTGTAGATTCTGGAGATTAGTGCTCTATCTGAAGTGTGTGTGGCAAAGATTTTCTCCCACTCTGAAGGCTCTCTCTTCACATTGCTGATTGTTTGCTTTGCTGAGAAAAAGCTTTTTAGTTTGACTCTATCCCAATCATTGATTCCTGCTTTTATTTCTTGCACTTTGGGAGTCATGTTAAGGAAATCTGGTCCTAGGCCAACGTGATAAAGATTTGGACCTATTTTCTCTTCTATTAGATGCAGGGTCTCTGGTCTAAATCCTAGGTCCTTGATTCATTTTGAGTTGAGTTTTTTACAGGGTGAGAGATATGGGTTTAGTTTCATTTTGCTGCATATGGTTTTCCAATTTTCCCAGCACCATTTGTTAAAGAGGCTGTCTCTTCTAAATTATATGTTTTTGGCTCCTTTGTCAAGTATGAGATACCTGTATTTATGTGGAGGAAGATCTACAAGCAATCAACAGATTTATGAAAAAATGTTCAACATCCCTTGTTATAAGAGAAATGCAAATCAAAACCACCTTAAGGGGCTCCGGCGCTTCCCTGGCAGAGAGCGACCATCTGGGACTTCCTGAACCCGCAGAGCTGAGCTACCATCTTCCTGGCCATTGCTCAGCGTCTCCTGGGCGGTCTGGCATGGAGGGGCTGGAGTCTCTGGCTCCAGGGGCTGCCTCTGACAGAAGCGTTGGTCGTTCCCAGACTGGAGGAGGTGGAGCAGCGGCGTTCTTGGGTCACGGCTTGATCAGGCACCTCTCAAATATCAGAGGGGAAGATACATGAGCAGCATGAGAAAACACAGGAAGAAAGTGTCCCAAACAAATCTAGATGATATATCAAGAGAATCCAAAGACAGCATGGTAGAAGGAATGACAGAAATGGAGTTCAGAATGTTCAAAATTAAAATGATCCGAGAAGAGAATGAAGTGACGAGAGAGCAGATTCAGGCTATGAATAATCAGCTAATAGAGCAATTGCAGGAAGCAAAAAATCATTTCAATAAAGAGATAGAAGTTCTGAGAAAAAAACAAACAGAAATCCTTGAAGGAAACAAGGAAATGAAGGAAACAATAAACCAAGTGAAAAACTCAATAGAAAGCATAATTAACAGATTAGATCACTTTGAAGACAAAACCTCAGACAATGAAGACAAAATATTTAATCTTGAAAACAAAGCCGAACAAACAGAGATGGTTAGGAATCATGAACAAAACCTCCAAGAAATGTGGGACATCATGAAAAGACCAAATTTAAGAGTAATTGGGATTGAGGAAGGCACAGAGATACAAACCAAGGGTATGAATAATCTGGTCAATGAAATAAAATCAGAAAATTTCCCAAATATGACAAATGAGATGGAAAATCAATTACAAGAGGCTTACAGGACACCAAATGCACAGAATTACAACAGACCCACACCAAGGCACATTATAATGAAAATACCTAACATGGAAAACAAAGATAGAATTTTAAAGGCAGTGAGAGAAAAACATCAGATTACCTATAGGGGGAAACCAATATGGATATCAGCAGATTTCTCAGCCCAGACCCTAAAAGCAAGAAGGGCCTGGAACAACATATTTCAAGCTCTGAAAGAAAACAGATGCCAACCAAGAATCTTATACCCAGCAAAACTTACCTTCAGATTTGATGACGAAATAAAATCCTTCCATGATAAACAAAAACTTAAAGAATTCACAAAGAGAAAGCCTGGCCTACAGAACATCCTCAGCAAAATATTCAAAGAGGAAGAAATGAAAAACAAGAATCACAGCCAACATGGGGAGGAATTACCCTAAAGAAAGAGTCAAACAAAGGAGAAATAAAGTTAAGCTAAAAACCCCCCAAAAGCTAAAATGGCAGGAAATACAAGTCATATCTCAATAATAACCCTGAATGTAAATGGCCTAAACTCATCAATCAAAAGACATAGACTGGCAGACTGGATTAAAAAGAAAGACCCAACAATATGCTGCCTTCAAGAGACTCAGCTCATAGAAAAACATGCACACTGACTAAAGGTGAAAGGTTGGGAGAAAACATACCATGCACATGGACTGAGTAAAAAAGCTAGGGTTTCCATCCTCATTTCAGATAAAGCAGACTTCAAGCCAAAGTTAGTCACAAGGGATAAAGAAGGACATTTCATACTGCTTAAAGGAAGCATAAATCAGCAAGACATAACAATCATAAATATTTATGCACTAAACAATGGCACATCCATGTACGTCAATCAGATCCTTCTCAATTCCAGGAACCAAATAGACCAAAACACAATAATACTGGGGGACTTTAACACTCCTCTCTCACCGTTGGACAGATCTTCCAAGCAAAAATTGAACAAAGAAACCATAGGACTCAATGACACAATTGCTAATTTGGACTTAACAGACATATATAGAATATTCCATCCATCAAAAAGCGAATACACTTTCTTCTCAGCAGCTCATGGTTCCTTCTCTAAAATAGACCATATGTTATGCCAGAAAGCTACTCTTAGCAAATACAAAAACAAAGATTCTACCTGTATACTATCAGATCATAATGGAATGAAATTAGAAATCAATGAAAAAGTTAAAAACAGAAACTACTCCAAGACCTGGAGATTAAATAATATGCTATTGAATGATGCATGGATAAAAGAAGACATTAAGGGGGAAATTAAAAGATTCTTAGAGGTCAACAAGAACAAAGATACAACATATCAAAATCTCTGGGACACTATGAAAGCAGTGCTAAGAGGAAAATTCATTGCACGGAGTGCTTTTAATAAAAGAATGAAAAGTCAACAAATGAATGATCTCACACTACAGCTCAACGCCCTAGAAAAGGAGGACAGATCATCACCAAAAGTAGTAGAAGACAGGAAATAATCAAAACCAGAGCTGAAACCAATGAAATTGAAACAAAAGAAACAATTCAAAAAATTGACAGAACAAAAAGTTGGTTCTTTGAAAAAATAAACAAAATTGATAAACCCTTAGCCACACTAACGAAGAGAAGGAGAGAGAAACTCGAAATTACTGAAATAGGTGATGGAAATGGAAATATTACAACAGACACAATTGAAATACAAAACATAATAAGAAGCTACTTTGAAAATTTATACTCCAACAAAATAGAAAACCTGGAAGACATCAACAGGTTCCTAGAGGCATATGAGCCACCCAAACTGAATCTGGAGGACATACACAACTTAAATAGATCAATTTCAAGCAATGAAATA
>JAJEJO010005780.1:710847-1087038 GCA_020662805.1 Glaucomys volans | reverse complement strand
AAAAAAAAAAACTGTACTACAGAGCAATAGTAACAAAAATAGCATGGTATTAGCACCAAAATATACAGGGAGACCAATGGTACAGAATAGAAGTCAAAGAGACAAATCCACAAAAATACAGTTATCTCATACTAGACAAAGGAGCCAAAAACATACAATGGAGAAAAGAAAGCCTGCTCAACAAATGGTGCTGGGAAAACTGGAAATGCATATGTAGTAAAATGAAATTAAACCTCTATCTCTCACCCTGCACAAAACTCAACTCAAAATGTATCAAGGACGTAGGAATTAGACCAGGAACCCTGCACCAAATAGAAGACAAAGTAGGCCCGAATCTTCATCATGTTGGCTTAGGATCAGATTTCCTTAGTAAGACCCCCAAAGCACAAGAAAAAAAAGCATGAATCAATAAATGGGATAGATTCAAACCGAAATGCTTTTTTTGCAGCAAAGGATACAATCAATAATGCAAAAAGAGAGCCTACAGAGTGGAAGAAAATCTTTTCCACATGTATGTCAGATAGAGCACTAGTCTTCAAAATTTATAAAGAACTTACAAAATTTTACACCAAAAATACAAAGAACCCAATCAATATGGTCCTTTTGGTTATACATGACAGTAGAATTCATTTTGATGTAATTGTATAAGCATAAAATTTAGACCTCAGTGCCTCTCCTCCCCCTTCTCCCTTCCCTCTACTGTTTATGTTTTTAACTCTCTAGTTTGCCAGTAACTCATGTTTTTCATGTTCTTGAGAGCCAAATACATTGTAACCTTCCCTATTTGTTTTCATGTTGTGGACCATGCTCTTAGTTGTCCATGCCTCAAAGAAGAAGTATAAGAATGACCTGGCCTCAATCATTCTACCTTTTATGTTTCCAAGGGCCTTGGGCCACTACTTATATTCTTTTGATCTACTTGTTTACTTATAAATTAGAAATCACTTTAATATCTTGCTCACAAAGCCATTACAGGATTTGACTAATATATAAAATATTCAGTGTATTATCAGGCATAGAATAAGGGCTTTAATGATAATGATTACCATGCCTTATTTAGCTAATTGTACTACAATTCAACTACCATCATTACAAAAAGTATGGTCCACTTTATCTAGATATTCCCCTGGATTCCACCATTTTTCAGTCTAATTTCTAAAAATCACAATAACTTTTTCAAAAGTTATATCATTTCCTTTGTTCTAGTGTTTCTATATCTCCATTAGGAATGGCAATAAAATCCAAATTCACTGCACTGACCTACAACTCTCTGACCAATTGATCTTGACCCCTTCTTTTTATTCTCATCTTCATCACTCTCCTCTTGACATAGTTGGCTCTAGCTGCAGTGCCCTTCACCTTTGAACCTGCCAAACTCCCTTCCATTTCAGGGAACTTACACTTGCCCCTCTTGTCCCAGATCTTTGCAATATTTGACCCTTGCCATTATTTGAAGCTCTGGTCAGTGTTACTTCCACAAAGACCTGATTCCTAACAGAAGTTCCAAATTGTGTCCACTTTCTAGGCATACTCTATTGCAATGTTCTTTGAAATTTCTTCATAGAACTTGCTCATTGCTTATTTAAGTTTATTTATTTCATATGTTTCTTCTGTTTTTGATCATTGCAAAATAAATTCTATGAAGGTCAGAACCTCTTATCTTGCTCAGCATGCCACCTCCTGAACCAAGCATGCTACTGACACAGGAACCAAATTAAAATTGATTCAATAAATCAATGAATAAATAACTGCACTCATATGACATATCCTTATTCTCGAAAGAGGAAAATCGAAGTTAAAAGAGACTTAAAAAGACCAGTAATATACTTAATGTTCAAAATATCTCAGAAGTATCTCAGCATCCTAATTTTTACCATCGACTTAATAATTATCCAGTGAATTTCTGCAAAGAAGATTCTAAATATGGACAACTCGGAGTTCCAAATTATATTTCTTAAAATAATGTTTCCATCTAAATGAATAGACACATTGACATCACCTGTGTTTTTCAGTCTGCATAGCAACCTGTGCATTAGCTTAGTAAACATCTACTAAGATCTTGAATCCATTATTTATTCAGTCTTAAAAAGATTTCATAAGCACATTGTTCATGTCTATTCAAATAGCAAGACACATCTAGAAAGATGAAATTCAGTCAGTCATCTTCAGTATATTAGATTTTAAAATTTTTTACCCACAGGTTCAAGTTTATTTTACATTGATAGTTAACACACATAAATGTATTCTCTCCTTTATACAATGAAAACAAAATGTCACATATTCTTATATTTTGTGATACATCTCCTTCAATGTTTATTTGACTTTAGTAATGTAGACCTATGTATATGTATCTACTTATATTTATAAATGTGGCTGTAAAGTTCTGAAAAAAGTGATTATAATATTGTCAGAATAAACACACACGCACACACACACACACAGTTGCATAAGGAAAAGGAACAAGAATGGAGAAGAGGGGTTGGGGATATAACTCAGTTGGTAGAGTGCTTGCTTCCTGTGCACAAGGTCCTAGCAGCACCACAAAAGAAAAAGAAAAAGAATTGAGAAGAACAAGGAGGGGGAAAGAGAATACTTTTCAAATAAAAATAACCTTCCTTGAAGTGATTATTCTAGAGATATTTAGATAAAATGATTAGTAAGTCAAATTATTTAATGCTTACAATGAATTTATTTATTTGTACTTAGAACATTTTGGATGTTCTTATACAAAAATGGTCTTGTGTAGGACAGACTATACCCTACTCATTAACACTGGTAAAAAGGCTCTTATGCACACACTAACCCCATATTCAGATCTATACTACTTTCCCCAACAAAGCACTATTTCAATATTATCAGTAAATTTGAGTAGCTGAGTTCCTGTAGAAGTTCATATCTTTGACCTTGTTCCCTTCCTACACAGCTGCCTCTTCAACACCATAGCAATCACCTCTTCCCCTGTAGTACACCATTACTAGGAAGGATCATGATATGTGTTTATATGCTCATAGATGTCCCTATTTATGCTTATTTATACATAATTATTAATAACACCTCCTTTTATAACTAAGTGTCAGATATTTGAGAATTTTTATATGGCACCTACCCTATTAGAAAACATACTATACTCCCCACTCTCATTCATTTACGATAAAAAAGCTACCACATGATGAGCAGTTGTCACCTGCTTTAAATAACATCTTATCTTTCTAACAAGGCTGCAATAAGTATTATCTTTATTTCACAAACTAAGAAACCAATGTTCAAAAAGATGGAGAAAGACAACTAATGTAACATAATCAGCAAATGGAAGAACAGGATAAAACCGAGAAGCACTGGACTATGAAGTCCATCTTAGTCTATCATTCTGCCTCCATCTGTCTAAGGGCAGGTCTCTTGCTACAGAGAGGTGATAAATAATGTCAAGGACTCTTCATAGTTGGTGGCCAAGAATGTGCTTTTAAATATGCGACTTCACAGAGTGCATAAGCAGAAGCTGAAATATATTTTTGCAATGATTTTGCCAAACCATTACTTTGTTAAAATTTCTTATAGAAAAATATAGTGTGTTCAGTGGTCACTTTTTATACTACTGCTATACTATGTATTTGCAGCATTGATTAAATCATTTTTTTGGATTAGCCTTGAAACTTCATCTCCCACAATACCATTTTTCCGTGGACACATAAATTATAAATTACAGAGGAAGAAATAAATATTTAGAAAACAAATTCCTTTAAGTTTGGAACTGCTTCTACCATTTAAAGTTTGCAGAGATAGAAGTACCTTAGGAGTTTTCTTAAACATGAATATGAAGAAAACCTTAATTTATACATGATTGTTCCAAATAAGCTGATCAAAACCTCATTTGAGAGAGGTGAATTATTTTTAATATTCAATATTAATTTAGAGATAAACCACAGAATAAATGTGTAAATTAGTTCTAGGTTTTAAAACTGAGTCATATACTTTCACCAATTAAAGTGTATAATAAACAGGGGACTGTGGTACTGTTATGGTTTGGATGTGAGGTGTCCCCCAAAAGCTCACGTGTGAGACAGTGCAAGAAGGTTCAGAGGAGAAATGATTCATTTGTGAGTCTTAACCCAATCAGGGCTTTAATCCCCTGATAGGGATTAACTGAGTGGTAACCAAAGCAGTAGGGTGTGAAAGGAGGAGGTGGAAATTGGGGCATGGCTTTGGGTATATATTTATGTCTGTTAAGTGGAGACTCACTTTCTGCTTCTTGATCATAAAGTGAGCTGCTTCCCTCTGCCACATCCTCCCACCATGATGTTCAGCCTCACCTCAAACCCCGAGGAATGGAGCCGGCCCTCCATGGACTAAGACCTCTGAAACCGTGAGCCCTCAGATAAAGTTTTCCTCCTCTACAATTGTTCTGGTCAGATCCTTTCAATCACAGCAGTGAAAAAGCTGACGAAAATAGGTAGTTATTCAGAGCTCAAGGACCAAGTACTTATTAATAAAATATTCAATTTCTTTTCTTAAATATTTTAAGTATATTCCCTTTATTTTAATAAAGAGGACTGAGTACTCCTTACTTTACACTCTGTTGGGGCCATGGGACCTTCCCTTAAGAAGAAAGATAATAAAGGAGCACACAACACATTTGTTTTTGCCAGGTGCAGTGGTGCACACCTGTAAGCCCAGCGTCTCAGGAGGCCGAGGCAGGAGGATTGCAAGTTCAAAGGCAGCCTCAGCAACTTAGCGGGGCCCTAAGCAACTCAGTGAGACCCTGTCTCTAAATAAAATACAAGAAAGGGCTGGGGATGTGACTCAGTGGTTAGTTGTCCCTGGTACCCAATAATTAAAAAATAATACACTTGTATTTAAATCAACATTCTGCGGAGTACTTAATTATGGTGCCATTTATGGGAAATTAAGAAACTCAGTTTAATAATTTCTTTCCTTGCCCCTCTACTAAACATGTAGAAAAGTTTTGGACAAGGAAAGGAATAATTAAACTAAGTTTCTTAATGTCCCATAAATGACACCAACTTCTGCAACTAATGGAAGGAAAGTAATATTTTCAGTCTTCAATTTTATATCAAGTCATTGGGGATCTGAATGGAAGTTATTAATCAAATTTGATATTTTGTTAGCCCTTTTTCTGTGGCCCCAATGAATAACTAATCTAACTTCTTATGAAAAAAATGAATTACCATGTCAAGAGTAGGTCATTAGAAATGTAGTTCCCCAATATAGCACTTTCGGAGACATGAGTATTTTAAGTGCCTTATATTTTTAGTTGACCTTCTATATATCAACCTATGCAAATCACCAATTATATATTCTTTGTTCAATGCTCGATTCAATAATTTCAGATTTTATGGCTATATTTAGTATTAATGTATCATGAGATAGACTACAATGAATAATATATATGTACATATTACAGTAATAAATATGTGTGTGAAAGTGAAATATAAAAAATAATAAAATACAAACCAAACAATTTTCCCATCTCAAAAAAGTTTTTTGAAAAGAGAAAGAAAAATTCCTTTGTAGATTCATACCATATTTGTGTACAATGAATCAAAATGCAGTCTGTAAAAATAAAATACAAAATTGAAATTAAAAAAAAGAAAAATTTCTTTGTGGAATTTTCTAAACTGAAGAAACTCTAGGAGATGCTTTCTGGTATAATATACTAAAAAATAAAATGCTCTGTGGTGTTTTGAGTCCTAGTTCTGTCACAAAACATCTGTTTAACCTTGAAAGATAGCCTTGTAGGTTCATTAAACCTACAATATTTACTATGTGGCCCACTAGAGAAGAAACTTTGTCAAACCCCTGATCTGTATAAAGTATTCGTTAATTGTTTCCCTGATTTCAGCACTATAATTTTTAGTAGTATCTTTTAAGGAAGAATAAAGTTTTAAAATACATTCTTTTTATACTTCAATAGTTTAAAAGAGAACATCAGACAAACTTATGATAGAAACAGTGATGGAAACAAATAATGTCCTTACATTCCCTACTGATTTGTTGGTTGCCAAAAGTTCAAAAGTTTAAGACTTTATCATAGACGTCCTAGGATTAAATCTTATAATTTAGATTAGGTGAGTTTTCACCTATGGCCACATATCACTTAAAGACAGGGACATCCTTTTTAGAAATAAAGAGGTGTTAGAAAAATGTTAAAGATATATTCTTAGGACAAATGGATAGTTTCATTTTAAGTAAGTAAAAGTATAGAGTAGAAATTAAAAAACAATGGTCTTATGATGTTATTTGATAGAAATGCATACACATACACATTTCACAAGAGTGAAATTCATCTCACTCACCAATCATCTTTTATATGCAATACTGAACATTTACATGAAAAAACTAAGACATTTCAGAGACATGAAAATATTTTTACTGAACTTGAGACATGTCAATCATTGTAGAAAAAATCTTTCAAATCATTTTCATGGGAAAATAGGACATATAAATATGTATTTTAAAATTTAAGTAGCCATCATGGGGAAAATATTCAAATATCCTTCAAGTAGTTAAGAAGAAAAATATATATAGACTCCTTTGTATGGTTTACTTATTTGCTTTTTTGAATCAGGGATTGAATTGAGGGCACTCAACCAGTGAACCAAATCCTCAACCCTTTTTTATATTTTATTTAGAGACAGGGTCTGGCTAAGTTGCTGAGTCTGGCTTTGAATTCACAATCCTCCTTCCTCAGCCTCCCACCTTTTCTTCAGGCTTTTTATGGGTAATTCCTGTCCTTTTAAAAACTGTGCTTTAGGGTGCATCATATCAGTGCTTGATGCCCACAAAAGCCTCTTTCTGACCTTATGTGCAGCACCCATTATATATGAACCACAATGAGAAATACATGATTAGATTATTTCTAATATCCTTCTCCAAATCTAAAAGTACATGGGTCTAAAGGCAACACAGTGATCTTTTTATAAAATGTTTTCTATTTTTCCCAGATTTGTCAAATTAATTTTATCAGTTTTGTATGCATATGTGCACTTTGGATAAATCAGATTCACAGAAAGTGCTCTGCCAAACCATATACCCACCAAATTTATATTTTATAATCAAGATAAATAATATCTCATGCATAAGTGCCATCCTATATCTAAAATGTATATAACTTCAATTTTCCATAGTAAAATATTTATTTAAAAAATTTCTGGAGTTTTATTGATAAAATCAGATATTCTAAGAAAGATTAGAAGCCACTGTAACATGACTTGTATAAATCCCATGTCTCTAGGTTTGTTATAACCTCAGTCAAATACGGAATTTCCCCACCATGCCATTTTCAGTTTGACTTAGTCTCATTACAGTAATCAAATACATTTGATAAATAAGGAAGTGTCCTAACATGCAAAAGTCTGTGTGTGCACAGGAAAACAATATAAAGTAATTCATAAAGGCTAGATTTTTATCATTTGTTATAATTTAGTCTCATTATAGACTATGACTGTTATAAAACTTCAGCATCCAGAATCCAGGAAAAATATTCCTTCATCTGGCATAGTTCTAAAGTACACAGCTCAACAACAAACACAGTTGGATGCTTGAGAAACAAGAATTAAATTTATTTATTTATATTTATTTATTTATTGCTAAGTATTTTATTAATTTTCGTGCTATTTTGAAAGCAATTGCTTTATTTTTAAATTTTTTATTTCTTCTAATTTGTTGTCCATGACAGTAGAATGCATTTATACATTTTGCTAGATCATACATAAATGGAGTGTCATCTCTTTATAAGTTAAACTTTATGATAGGAGTCATAGGATTAAATCTTTGTAGTTTGGGTTAGGCAATCACACATCATTGAAGATACATATTCTGAGAGATATGTCCTTAGGTGATTTTGTCCTTTTGCAAAAGTGTCAAATCTTATCATTTAAGTTATCTAAATTAAGCATAGGTGAATTTCTTTCTATATACCTCCATCTTAATTTTCTCCTCCAGTTCTCAAATATAATTTTTCTCAACTCAAATTCTTCTAAGGATCTGTGAAACTGGAAAATAAGTTATATAGGTCCACCTTATTCACAGGAATAGCATCAAACTCTGTACATACTATTCTTCCCCTTAAACTTATGTATCTGTGATAAAGTTAATCTATAAATTAGGCACAATAAGAGTTTAAAACAATAACTAGAAATAAAATAGAAACAATCATAACATCACAATAAAAGTAGATTAAAGTTTACAAGTTGCTTGTTTCTGAAATTTTCCAGTTAATATTTTTGGTGTGCAGTTGACCTTGGGTAACAAATTGCAGAAAACAAAAATGCAGATAAGAGGGGACCACTGTATATGCTCCCAGAAAAATATGGTGAGACAGATATCGGATAACAGTTAACAGACATTCAAAAAGAAAATATATGCAAAGAACAAAAAGTAGTCACCCTTCTTAAGTAATTTTTAATTCCAGATGGATACCACATTAAATTTTGTAGTCCAAGAATAAGCCTTTATTGTTTTCAGCTCCATCCTCTGGAATCAATGCTCCATCTTTGGAGTCACCCTTCCTGTTCTCCCAAAGCTTATTTGAAGCTGAGTAGTGCTATCTTGTTCCCTGCCTGTAGAACTTCAGGAGTCTGACAGTCATCTTTCATTTTCTCTTCTCTGCTCTTTCAGTTCAAGATAGCAGTGTTTCTGCTAATAAAAAATTCAAGAACTCTTTGGATCTTTCATGTATTTTGAATGTTCACTCTTCTAGATAAAAGCCTCCTCTACATGTGTCTCCTAGACAATGTCATCTGTATTTCTCATTTTTGCTTAGATTTCTGTTGAGGGGGTTGATGAGTCAAATGTCTAATCTCCTCATCTCTTCAAATAACACTCTTTGCAACTGAATCTTGTGACTGTGATCTTTTGTTCCTTAAAAGGCATTAGAAAAAATATCATTAGCAAAATGTTTTTCATTCATGCCTTTGGTTTCTTGCAGGAGAAAACTTTCCTGTCAGTGAATCTGCTAAGCTTAGTGTCCTTTGAAACCTGGATATGTAAGAAGCTTTCCAAATCATCAAGTCTTAAAGAGCTTGTTGGTTCTTCATTATCTCATCCCTCTCTTATTTTTCTGTAAGTAGCAAGAAGCAAGAAGAAGTCAGGCTGTATATTCAATACTTTGTAAAGTTCCTCTATTAAATATCTGAGTATATAGCTTTTAGGTTCTGCTTTTCATATAGTATAGCTGTAAGAACACAATTTAAGTTTATGCAAATCTGTAACTGGGATCCCTTTCCCCTAAATTTCCAATAAGATAGTTCTCATTTCTTTCTGAACCTTATATGTTCAAACATTATTTAACAAAAGTAAAAATGTTATTGAAATTCAAAAGTTGTCACTTTAAAAATTTCTTTTTGTACTTCATAGGAAAATAGTATAAAAAAAATGGGAACTAGGTAATAAATATCTTGATGGTTTAGTTGAAAAAAGTTTTATTTTTAAATAATGAATGATAAATGTATATTTTGGGGGGTACAATGTGATGTTTTGATGCATGTTCATATCTGTAATGTTCAGAACAGAGCAATTTACATCTGTCACCTCAAACATTTATCATTCCTTTGTGATGAGAACATTCAAAATTCTCCAGATACTTAAAAACAATGTATTAACTGTAGTCAGTCTATGTGATGGAATAACAGAATGGTTCTCCTCCTGCATCGTTGTGATTTTTAACCCACTGATAAACATCACCCCTTTCACCTTTCATCCTTTCTTCCCCAGGCTCTGGGGTGCATTCTATTATCTATGAGTTCAATGTTTTTAGTTTTCTCATATAAGTGAGATCATACAGTATCTGTCTTTCTGTGCATTGCTTATTTCCCTTTACATAATGTCTATAGGTTCATTCATGTTGTCACAAATGACAGAATTTCCTGTTTTTTTTAATAGCTGAATAGTATTCCATCATATATAGTTGATCACATTTTTAAAATCCACTCACCTCCTAATGGACTTTAGGATGTTTCCAAATCTTGGTTATTGTGAATAATACTACCATGAACGTAGGAGTGTGTACGTCTCTTCTGTACACTGAAATCAATTTCTTTGTGTTTATACCTAATAGTGGGTTTGCTAACTCATGGAATTCTATTTTTAGTTCTTTGAAAAACCTCTATACTATTTTTCAAAATGGTTCTAATAAATTACATATCATCACAAGTGTATAAGATTTCCTTTTTCTCCACATTATCACCAACACATGTTATCTTTCATTGTTTTGAAAATAGACAATTTGATGAGTATAAGATCATATCTCATTTTGGTTTTAATTTGCCTTTCTAGTAAGTAGAGATGTTGAGTATTTTTGCATGTATCTTTTGGCTGTTTATATATCTTTTCTATTTTTAGGCATAGCCAAATATTTTATATTTTTTACAACCTGAATACCAAATATGAAATCCAACTAGTTCCAGAACATTTCCAGATCTTCTATTAACCAAATTAAACAAAGTTTCTAAAAGGAAGATCTGCAACATTAATAGAATCCTAATTTATAAATCAATGTTGGCTTCACCATTTCTTACCTTTTTTTTATGTTTGTCCAAGTTCTCCATCTGTAAGTCATCGTCCAATTTATATTGAGTATACTCAACCTCTTTTTCTGGATTTGAAATTGATTTCCCCTTTGGTAAGAAACATTCAGCATTCAGAACTTGCTCAGTAGTCACTGAACTTCTAAAATATATCAAGCTACAGAGGAGGGATTTAACATTATCATCCAAATGAAACTGATCTACTTTGGGGATTCCATCTTCATTTGTCTCAAATTCCTGATTTTTGACAGAAAACCACAATAAAAGGCAACCATAAGTATATAAGTCTGAACTTGGAGAAGGAGGTTTTCCCATTTTCAATTCTGGTGATATTAAACTCAAGCCACCAACCATCATGTTCACTGAGGTTTCCTGACTCACAGATTTGGTGAAGTCAAAATCTCCAATAATTCCTTGTTCATGAATTAAAGCAAATACATTGTTCTGATGAAGTGATCCATGAATTACGACAGCCTTGTGCAATATGTGCAGGCCCTGGGCAACACCTTTCATAACCTTTAAAGCTTCTTCTGAAGTTAAAGGCACACTGGCTTGAATAGCATTCAGGTGTGCGCTAGGACAGTATGGGACCTCAGATCAGCCATAGCATCAGACTTACACAAAAACAGGAATATCAATGGCAGTAACCCGGATTCTTCTTTAGCTTCTCTCCAAGCTCTGTGATAGGTAGCTGCCCTCTGAATCACCCTGGCTTCTGTGTCAACATCCACGGAAGAGCCCTTTAAAAGAATTGTCTGCCCATTAACTTCAGAGCACACCAAAGGATGCTTGCTGCTAGGTTCCTTCATGGGCTCAGCATCAAGAATATCTCATTTCAACCTTATAGTAAGACCACCACCAGAGTTCATGCATTTAACTAATCCTATTTCAGGATGAAGCAGAGGCAGCTCAGGGAACCATTTCTGTGCCAAGTTATTCAGCTTCTCATATTCCTCTCTCTCATGATAAATGTCCTGAAAAACATTGTTGTGCAATTAATTTCTTGTTTTATTTTTTCAATTTCTGATCCAGCATGGTCAGATTCTTCCAAATTATTCTTTTCAACCAGTTTCCATCTAGCTAAGCTTTTAAGCCTTTCAATGTCTTCTTAATGGACAGCAAGTGCTCCACACTGGTGCTTTAATTTAAACATATAGTAATCTGCTTTTTAAACTCAGCACTGTTCCTATACTTGGATTGCACTGTGGCAATGAGCCTTTGCCCTGAATGGACTGAAAGCATTTAAAATGATATCCTTATCTGCATCACCTTGCTCAGTCAGAGATATTTCCAGCTCTTTGCAGATACATGATTCAGTCTTCTCTCAGATTTAATCATACCAATTGGGTCTTCAGAAATCAATGATTCTTCCAAAGAAAGATCGAAAACCTTCAGGGAGCTCTGGAGCCTTGCTACCAGATGCTGCAGAGAAGCCTTGGTTTCACTCCTCACATTGGTGAACTCCTGTCTTTTATCACACATCCACTCATAAAATTTTTTAAGTATATCTTCGGAATTGATTCCTTCTTTGCCCTGTCCACACACTGCTTCTAAAGCAGTTGATAAACCCTGCAATGTTTTTAAGCGTTTATTAAACCACAACTCATTCAAAGAAGCTAGAGTAGGAATGTGCCCTTCATCCAACACTTCTACAGCATCTGAAAGGTCATTTCCAAAACAAACCCTGATGTTGACCTGCCTAATATCTTTCAATTTTTCCAACTTAGATGCCAGATTTTCCTTCTGGTATCTGCATGATTCTTTAGAATGCTTTCTAAATGTTTGGTCAAATCCACAGTAACTGCTTTCTCTTGCTGCAGCTCCTGGAAAATCCACTCCACTTTCCATTCTAATGCCTTATAACTTTCGAGAAGAACCTCCTTCTCTGTCTTAAGGTTTTTATTCTCTTCAATCAGTTTCTGGTCCTGCTTAATTTTTGCCAGGCTGACATTAGATTCTAAATTTTTTTAAATTTTTTTTAAATTTATTTAATTTTGATTCATTGTACACAAATGGAATACAGCTATTGTTTCTCTCCTTGTACACAAAGTAGAGTCACACCATCTGTGCATTCATACATGTACACAGGGCAATGATGTCTGTCACACATTCTGTTATTATACCCCCCCAACCCCGACCCCATCCCTCCCTTCCCTCTATGCTATCTATTCTTCCTCCATTCTTGCCACCCTTCCACCCTGCATTATGAGTCATCATTCACTTATCAGAGAGACCATTCAGCCTTTCGATTTTGGGGATTGGCTAATCTCACTTAGCATGACAGTCTACAACATCATCCATTTACCTGCAAATGCCATAATATTATTCATCTTTATGACTGAGTAATATTCCATTGTGTATATATACCACAGTTTCTTTATCCATTCATCTATTGAAAGGCATCTATGTTGGTTCCACAATCTAGCTATTGTGAATTGGGCAGCTATGAACACTGATGTGGCTGCATCACTGTAGTAAATTCACCAACAGCCAAACTTTCCTTTGGAAATGTTGCAGAATTTCCCACATCATTTTCATTCTTCAAATCAAGAGTCAGCCTTCCATTCCTTTCTTTAAACGTCCCTTGGGCCTCCTAAAGGTTGGCTGGCTTGATCCGTGCCCCCACAGGGGAAGGGGTTCTTGAGGTTCCTGAGAGCAAGTTGAGTAGGATCCAATTTTTTTTTTCCTTGCAGGTGTAGGGCTAGAAGAGAGATTGCATTTCTCTGCACCTCCTTTCTTAGCACCTCTTCCCCTATATCAACACTGCCATACTCAGCCTGAGCAATAATTGTTCCATCTTGATAGGATGCTTTAATTCTTTATTATTTCCTTTTCAAAAATCAAGCTCCCCAAAAAGGTTCTGCTCTGATCAAACTGGGTAACTTTTTGGTCAGAAGGAATCTGTAGTCCCCAAAGCCTGTACTTTTGGGTGACACTGGAATATTGCAGTTTCAAGGGAATTTCTACTATGTCAGATTGGTTTAGAATTTCAGTGTTTCCATAGTCAGTGTACCTTACCAGACACTTTTCTGGATAGATGTCATATAGATTTTCCTCTATGTTTTCTAGAAGTTTCATAGTTTGGTCACTTTGTAAATGTAAGGTCCCGAAGCAACAATACCATTACACCAATACCATGATATGGGTTACTACAGCCTGGTAGAATATTTTGAAGACAAATGGTATGATGTCCCTAGCTTTATCTTTTTGCTCAAGATTTCTTTGTCTTTTGGGTTATTTTATAGTAGTAATTTTTTTACTATTTATGTGCAGAATGTCATTGACATGATAAGGATTGCCTTGAGTCTGGATATTATTTTGAGGAATATGGGTATTTTAGTAATATTAATTCTTTCATTCAGTGACCATTGAATATTTTCCATTTTTTCATCAATATTTTATAGTTCAGTGTAGAGATCTTTCACCTTCTTGGCTAAAGTTATTCCTAGGTATTTGGGACTTTTTGTAGCTAATGTAAACAGAGTTATGAGTTGCAAAGTCTTTACAAACAATGTTTGTACTATGTTTAAGACATATTCAGAAGTTCCAGGGATTAGGGTGTGGATACTTTGGGAAGGTAGCATTATTCAGCATACTGTGTCAAACCATGGAGTATTAATCACAGTAAAATAAATGAAGCATTGACACATGTTACAACATGAAGGGACTTGAAAACATGCTAAGTGAAAGGAGACAGAATATATAGCCATATATTGTATGAATCAGCTACATGAAATGTCCAGAATAAGCAAATCCATGGAAGCAGGAAGTAGATTGAGGTAACTAAGGACTGTGGGAGTGAGAAATGGGTGGTAATTTTCAGTGGTTATGGAGTTTCTTTGAGGGAGAGAAAAAGATGTCCTAAAATCAGTGATGTTTGTTAAATAATTCTGCAAATACAGTTAAAACACTGAATTGAAATATTATATAATGGTAAATTTTATAATATGCAAATTTTCTCCAAAAAATTGTTATTAAAAAATCTGAATATATTTTTAATTGCCATTTCACCATGTTCACTCTTACGTTTATTGAAATCTGTCCAAAATTCTAAGTATATGCTATAAAAGGACAGAAAATGCTGAAGTTTACTGTCATCTACAATTCTAAACCCAAAACAATAATAAAATAGACTATTTGTTTGGCAAAATTTCCCACAAAGTCAAATACTATACTGAATAACACTGGGAAAAAAATGTGTATTTGTGCTAGGAGAAAGAAAAGAGTAACCATGACAATTCAGAAACATAGTTTGTATAGATTGTAAGAAAAATACAAGCAGAAGCAAGCACCTCTCTGTGGAAATATCTATAGATTCTTGCTAGTAGAGTCTGGATTTTAATGGCCATGAAGGTATACAGACATGAGAAGAGCTTTGTGCAGTGCAAGCAAGGATCAAGATCAGGTAGAAGACATCAACCTAAAACTGCAACTCCTGAAGGGTGTGCCCTCAACAGATAGTTCACTCCACGGAGGTGTGCTTAAGGGAGTGTTTAAACAGCAAATTAAATAGGCCAAAGGGAAATCCCATGACCTAGAATACAGAATAACACTCATAATATAATAAGAAGTTGTAAAATATAAAAGGAGCATTGAAAAATTGAATTATTCTCAAATATACACACTATATAAATCAGAATTCCAGAAAAAAAAAAAAGAAAACTGTTAGAGAATACGTGGAAAGGATGTCAATTCTGGTAACTTTCAAGAGTATCAATACATATCTGGTAGTAAAAATTTAAAAAAAAAGAAAACCTTTTACAGCCATGTAGTAAAAGTATAGAACAAAAGAGACCAAGAGAAAAATTTTGAAGTAGACAAAAAAGAAAACTTAAGATTGACACAAAGAAAAGAGATTTCTTAATGGTAGCAGTAAAAACTAGAAGCCAGTGCAGTAATATTTCTAGAAGCTTAGAGATAATAAACTACACTTTTATATTGGGGAATTTTTCTATTTGGCAATTAGCAAAACAAAGACAATCCAATTTTGTAAAGATGGCATGGGTGTAATTACAAATGCAAATCTTGCTATTTGTAGAATATAAATCATTCTCAATTCCTTTCCCTCTCTGGTGTCTCTTTTCTATATTGTTCAGATTTTTAATTTTGTTTTTCAAACCTGATGAGTTTGAAAAAAAAAATGCATGTTTAGTTTTTCAATATCCTAGTGTTGTCCTGGTATTCCTGGAAGTTTTTCTTGTGTTTTTTTTTCTCAGCTATGTTGGTTTGGGACACACAGATTTAAAACTAATATTTTCTTGTTTAAGTATGATTACTCTAAGATATCATCTCACCCCAATTAGAATGTCTATTATCAAGAATACAAGTAACAATAGGTGTTGGCGGGGATGTGGGGAAAAAAGTACACTCATACATTGCTGGTGGGGTTGCAAATTGGTGCAGCCACTCTGGAAAGCAGTATGGAGATTCCTTAGAAAACTTGGAATGGATCCACCATTTGACCCAGCTATCCCTCTCCTTGGCCTATACCCAAAGGACTTAAAATCTGCATACTACAGTGATGCAGCCACATCAATGTTTATAGCAGCCCAATTCACTATAGCTAGATTGTGGAACCAAACTAGGTGCCCTTCAATAGAGGAGTGGATAGAGAAACTGTGGTATATATACACAATGGAATATTATTCAGCCATAAAGAATAATAAAATTATGACATTTGCAGGTAAATGGATGGAAATGGAGAAGATCATGTTAAGTGAAATAAGCCAATCCCCAAAAACCAAAGGCCAAATGATCTCTTATAAGTGGTTGATGACACATAGCAGGGGTGGGGGGAGGCAGGGGAAGAATGGAGAAGGGATGGATTGTATAGAAGAAAATGAGGGGTGGGGAGGGGGCAGGGAAGGAAAGATAAAAGAATGAGACAAACATCTATACCCAATGTATATGTATAAATATGCAAATTGTATGATTCTACTTTGTGTACAGCCAGAAAAATGATAGTTGTACCCCATTTGTGTACAATGACCTAAAATTAAAAAAAGAAATTAAAAAAATAAAAAAGTATGATTTTCTTTAAAAAGTTTTAAATTTTCTCTTTTTAATTGGTTTTTAACCTTAAAAATTCAATATCCTTTTTCATTCATTTTTCTGATGTATTTCTTCAGTTTAAAAATTTGATCTTCAAAAAAGTTATTTTTAATGGCTGTATAATGTTCTTATGTGCTTATATGCCTGAATTTTTGAAACATCCACCTCTTTAGAATATTTGGTTTCTGATATAATGTTATGAATATGGTACTGAAGCATTTTAATATATCTATTAATTTCTTATAATGTTCTATAATTAGAGTTGCTGAGAAAAGATCTCATATAGTAATAAGAACTGCCTGTGAAAATTGTTGCTTCACTTCTCTTTGGACTTGGCTCCAGGACAAAGTAACTTTTATTGTAAACAAGATAATTAAATGATATCACATCTAATCAAAATTTCCATGACATGGTAAAGAAATAAAAGAAATTATCTGACAGTATATTTTAAAATCTACACCCTCATGATATTAGTGCCTATTCACTTAGTTTTTAAAAATCTGCCTCACTTCTATTGGCATTTGAAATGCCACCTTACTAATACTTACTCCTTGGGTCCGGGGACTGAAAGTAAAGTTCTGTGCTATGGTGAGGACAAGAGACTCCTAACCCTGGTTGGTGCACACTTGAACTTTGTTTCTAAGTTGGGAGGTCTGCCTTTGTCTGGGGCTGCTGTGATTAGGTCAGTGACCCTGTCCAATTCTTGCATCCAATATTAGGAAGTCAGAGATGTAGTCCATTCTTTCCACAATAAAGTGGATATTGGTTGCTGATACCTTTCCAGTTCCTAGACCAAGGCATTTGTGAGATAAGCTAGAGATCCCAGCTGGGGTTTCTAAGATATTTTTAGACATTTCAAATAAATTCTCTTACTGGCACTTAAAGTAGTCTGATTAGGACTTGAAATCAAAAGAGACTTGACTAAATGAATTTTATTCTGAGGCTTAATGCTGCTCTGAATAAGCCTCCATTTTTTTTTAACTTTCTTTTCCCTTTTGGAATGACTACATAATTCTTTTTGAACATTTCATTCTTTTTTGTTTTGCTTTGTTTTTTGGTAGCAGGGATTGAACTCAGGGGCACTCCACCACTGAGCCACATCCTCAGCCCTATTTTGTATTTTATTTAGAGACAGGGTCTCACTGAGTTGCTTAGCGCCTCACCATTGCTGAGGCTAACTTTGTGACTCACGATCCTCCTGTCTTAGCCTCCCAAGCTGCTGGGATTACAGGTGCGCACCACCACACCCTACTTAACATTTCAAATTTGATATAACTCACAAGAACTGTTTAGAATTGAATGGAATCATTTAGATTAGTTTTTACTTCAATTCTACAAATTCCAGTTCGTTATTTACTGAACTTCTGCCTTTGAGGAAAATTCCTTACTCTTTCTGAGGCTTTTTTTGTTTGTTTGTTTGTTTTAATAAAATGAGATGACAGCAATTGTGCCCTCTACGGTCTATTCCAGCTTAGAGTCTATGCCATCTACACCTATTAATGAAAATGCAGTCAAAGAGGCATTTAATTAGCTCTTACAAAATCTAGGTAAATAAGCTAAGAAGGGACTGTGCTCTGGTCACCGCATCAGGGATAGAGATGTAAAGTACCATACAAAGTACAATATAAATATCTACGTACTTTGATTATTTCACCATCATACAAAATTAGGAAAGCCAATTGGACATATATTTCTCTTCTTAGTTAGAAGAGGGAACTGTATTCCAAATAATTTTTGAATTTGTAAATATTTTCAGTAAATGTTCTTCTTGACGTACCCTAACAGGAGGTGATAACACATATTCTTGAAAAGCTCTAATGTTATGATCAAACTGCTTGATGTAATATTTCTCAAAATAAGAGTTGTGGGCTTTCAGTATCAAATTCACTTGTTGCACTTTAAATAATTTACATTAGTTCACAATCTTGTTCTAGATCTACTGAATCTGTATTTCTGGAAGTGAATGTTTAGAGTCCTAATTTTTTTACCAAGAGCCCCAGGTAATTTCTATGCACATTAAAGTTCGAGAACTACCCATACAAGTTCAAACAAGTGGATTCCTACCAATTAACTGAGAAATATTGTACAATTGCATGTTTACTCAGCAGCAAAAAGATAAGATAATCTTAAGTAAATCACTTAGCATGATTCAATGACTTATGTACATGAAATAGAGTAGCTATTATTGCAGTGAGAAGTTTACAGCAGCAGTTAGTAGACAAGCTCAGTTAGAAGGCAAGTACAACAGCTGGTGGATCAGCAGAACAGTAATGAATATACTGGTCAAAATATTAGCATAACTCTAAAATGAAAGTGATACTTATTGTTTCCAAGGCCAATTGGTCTTTAGTAGATTGATGAGTTTTCATTGAAAACTTCACTGTCAATTGCATAGACTTCTGGAGCAGCCAGTCCATAGTGGTAGAAAAAACCAAGCATTAATTTCTCAATATGACAGACACTGCTGGTTGTTACCTTGAAATCTATTCCCTTCCTCCTTACTAAAAAATTCTAGGTTTATTTGACAGGGAGAATTACCCAGGTAAAGCCTATATTCCCAGCCTACCTGCAGATAGGATGGATAAGTAAAACCAATGTGATATCATGAGAACTTACTGTGATACTTTTCCTCCTCCTTCCTTCCTTTATCTTCGTGCCTGGAACATGAACTGGGGTCCAGACTACTAGCATATATTGAGACTAAGGAACAGAAATAAAGATGACAACCACAAATAAGGGTGGTTGATAGAAAACTAGAGTGAGTTTGATGATAACAATGTGCTAGTCAAGGTGGCTATCTAATTTCCTGGAAGTGAGAGAAATAACTTCATATTTGGTTAAATCACTATATTTGGATTACTGCTTATTAAGTTTGATTAAATTTTATAACTGATATAATTTGGAAACTTAAAAACAGACTTTGTAATGATGACAAGGATTTCTTTAGTAGTTCACCAGCAGTACATGTGAAAGAAGTAACTATAGCAGAGTTTGGTGAAGCGTGCCTTTGGTTTTGTGGATAGTATGATGGAGTTTGTTTGTTTGAGCTTCACACCTATGAAAGAAAATAGAACTATCATATGACAATACTTATGAATGATTCAGCCACTTCAAATTTGTAGCTTCTTAAATTTATCCTTTCCATGTAAGATCAACTGTGTTCCAGAGTGTGAAACACTATCTGTCACTCACTCAGAAAATGTATGAAAAAAGTCTGGAAAACTAAAATATCTCAAAAAATTGTAAGAGTTCATTCTTTATGAAAATGATGGACCCTTGACCAATAAAAAGTGAACTTGATAATTTCTTAATAATTTTTATTTTACAAAATATTATAAAAATGTTAGTACTTCATTTTTTCATAAAAGTAACAAGAATGGGTTACCTAAAATTTCTTAAATTGTTATAGATAACAAAAAAATCTTTATAATATTTTAATTTTTATGTTCAAATATGATCTGAATTTTTGTGGTTTCTTCTTTTCAAAACTTACTTACCTAACCAAGAAGTTACTAGAGTACCCTTATCACATGTCAGACATTGGGCCAAACATGTCATATACTGTCTCTACTCTTAACAATTAAGCAACATAGAATAAGTATGTTCACATGTTTAGGAGAGCTTGAAAGAGATTCAATAGCTTTGAATTTTTTCTTTTTTTGTTAGACTAGGTCATATTAAAACTGATTCATACTGAACTCTCTCTTTTCTAAGTTCTTATAGTTTCTCCGTATTTCCAGCCAGTAAAACACACACAGGAAATATTAAAAAAAAAACCTGTTGAGAAATAAAAGAAGAATATTTTTACAGCGTGTGTGTGGAAAAATAATTGTGTTTTTTAAAAATAAACGTCTAAAAACATTGTTTCTTTTTTCTTAAAGAGACTGTAGAGAATTGTTATTAGCCTTCCTCACATGAGTGGAAAAATTCTCTGGTGAAATTATCTGGACCAAGTGCTTCACTTTTAGGAAGGTTATTGTTGATTCAACTTATTTTATACACATAGGTTTGTTCAAATTATTTTTCTTTGTGCGACTTTGTGCTGTAGTTCTGTCTTTCAAGAATTTTTATTTATCTCATGTGCTACCAAATTTGCAAATACAGAGTTGCTCATCATGTTTCTTTATTATTATGTCCACGGGATAACGAGACAATGGCCTTTCATTTCTGATTTTAGTAATTTATGCCTTTTCTTTTTATGGTTAACCTGCCTAGATTTTATCAAATATATTGAACTTTTGGTTTAATGAATTTTCCCTATTGCTTTGCCTCTTTATATTTAATCTATCTCTACTCCAATTTTTATTAATTTTTAAACTTTCTCTAGGTTTATATTGCTCTCCTTTCTCTAGACTTTCTATTTTTTTCAGTATTATGAAGTTAACCCAGGGCCACTGAGCTACATCCCCAGCCCTTTTTATTTTTTATTTTGAGACAGGGTCTCACCAAGTTGTCTAGGCTGGCCTCAAACTTGTGATCCTTCTGCCTCAGCCTGCTCAGTGTCTGGGATTATAGGTGTGCACCACAGTGCCCAACTTTTCTCTAGACTCTCAATGTGGAAGGTTATATTATTTTGGATCATTTTTCTTTTCCATTATATGTATTATTTGCTATAAAATTACCCATAAGCACTACTTCTTTGTATTTGGCAAATTTTGATAAGTTGTGTTTTCATTTAGTTTGAAGTGATTTCAGTTTGTTGAACTTCTTTGACTCCTGTTTTATTTAGAAGCATGTTGTTAAATCTCCACATATTTGAGGGTTTGCCATCTCTCTTATTGATTCTTACTTTAACCCATTATGCTTTTCAGTATATGTTTTGTAAAATTTCTATTCTTCTAAATTTTTTGAGCATGTAACCCAGAATGCTATCTTGGTAAGCGATGCATGCAAGCTTGAGATGAATATGGAAATTTCTGTTGTTGGATGAAGTATTTCATAAAGTTCAATTAAATTCAGGTGATTGATTCATTTTAACTATTTGGTGGATGTGGTTCCTGTGGTTCCATTTCTGAAAGTACTATGTTTGAAGTCTCCAACTGTAACAGGGCATGGTCTACCTCTTCTTGGAGTTTTAGCAGTATTTGTCTCCCGTAATTTGATGCTCCATTGTCAGACCCACATACATTAAGGTCTCCTATGTCCTCTTGGAAAGTTAAATCTTGATCATCAAGTAATGCATTGCATTACTCTCACTCTATTCCCGATAATTTCTGATGTCTACTTGTCTGAAATTAATACTGTTGCTCCAGCTTTTTTTTTTTTTTTTGTACCAGAGATTGAACCCAGGGTGCTTTACTACTGACCACATCCCCAGCCCATTTTATTTTTATTTTGAGACAGGGTTTTGTTAAGTTGCTGGGGCTAGCTTTGAACATGGGATCCTCCTGCCTCAGCCTCCTGGGTTGTTGGGATTACTGGTATGTGCCCCCGAACCCAGCTTCTGCTTTCTCTTGATTCATGCTAGCATGGTGTATTTTTCTTTCATCCCTTTATTTGGGCCTTTATATTTAAATTAGATTTCTTAAAGATAACACAGAGTTATGTCTTATTATTATTTATTCTGTGAGTTTGTCTTTTAATTGATGTACTAGCCTATTCATGTTTAAAGTAATGTGGTTGCATTGGTGTCTATCATATTTGTAACTGTTTCCTACTCACTGCACCTATTCTTTTTTATTCCACTTTCTTCCTTCTGATTTAATTGGGAATTTTATTTGATTCCATTTCTCACTTGTCTTACCATATTAACTATATATATATATATATATATATATATATATATTATTATTATTATTATTATTATTTTTTGGAATGGGGTATTGAACTCAGGGGCACTCAGCCACTGAGCCACATCCCCAGCCCTATTTTGTATTTTATTTAGAGGCAGAGTCTCACTGAGTTGCTTAGTGCCTTGCCCGTGCTGAGGCTGGCTTTGAACCCAAGATCCTCCTGCTTCAGCCTCCTGAGTCACTGGGATTACAGGTGTGCACCACCGCACCTGGCATCAACTATATTTTTAAAAAATTATTTTAGTTTGTAATATAGATTTATAAAAAAAATAATTCTACTTTTAATTAATACTACACTACTTCATGGATAGTACAGCTACCTTTTAACAAAAGAGTTTGATTCTTGAGAGTTTCTTCGTATAGTTGGTCTTGGTTTATGTGAGACAGAAAGACCAGAGGAGATTCTCCAGATGTCGACTTGACCTTCCTGTAAGTCAGACAAAGAACCTGGGAAGTAACTTCCCCCAAGGTTGGAACAGAATGATATGGATTGATTTCCAAATGGCTACTTTTTGTATATTTGATGCAAGCATGAGGTGATTTTTCTCCATCTTCATTTGAGAACCTCTTGGAACACCTGGAGGTAAGTCTTATCAAAGTCAACCTAAAATGTACCCCTTCAGACTTATTAATTCCCAAGCTGGTCTGTGATGTAGTCCCTAGCAAGTAGGAATTGCCGTTTAAGTGTTTCTATTGGTTGCAGGCTCTGGTGGTGGTTTCTAATCCCGTAAACTGTGATCCTCTGTATTCACAGGTCTCTATGGATTTTGGTTGGTGGTTTGCCCTATTAGCTCAATTCCCAAGTTGATTTAAATTTGTTGATTTCCAGTTTGTTTAGCTTTTCTGTTATCATAAGGATGGTAGTGATGATTTGTAAATTCTACCTGTTAGAGCAGAACCTGGAAGTCAGATATAGGACTTTCCTTTACAGTTCATGAATTTACATTTCCATTAATGTACAATTTTATTTTTTATCCATGTCAATTTAATGGGAAAAAAGTTATTTTGTTGGCTTTACTTATATATATTTGTTAAGATTAGATACTTTATTTTTCCTATTTGTTATTTTTGTTCATCATCTGTACAAATGAACAGACATACATTGCTATAAAAACCTGTTTAAAAATCAGGTCTACCTTGAAAAATCAAAACAAATTTCTTGCTGAATAGATTTACAACAAGAAATGGAGAAAATGGTAAATTTTATTTGATTTGAGCCCAATAAAGCTGAATAAATATCTTAATTTCTAAAGTGGATAAAAATTCATGACACATGGAAATCTGGAGAACAAGAATTTTTGCATAATAGAAAAACAAAATTGAAAAACAGCTGAAATGTAATCTACAATGGAGATAAACAACATCGGCTATAACACATGGACTTTGTGAGAAAGCTAACAGGTGTAAGAAAAGATAAATAGAACATAAAACAGGCAAAAAAGAAAAATATGCACATACAAAAACTCAAACACAAATAAGAAAATATCAGTAAAATGATTTCACTCTAACTTTGGACATTTTCTTTTGTATTTTGTATTGATTGGTAGTGCTCATAAAGACCTTTAGATTAATGTAAAAGAAGTAATAATAAAAATAACTAGGTTTTCAAATACCTTTTTAGCCTAAGGAAATGTACCCTCAAAGAAAACATATATTGTACTTCCTACAGGTAAAAAGAAGAGTGTGACCAGCGTCAGATCCTCATTTACCTTGTACTTCAGAAGCAGAGGAGGGATGTTTGCAGAATTTTGAGAGGAAAAAAGAAAACTCATTTGATATGTAAAAGATGAAATACTTAGCAGAGCCACCTGCTTAGCTCTCCAGTATATGATCTAGAGAGTGCTTCTGCTGAGAAGTATTGATATACATCAAAAATCAATAACTCAGGAAAGAGAAAATTTTGGTATGAAACAATAGGCATAGAGCAGTGAAATGTCAAACATTAATAAGAAAAAGGAATGTTATGGAACACCTGCTTTCTTTTAGCAACAGTAGGCATCTTTATGCACACTAAAGCCCTGTCAAACCCGAGGAGGTAGTTATTAAGATTACCATCATTTACATTCTGGGAATGTAAGTACAGAGAGATAAAATATCTGGTCCATAATTATCTGCTTCATATTGTGTCAAGTTTGACTATTGTTTGGAAACAAAATTCATTTTTGTTATGTTTCTGTATGATATACCTACCCACAGTTTATTGAAACCCCCCACCAAATTATCACCATTCTATATTGTTCAATAAAGAAGCTTAGAAATACAAATTTTAACATGTTTTCCAGGGTATTCTAATGCATAGTCCTGCTACCAAACTTTTGAGAAAATTTCTTTCATTTTCCTTCTCAAAGCAATCCCATGACTTCTGTTATCTATATGCCAATAAATTCCAGAGATATAACTATAGCATGAGTTACCCTCAGTTTCATCTGTATAAATCTGACTGCGCACTCGACAAATCTCAACAGACTCACAGGGACATTTCAAGGACTTTTAAAGTCGCTATATCAAAACAGATCATACTACCTCCCCACCCCCGAACACAGACCTTCTCTAAGAGTTCCCTCAACTCAGACAATGGCATCACCACTTACCCACTCAAACTTATCAGAGATTTAAGAAATTTCACCTGGAGTGATCTGGTGTTATTGTGATATACACAAATCTTAGCAAAAAAATTTGGATTTTTCATTAGTGGTTTGTATTCTTATTTAGTTTGTTGTATTATTTTTTAAGGTTTTTAGAACAATATTTAATTTTCAGAGAGTTAAAAAGTACTTGCCATTTGTTCCCAGTTTTCTGGGATTCAAAAATTATCACAAATTAGTATTTATTTTATGGAACCATTTAACTTTTGTCTTTAATTCCATTTTTGTCCTTTAATATATGAATGTGGTAAATTTGAACTGTCATTGCATTCTTGGATAAATTTATCACAACACATAAATTCTTGGGCCAAATACAAAATGAACAACCAAAAATATGTAAAAGATGGTATAAAAAGGAAATGTATCCAAATTACCTTAATACTGCCAATAGTTCTTGTTATTCCAGTACAAAAGGCAACATGGATTCTCAAGCATGCAAGAACTCTGATACTATAGTACCCATACAACCTACCAAACCAAAAAAACCAAAAGAACAAAAGACTTAAAATCTTTATTATTTGAAAAGGCCATTTAAAAAAAAAATCAAGATAAAGGGCTGGAAATACTGTTTTATAAAACTGCTAATGGCAAGCAATTGATCTACTTAAATATATCTCTAAGGCTAAATAAGTGTGCGAATTTTGAAGTACAGAATACAAATGTTCTAAGTGTTTTAAGAAAACTATAGCTTTAAAACTATAAGAAAACCTTTTCAGGGCTGGAGTTGTGGCTCAGTGGTAGAGTGCTTGCCTAGCACGTGTGAGGCACTAGGTTCCATTCTCAGCACCACATATTAATAAATGAATAAAATAAAGGTCCACCAATAACTAAAAAAAATTAGAAAAAGAAAACCTTTTCAAACTTAGTATATATAGTGTTAATTTTGATATTTTGGGTGATGGTTGAAAACAGAAATGTTAGAGAGATAGAAACAAATATTTCTTTGTGTTTGATAAATTTATATGCTTTTCAGACCTAAGAGAATTTGAGAAATACTCTTTCAGTTATGAACTGTATAAAGGTATGCTCTAGAAGAATGAAGGATCACCTATATATGTTCAGGTAATCTAAAGTACTGAAAGGAAAGAAAAATAAAGACTAGAGCAAAGATAAAGAAATAAAGCATTAAAAGATTAATATGACTTAGTGTAGAATAATTTTCAAATGTTATAAACAATTAGAATCCAATTATATGATATTTGTAAACAATACCTCTAAACCAAAGTGATCTAGAATGGCTTCAAATAAAAAGTGATAATATGACTGAAAAGGGGATGAGGTAGGGAAGAATGAAGGAACTTTAGATTGTGTAGACGGGAGTGAGGGGAGGGCTGGGGTGGTGGGGATGGGAAGGGTGGTAGAAGAGACAGACATTATTACCCTGTATATATGTATGATTGCACTACTGGTGTGACTCAACCATGTACAGCCAGAGGAATGAGAAGTTATGCTCCATGTGTGTACAATGTGTCAAAATGCATTCTATTGTCAATATAACCAATTAGAACAAATTTAAAAATAAATTATAATATGATTTGAGAAACCAAACTATATACACAAAGCAAAGTCAGAGAAGTAGGAGTAACCACAGTGGAAGACTTCCACCTCATTCCCACTCTCCCTCAAGAGGAAATCAATTACATCATTTCCAGTTAACGGTCTGTGTTTCTTTTTGCAAAAGAAAGCATGCTCAGATTACCTTCTAATTTCTCCCTTTCCCTTCTACAAATATGTGTAGATATTTATGCCATTTATGTGTATTATTTTACTTTTTTATTTTTTCCTCACTTAAAAATCACTACATATTAGTTTATAGAGATATACCTTATTTCCTTTTATGGCAGCACAGTGTTGCATTGTGTGCATCTATGAACATTTATTCAGTCATTCTCTTGCGAATGGGCATTTACATTATTGGTAATGTTTTTACTTTCTGGGAGTTATGGATGATTTCAATATAATCTGATATTTGATCAATTTTTGTGACTCTTCTATGTGCCTCTGAGCAATATATGTTCTCTATTATCAGAATATGTCAATATATATTCATAGTATGTACCTTATGTTTTGTCTTTCAGGATTCCAGTTTTCTTCTTTTGCTTCTTTTACCCTTCACCAATTTATATAAGATCTGCTTTATTTGGGATACTTCTATCTGTGTGTTTGTGTGTGTGTGTGTTTTCAGGCTCTTATACTTCTTTTGTCTTTTATCACCTAATCTGCAAAGGCTGTCACTCCCACTGTTTTACCCTCTTTTCCTTCAGAAGCATTACATTTTCAAAATGGACATTTTTGAGTACCTTCAAGTGTAGACCCCTTTCTTATAGAATGTAATCTTATCTGCAAGGATTCTTCATTACTTGTGTGTGTGTGCGCGCGTGCATGCGTTCGCACGTGCATGGTGCACTCGCACATGCGCACAGAGTGAGTTTTCTCTTTTAAGGGTGACTGTAGTTCTCTCTTCTGCACATACTTCCTGGACCCACCTAATCCTCCATAAAAGCTTAGAGCAGGAGATCCAGAAATAGCTCTAATGGAAACTGATGTTTGCTTTCTATGTAGAAGAAATTTGAAGCTTGTTTTGCTGTCTGCTGTTTATACTCAAGGCATGATATTTGGAAAGTATATGAAGAGACAGTCACGCAGCTGCTATTTCCTCAGCTACCTGCCAATTAAAATTTAAAGGGCTATTATGAAAATGACTTTACTTTTGGCAACATTCTTAGACCTTTTCCATAATTTGACCTTGAAAACAACTGAGCCACCTTCTAATTTATGAAAATAAATTGTTTTCTAGAAGGAAATATGATTTTCTACTATTTAAGAAAAGAAGATATGCTTGCAAATCATTTGAAAGAACAAAAAGAAATTGGATATAGGGGAGACAAGAACATTATCTTATTTTATTACTGAATGAATTATTATGTGGTTGGTATGTCAGCAATTTTTGTGGAACTTAGACTCTCAGATAGTGATATGATTCAGGATCCAAGCACTATTTACAAGAACTTTATATTGACTTCAGTTGGATTCATAATGTGCTCTTTCCACAAAAGAGTTAAAATCACAGATTAATCTTGCTTTCTTTGACAAAGTGTTTTTTGAGTTAATAGAGAGTGCAATAGAGATTAATAAAGGGATAGCTTCCCAAAAATTTCCTTGAAATTTATGCAAAGCGTTTTCCTCAGAAATTCAGACACGTAATTATTGATTTTATCTGCATGTTTTCATGGCCACAGAATTAATAAGATTGAACAGGTTTATGCAGATAGTTATATAGTTAGAGCAGACTTTGAATGAATAGGTTGATAAAAATGTCTTTATCTGTTGCCTCTATCAGTAGACACTGCTATTAGATTGTTCATTTCTCCTTGCAGACTTTCTTCAACTTTAAGGAGCTGCTCTAGTTATCACACTTGGATTTTTATAAATTTTTTTCGTTTAGAATAGATTTTAATTTAAATTTCCATTTTGAACAAAAAATTATATTGGTATTTACTTATTTGATAACCATTGATTTATACACATTGCTGCTTTATAAATAGAGTCTCTATAAGTTGGTTGATGGAAATAATTTTTTTTTTTTTGAATTTTGATTCATTGTACACAAATTGGGTACAATTATCATTTCTCTGCTTATACATGAAGTAGAGTCACACATTTGCATAATCATACATGTACATAGGGTAATAATGTTTGTCTCATTCTATTATTTTTCCTTCCCCCACCCCCTTCCCATCCCTCATTTTCCTATATATAATCCATCCTTCCTCCATTCTTGCTTCTCTTCCACCCCCTGTAATGTATCATCATCCACTTATCCGAGAAATCATTTGGCCTTTGGTTTTTTGGGGTTGATTTATCTCACTTAACATAGTATTCTCCAACTCCATCCATTTACCTGCAAATGCCATAATTTTATTCTTCTTTATGGCTGAATAATATTCCATTGTGTACAAGCCCACAGCCAACATCATTCTAAATGGAGAAAAACTGAAAGCATTCCCCCTAAAATCTGGAATAAGGCAAGGAGGCCTTCTTGCACCACTTCTATTCAACATTGTCCTTGAAACTCTAACCAGAGCAATTAGACAGACCAAAGAAATTAAAGGGATACGAATAGGAAAAGAAGAACTCAAATTATCTCCATGTGCTAATGACTTGATTCTATATTTAGAGAAACTGAAAAATTCCACCAGAAAACTTTTAGAACTGATAAATGAATTCAGTAAAGTAGCAGGATATAAAATCAATGCTCATAAATCTAATGCATTTTTATTCGTAAGTGATGAATCCCAGAGAAAAATTAGGAAACCTCCCCCATTCACAATAGCCTCAAAAAAGTAAATAAATAAAAGACTTGGGAATCAATCTGACAAAAGAGGTGAAAGACCTACAAAGTGAGGATTTTTATAAATTCTTTGGCTCCATTTTTTCTGAATAGCATGATGACAATTACTCCTACAAAACAACCAAATGTAAAGGGGATGGGAAGACAAAAGTCAGACAACTAGACAGTTTACTTAAACAGGCTAAGTGATCCAAGGAGATTGCATAAATGAGTCATAATGGAATGAAATTAAGTGAATGTTTAATCTTAACAAAGCCGGAAATACTTTCAATTGGAAAATTCAGTTGTACCTAAGAAGGATATGGGAATTTTTGGGGGGGCTATAAGAACTACATTTTGGGGGCTGGAGTTGTAGCTTAATGGTAGAGCTCTTACTTAGCACGTAATGAGGCACTGGGTTGGATCCTCAGCAGCACAAAAAACAAGTTAATTAATTAAATAAAGGTATTGTGTCCACCTACAACAAAAAAAAATTTAAGAACTACATTTTCCATGCATATGAATGTATTTGCAAACACTCTAGACAATGTCATTTTGAAGTTGAAAAGATTTGCCTCCACAAATTTTTTATTCCATTTTCATGCATTTTATTTATATACCCAGGTTCCCTTGCATCATCACACCACTAGTTCTAAAAATTAAACACAAGATTGGAAACACAGAGGTTTTCTTTGCACAAATATATAAGTAGATTGGACCTTGGGATCAGCAGTTTGTATGTGCATTTGTCAAGGTCCGAACAGAAAACAGAGAACACTCAGGTGCTTCAGAAGGTTTTAATAAGAGCCCTATTTATAAAGTTGTTTGGAGTATTTTGAGAAGCCAACAAGGGATACTAAGTTCCCAGAGTCTAGTAATAGCCATTGTCATCACTGAGCTGTGACTATGCAGTGAGAAATCACAGTTTAATTAGAGTCCATAAGAGACCATCAGCATAGGTAAGGGTCCACCAGACAGAAACTATGGCTTTCAAAAGAGGAATGTGGCTACTGCCAACATTGTTCTGGCAGGGAGGAAGCCAGAGAGTCAAATTTTCCCTAACATCCTCTCCCTGTCCTCCCCATCTGCTTGATAGTATATACCCTTGGCCAACCAGTACCCATAAGTAGGGGAGCAGACTCATGCCTTCCATTATCAACCCATCTAGAGACTGGTAAGAAACGAATCTAGAAATGCAAAACTGAAAATATACAGCACAGCAGGAAATGAGATGAAATTTCTTTCAAGTCTTACTCTTTCTCAGAAATGTTATGAATTTTTAAAGTATACATTTTTGTATCAAACAGACATGATTTTTGAATCCCAGCTCTTTCCCTAATAGCTGTGAGATCTTGAAAATGTTACTTTAATGTTGCTGAACTGAAGCTTAGTCATCAAGAGGTAAAGAATATGCCTAGATAATAGAAGGCTAAATTGGTACTCTTTCCCTCTCCATTTTATTCAAAGCCCCAACAGCTAAAATGAAACATTAAATGCCAGCTCTCCCCACATCCTCAAGCAAGGCAAGACCACATGGATTACAACTTCCAAAGGAAATTGGTGAAAACTGATTTTGTGATTTTTAACTCTTCATTAACCCTGAGAATTTAATGACTAAGAGAAGAGTAGGAATTCTCTGGAGAGAGGTGTTGCTGTTGTGCACATCTTTACCTTCTATTAAGTGGGATAGACAGAGATAGGTTCTTCCTTCTTCATACCCAGTGAGAGGGGCTTGAAAGGACCTCCACTCTAGCTTGACGTACACCTGCAGGAAGCACAAGATCTGACATAATAAATTATGGCCTCATCATTATGAAAGCAGACATAGAGGAATAGAACACTTAGAAATGAACTTTCACTGACATTGAGAAAATAATGCATGTGTATTTCTTAGCACCAGATGTGGGTTACAAAGGAAGATGCCAGTCTGTGGCTGTTTTAAATGCAGCAGAATGTAGCAGTAATGCTGATTCCAAGGATTTGGTGAGGGACTGAAATGACCAGCTGGAGAAAGGCAGTGTGTCCATAACAAGAGATGCAATTGAAGCTTTCCAGAGGAGGAAGCTCAGAGAAACCCACGATTGAGCCTCATGAAAGCTCAGTTCCAATGTCCTCCAGCCTCAGGGATTATCAATGTCAGGTAACGATTACACTACTCATATGAGGTCTTATTTTTAAATTTCCCTTTTTCTCATCCACAAAATATATTTTCAGGGTTTACCAACTTTATGGTGGCATATTAATTTTTTAATCACAGAAGATGAAATCTGTATTTTAAATTAAAAGTACATCAGTAGAATTTAAGGATTAAAACAAAATCTGAAGACATCTTCTCTTAATCTTGTCCAACTTTCATCTAATCTTGCCTCAACTTCAAGGGCTAATTTCTCTTATGTTCTATTATTATGTGAATGAGCACAAATGCTCATTGTATCGTTAATTATCCGAATTTACATATTTTGATCTACTCTTTTCATCTTTTATTGTTTTTGCTAATGGCTCCTCACTCTGCTGTTCTGTCCTTAGCTAGTTTCCCTCTATTGCATTCACTATTGGTTTTGTGCTTCTCTGGATCCTAATTCTGCTATGACCTGTGTGTGGTGGGAAGACGAGAAGTATATGATGGAACGGTGATGTTCTCTTTCCTTACCCCTTCCCCACAAAACAAACCAGAGTTCGCTCTAAGCAGATACCAACAACAACTTGGGGGTACTATCCACCTAAGTGCCAAGAGTGCACCTAGCACCAGAGAGATGAAAAGCAAATAAGAAATACAATTTCACAAACAAAAAGGCAAGCAAAACAGTCTGAAAATAAATCAAAAGCCATTCTCCTTCTTCACTGTCCTGAGTTCATTAAATTAGAAGCCATTGATAATAGTTAACTCCATTTCTGTTCTACTCTGCTACTGACATTTTTGTTGATTCTTCATGTCAGAAGCCACTAAGTATGTTGACAGGTCATCTGACTTAAACACTTAAAAGGGCAATAAATCTTCAGTGACTGACACTTAAGAAGATACTCTGAATTTCAGTTATTGTTAAATGTCACCTGAGCTTATTACTGAAGCCCAAGGGATGCAGGACTCTGAGTGACATCTTTCAGCATCAGCAAACCCTTCAATACTTTGCTTGATGCTCTATTTTTCTGATATTTTCCTAAAGTACTTTTAAGTTAGGTTCATACCTAGAATAACTGAATGACTTCTATCCCTATATTTTCATAGATTAACAAATACATGAATTTTTTAAATTGCATGTATGACAGAAGGATGTGACATGATATGACATGAAGGGTTTCCATTTTCATTATAGCAAGTATATTTTAATTTATATTTCTGATGCAGATAAGAAGCTATCATTTATATCATTGCCTTGTCAGTAAGCTCCCTGGAAAATGGGTTGTTCCACTCTGCAATTCTACCTCTGCTTACCCCCTGGCATTCTGGATGTCCCTCAGCACAGGTAATTAAGTTATAATGACATCGCATGGGGGACAGGCACATAGTTATGGGAGGTATATGTTAAGGAAGTATTCGATAAAAGGAGGCTCTCATTGCTGAGATTTGTAGAATTCCACTAATTATATAGATTCAACATCTGAATTAGACTTGTGTCACTAGATTTGAGATCCTTGTTATTATTCTGCTAAACTAAAAGGTCAATGAAATAAGGGTTACCTTAGTTAGCAAATGGATTATTCTAGTCTAATTATACCAACAGTTTTTTGTTGTAATTAACCAAGAAGCAAATGGAATGAGGAACAAATTTTGAAAATTTTCTAAAAAGCTTAAAAATATAGTCCTAGTGTCAAATCCTAATGCATTAGGAACACAAGTGTCTGCTACTGATAATGTGGGCACATATTATGCAGTAATAGATTAATATCAAGTGAATTCAGAAAGTTTGCATAAGTGATATTGAAAACATATTTTACAGAATTCCTTGAGGTTACTTGAATTTGAGGGAAAAGGGGTATTCAACAGATTATTTTTACAGAGGTGACCTAGAAAACAATTCCCACCCCACAAACTGTTCAATTGTGACCTTGCCATTTTCAGTCAAGGTGTAGAATCTAATTTCCTTCACTTTTGATTGGGCTACCTTAGTGATTTGGATGAATTGAAATGGAAATAAAGTTCTGGATGTTTGGAAACACCCATCCTAGAGCACTCTATCAGAACTCAACTCTCTTAGGTAAAAAGTCTAAGCCACATGAACTTGTAGCAAGGCTTCAGCTGACAGCCACAGCTGAGCTCCCACCTGACCTTCTGCATTCATTGCCTATGCCATGAGCACATTTGTATGTCTCACTCATGCAAGCCATCAGATAACTGTAACCCAAATAATACATTACTGCAACTACATGAGAGACCCCAGGCAAGAACCACATAATCAATTCTATTCAATCCAAAGAGCCATAAGAAATAACGAAGTAGTATTTTAGGCCACTAAATTTTGGAATGGTTTGATATGCAGCAATAAATAACTGAAACTTGTGGTTAGGGAATGGATGATTTTTTAAATTTTCTTTATTGTTCTATCTAATTTACACCATGGTGGTATTGTCTTCATCTTAATAGCATCAGAATAATTTATTTTCAATGTTCTCATTGGGATTTATGTATTCCAGAAGGCATTAGCTTTTTTGCTTTTATGTTTCTATTTGAATTGGTTCTTGGTTTTTCTGGAGTTGCTACTCATATCTGATTAAAAGAAAAATAACACAAAGTTCATATGGAGTTTATGGGGCATGAAGTGACAAAAGAGTTATTTCCTTTGGAAACCTGTAAATGAGTACAAAAGTTGAGCCTTTAGGTGGGTATCTTCTACCTTAGAACATTTTGGTCAGAGTAAGGAGTACGTGGTGTAGGTTGATGAGTTTCGACTGTGCTGGAGAAGGGAAAGACCATGAGGAGCCCAAGATTCAAACACCCAGCTCTAGCTCTACATGAATGACATGAAAGCCTCTCTGACTCCCCTGAGTCATAAGTAATGATCATGGAGAAGTGGCCAAAGTGACCATGACCACCAAATCTACTACATTACATTCTCTTGTTCAGCCCACATTTATCCATTTGTGGAGGGTTCCGTCCAGTCAGTTCACCAAGGAAGAAAAATTCAGGTTGGTTTTGTGTGTTCTTTGCACAAAAGGGAGAACTGTAAAAAACAAACAACTATAGCACTACAGTATTGCTCCAGGACTGTACTGAAAGGCAATGGTGAAGGGATATCCTCCTGATGGACAGAACTTCAAGGAAGGTATGTAACTTATCATTTATATGAAGGGAGAGATAGTCAGAAGTTTGAGTTTACATTGATTTACACACTGTCTTAGTCTGTTTGGGATGCTATAACCAAAGACAAGAAACTGAAGAACTTATAAACAGAAATTTATTTTTCACAGTTCTAGAGGCTGGTGGGTCCAAGATTAAGGAGCTGGTAGATTTGGTGTCTGGTCAAAGATTGCTCAAATAGTACTTGCATGTGATGTCCTTATATGGTGGAAGGAATAAATCCTCTATTAAAACTGTTTTATAAGGGCACTCATCCATTCATGAGGGCTTTATCTCATGACCTAATCACCTACCCAGAGGTCATACCTAATACCTTCCCTTCGAGGGTTAGGATTTCAACACGAATTGAGAAGGGGGCATAAACATTCAGTCTATAGGATAAATTATTGCTAATGGTTGCCTGGATGGGAACTTGAAAGGAATACAATTGGAAAATTGGCAACAAGGAATTCTGGGAAAGAGTTATGTAGACATGTAAATAGATCTCTCCAAATGGACAAAACCATGAGGATATTTATGTTCCAGGTGAATATTTACCACAGAATGACTTCAGTAGAGAAGGATTAAATATTCAAGAGGATAGGATGTCCAAAAAACAGATAAGAGAGAGACCCTCTCCTAAGCCACTCCTTAGCCACTCCAGTGGGCTCATACCCAAGGTGGCCATACTGAAGGGATAGAAGCCACTCACAGGCTCAGCAGTAACAACTTGCCCTCACCAAGGACAACCTGACCACAACCACTTCAAAGTGACAGACTACCAGCAGTAGATACCAAGGCTGAACCTCTGACATGGTACTAATTCTCCAAGTGATCACCAGCTATCCAGTAACTACTTGATTACAGTGATCCTCTTCCATCTTGAAAAAGCAAGTACTTTGTTCTTATTGATATAAGCATTTACTCCAAATAACAATCTTCTATCCACACCTGGATTATTTCTGCCAAAATACCATCGTGAACTTACAGAATGCTTTATCCACTGTCATATATTTTGCTTCTTAAAGTCTAACTGATAGACTACATAATTTTTATTTCTTTTGCATGTGTGAAGAGATATTTTCTGTTTAATTTCATGATATTTAGAATACCAGGAAAGCCTCAATTCTTAAATTATCTAATCAAAATTAAATACATTCTCCAACATCTCCCACGGATGTCAACTGAGTCAAGTTGGATTTTTTGTGATTCCTCACCCAGCACTTTCTCACCCAGGAACTAGATAAAGTTCAAAGTAAGGTCCCAATATGTTATGTTTTGGATGTGAGGTATCCCCCAAAAGCTCATGTGTGAGAAGATACAAGAAGGTTTAGAGGAGAAATGTTGGGTTATAGCCTTAACATAATCAGTGAATTAATACCTAATGGGACTCAGTGGGTAACTGGAGGAAGGTAGGGTGTGGCAGGAGGAAGCAGTTCATTGGGGGCTTGGCTGTAAGGTTTATATTTTGTATATAGAGAGTGGAGTCTCTCTCTGCTTCCTGATCAACCTGTGAGCCACTGTCCCTTTGCCACACTCTCCTGCCCTGATGTTCAGCCTCACCTTGAGCCCTGAGGAATGGAGCCCGTCTTCTATGACTAAGGTCTCTGAATCTGTGAGCCCTCAAATAAACTTTTTCTCCTCTATAACTGTTCTGGTTGGGTCTTTTAGTCACAGCAGCCAAAAAAAAAAAAAAAAAAAAAAACTGACTAAAAACACCACACTTTCAACTTTCATGAAAGAAGTCTTCCTGGACATTTTTTTCATTGCTCTCTGCTGCCACGTAGTACTTCTCTTATACAATTTGTAATGAGTTGATATATGCTCCCTACTGCCCTGCACATGATGAAATCATAACTCCCAGTACCTCAGAACGTGACCTTATTAGGATATAGGGTCATTGCTGATGTAATTGGTTAAGACCAGGTCATACTAGAATAGGACTAGTATCTTTTTAAAAAGGGGACTTTCAACACATATACACATACACATATACAGAGAATACCACACAAAAATGAAGGCAAAGCTCAAGGTGATGCTTTTTTAAGTCAAAGAACACCAAAGATTGCAGGAAACCACATGAAGCCAGTTAGAGGCATGGAAGAACAGATCCTCTGACATCCTTGGAAGGAACCATCTCCATCACAACCTCAATCTTGGATTTCTCACCTGTAGATTTCTGGGACAATTTTTTGTTGTTTAAGCCACCTAATTTGTTGTACCTTGCTAAAGCAACCCTAAAAAACAAGCAGTCCTGAATAAGGGAGAGGATGTATCCTATACTTTTAAGTCCTCAGCCTAACAAATTCATGAATGAACCCAAAGACACAGCTGTTACTCAATTATTTGGCATTCAGAGCTTTCAAGATACAGCCTGTATCTCTAAGTATCCACTCTGAGGACTGACAGAACTCAGATGTGAAGAAATGGACCTCGACATCCTTTGCATATACACCTTTGAAAGAAAAATTAACTGTCTAAACACTCTAAAAGTTGTGGGTTGGATTTAGACACTACCTCTGTGGGTAAGATCATCGAGAGATGCAATTACTTAGGTTAACAAACGAGAAAGGGAAAAACTGATCTATGGAATCCTTTGTCTCAGGATGAAATTAACAGATATTTTTACTTTCCTTCATGCTCTAATTTGTGATTATAGAGGTACTGACTTAAGAAAAAGGATTAGAACAATTACAAATATAAAATTAGATATTAATATTTTCTGGGTACAAGGAAGAAAATTTTTAAAATTACAATTACAAAATACAAAAATAAAAATTTATAATTTAGCTGCTTAACAATTCTATAATACTTTGTTTTACTCTTTAATCAATTCTTTTTGACAGCAATTTTTAAATATTAGAAAATAAAAATTTAATTTTTTTTGGCAGAGTCAAACCTTTTTAAATGGAAAGAATTGGGATAGTTCATTTCAGCTTGATAATTTACAAGGCAATATCAGTTGATGTTAAAAATTATGTGAAATTTGAATAAGTTCCTATCACATTTTTCATATATAAACTAAAAGGTCTTAGGATATTCAAACTTTTCTTATTCAATAGCTCATCTTAAATGTATTTTCAATCAACAAAATTAATTTTTACCTTGCTATTCCCTCTAGAAGGTCATGTTTTGAATTTTGTATTATAAAAAATGAAATTGCCTTTCATTAAACAATGTTCTTTAATAAAAAATTATTGTTCCTTCTAATAAACCCATAATGAAAATATTTGGAACTAAGGGAATTCAAATAATTCACTAGAATGAAACTCTTTTCTTGTGTATGCAAATTGTTTTATGATTTGTATTTTCTTTTATCTTGTGGCTTGTTTGGGAGTGTTTTCATATTTAAAAATATTTCTTATTCCTTCTATCATTTATTATCTCTATTTACTTGGCAATGATAATGCTTTTCCTTATCTTCAAGATTTTTATCATAAGAATTTTAGTTTTTTCTTGTACTATAGTAAAAGATCTTTGGATATATCTATTTCCTGTCCATCTTTCTTTGTTTCCTATTTTCATGTCAACAAGAATACTTCCTTTATATCAAAATGCAAATTTTGTTATAGTTAGAAATTCTACAGGAAAATATAAAATTTCTTTGCTTTTCTTGTCGCTTGATTATAATAGCTACATTTCACAGAATCCCCTTCTCTGTATCATTCAGGGTTAGATATTGCCACAAGCAAAGGTGGGCAAAGTTCAGGAAGCAGAAATGAAGCATTGGCCACTAGATTCTGAAGTCAGCTCAGAAAGACATGGGAACCTAGGCAGGTTTTTTGTCTTTACTCTGTACTTCACCAAACCCAGCTCTCCTTAAGACTGTGGGCCCTGTTGATCAAACCCAAGCCCACTGCCCCTCCCTTCCTTTCACTGTGAACTCAGAGTGGCAGTAATTACAGAATCAATGGAACATTCTTTGAAGCTATACTGAGAATAGCAAATCAACCAAAGCTTAACTAGGTATGGAAGTGACTGTGAACCACTCCAAATATAAGCCACAAATTAAAATCATTGCCAGCAATTAACTGCGATATTCTTAATGCCTGATAATGTTCCTGAATGTGATCACCTACTTACAGTATTTTCTACTTTGTCTAAATGATTTTTATTTTACATTTTTCATATGAATTGCCTTAGTGAATTTAGTAGGTCATTCCCCCCACCCTGTGCCTACTTTTAGAGGAAAAAAAAGCTTCTTTATAATTTCTAATTTAGCAGAATGAAATTTTCCTAATTTTTTCCTAATTTCATTCACTTTTTATCAAGCCATCCTTTGGGATCCAGATTTCATGTGGGATCTCAGTTCTTGCTCTCCACATTCTATGGATATCTGACCTCCCTCCTAACTTGGGGTGACCACTCCCACTTGCTAAGACTGATTGCCCAGATCAATTACAAAATCATCACCCCATCATAACAAATTCAATGCTGTTTTGAATTTGTTGCTATAATAACTAGTTGTCTACTTTGTGATACCTGGTGATTTTCTTTTCTTTCTAGTAAGTCTAGAAATTCAAACTTTTAAAAAGAATTCTTTAACCAATATTTATATGAAATTGTATGGAAAAATTTCCAGGGTACTTAGGCTGCCATATCTTTAGAACTGGGAGTCAATGAACACCAGTTTAAACATGTGCACACACGTATATTAAACAACTGGATATAAACACTACTGATGCTGCGTGAGGATGTCCACTGGGAAATGAATGTTTCCTAGAGTGCTGTGTACAACATAGATCTTCAATAAGTGCATATCGAAAGTACTTGTTGGCAATCAGTAAGAGCAATAAATTAAATGCCAAAACATATTTTGGCGCATTTAAGAAAGCTCAAGTTACTAATTGAATGCATGCCCAGTAGAGTTGCCCTGAGAGTTCCACATCTAGAAGGTGAAAAGAATAATGATCAATGCTCCAAATCAGTCACTGGATTTTTTTATGCTATAAGTCATTTTTTTCTGGCACAGAGAATTACTGCCAAGTTTCATATCAAGCAGAATAGCTAAAGAGCAATGATTCCCCACTGTGTTGAAGAAATTGCAAGAAAGGGATTTGGGGTCGAAGAAATCAGTGCAGAAGAGATCAGCTGCATACATATCTTCACTCAGAATTCCCCTGAATCAAGCTTCTCCAGAACTGCACCTCTCTTTTTCCAAAATGATGAAGAAAACATGGCTTAAACTTTCGAAGGCTATTCTGTAAATAGACAAGCCAAATTAGTCAATTTCAACCAACATGATACAGTACACATTTGCTAACCAGGATTTTTATAAATTATTTTGGGAGGTGGAGTAAGGCATATATAACTTCCTTGAGGTAATAAATTACAAGTAAGTTTCAAACAGATTTTAATGCATTCAATTTTAAGTCAGTCATGTCATTTGTCCCCTTGTGCCCTGAAAATATTTATAGTTTTTGCTCCAACTTCTTTTTTAGTGAATTTGATATCAAGACTATATTTTACCACAGAATAAGATGAATACAAACAAAATCCTCAAAACAATTTTATAATATAAAAGTTCCATGTATTTCTAATGTTCTCTATCCATGTCTCACAAAACTTAAGTGTTGAGATTATTCAGTAAAATGCAAATGGGGTCCCAAATCAAAAATGAAAAGATTAACAACACATGTTATAATGGACAAAAGAAAATGAGTACAAATTTCACACACATATATACACACAAGATCAGATATGAAACCAATAAATATGTGAATACTAAGAATTTTTAGAGTTATGAAAATCCAAATTAAAATCTCAATGTAACATAATCTCTTACTCACTAGAATGCTTAAAAATCCAAAAGATTAGTAATACCAAAGGTTGAAGAGGAGCAACTGGCTGTACCATACATTTTTGGTGAGAATATAAAATGGTATGATCATTTTGGGGAAAGTTTCTTTTAAAGGAAAATATGAATCTCATCTAGCAATTTTACTAAGCAATTACCCAAAATAAATGCAAACATGTCTTTAAAATACCTTTATTTTATTTATTTATATGTGTTGCTGAGCTATAGCCCTAGCCTTTCAAAAAATACTTTTATAAAAATATTCCCTCAGCCTTACTCATAATAATCAAAATAAAGGGAACAGACCTGATGCTCATCAACAAGTGAAAAAAATAACTTTTTGAATATTCATGTAATGGAATGCTATCCAATAACAAAAATGAACTACAGATACACTCAATAATTTGTCTGAATCATATTTAACTGAGTGACAGAAGCTGAATACAAGAGAGAATATTCCATTTACATGAAGTTCATGTGCAGATAAAATTTACCTAAGATGATAGAATACAATCAATTAACAATCAATATTGAGACTATAAAGCACAAAAAAATCTTTATTTGGGGTCTTAAAAATTCCAATTCAGGAAACCCAGAATTGGGTGAAGACGAAAATACATTCTGAAGAGTGAACAAAAGGCTTGGGTATAAGGAGGAAAAATCTATAGTAATTGATGCAAGCAAATGTCAAAGGCCATGAGTCCATAGCTGATTGATGAACTTGCAGTTGCAGCAGCTCTGGTTACAATTGCAGACAGCTCTCAAGTAGTCTAAGTGTAACCTGTCAGCATGATTTCTAAAATGTGTTCTCTCTGACCAAAGAGATTCCATCTAAAGTAAAATTTTCTATGACAACACAACATAAAAGCACTCTGTCAAGTGCAGGGGATTGCATGGGAAATGGTGTGAGTAGTTTTCCAGGGTGATGAAAGCGTTCCAGATGGTATTTGGGTGATATTTACATGGATGCATGTGACTATCAAAACTTAAATTGAAGACTAAAAGGTACATTTTATGTATACTGTCATTTTTAAAAAATTCTAAATGAATGGCTTTGAGAAATTCTGAGTTCTATACCACTAAGTATTCAAGCAAAGACCAAGAGATACCAAGCAACTATATACCATATGTCAGACTTTTCAAATTTAGATTGCATTGGAATCTGAACTTGTTAAATACACAGAATAGAAGTATCTCATTGCGAGACCCATTTAAGAGGTGGTAAGACGGGACCTGGCAGTTTCATTTAAATTGGCACCTTTCTCAGAAAATTCTGAAAAAGAGATGGAACACTGACTTCAATTTGAGAAGCACTTAAGGGGTAGTAATAACTTCCAATCACAATTTTCAATAATACTATTTTAAAGAGTTAAGCCATGGTGAGAAATATTGATTGATGCATTATTCAAAAGGACAAATTTTACTATATTACTGTAAATATATATGAAATAACTATTTTCTTATTCTTATTCTTAACCAAGGAAATCTAAAATTCCCTTTATTTCTTGTCCCTGTTTGCTTGATATAGTTTACAAAGTTACATCATCTATTCTTATTGATGAAGGAATCAATGCCAAATTTTCTGGAAACAAAGAAATGGTGAGTAAATCTGTAAAAGATTTGCTAAAGCTACATCTTCTCAGTTTAGTTACAAGTTAGTGGTTTCTACTGCATAAATACCTATTTTGTGCCTGTCAGACTGTGTTTTATCATTTCACATTAATTACTCTAATTTAGTATCATTCTCATGTAAGCATAAAGCCAAAAGATGTGATTGAGGCCAAAATCATTAAGAATATTATGTTTTCATTAGTGCACCTTACAGAGATCTGTATCATATAGGGAATCCCAGAAAACAGAGGAAGGACAGGTTAAGTACCCAGGAGATAACTTGAGCCCAGGGTTGAAATGGTAGTTGTTGAGGGTTGAACAAAGGGAAATTCACTTCAGACTATAGGAAGAGTTACTCTAAGGACAGGTTTATCATGACCAATAAAGTGTTTGGGGGAGTAAAGATGAGGGGATAACTAAGGATTTTAAACAGTAAAATAATGTAATTTTAATGTGTTATAAACCCAACAGTTGAAGCAAAGTGAAGAATGGAAAGGGAGGGGTGTGGTGGTTATGAGACAGAGGAATCTATGGTTCAAGTGAGATTTTATAAGGGTCTACGCAAAGGCAGTCCTGTGAACACTGGCTAGGAAGAACAAAACTGCAAAGATTTTAGGGAGAATCAATAAAATTTCTAGCTGGTCAAATATGAATAGTGAGGGATGTGAAGGATTCATACTGAATAAGTAGCCAGGGTCAATATGAGATGCCACCATAGATCTGATGTGCACAAACAGGAGGAGAAAACAGTAAATAAGAGTAACTATATTGTGTTTGAGACCTTACCACAGACATTCAGGTCCAGCAAGGTCCAGAATTTAGGAAGTGAGATGCTTATAATCTCATTTCCAGAAAGTGGTTTCAGATTTACAAAGTGTGACAATCAATTCAGTAGTTGGGAGAAGAGCAGTGGTTCTAAGCAGAGTCAGCCTTCGCCCATAAACCAAGCTAATGCATTTCACCAAGTTTAAAGTGCTTACCTTCCTCTACAGTTGAATATCCACATTCAGAACCTTAACAGGATTTCTACAAGGGCAGTGAGTCAGCAAATTAAAATGCAGTTGCATTAAAATATTAATCCTTGACCTTGATATCCTTGATAAACCTTGACCAACAGACAGATTCTCAATGGAAGGAAGGAAACCTAAACGTAGCTATTTACTTTTATTTTTCCCCCCACAAAGGACTGTTAAAAGTTATGAAGTTTAGGACTTTACAGTAGGAAACAATATAAAAACTCAGCAATCTGTCTCAAATAAAGAATTATAAGTTATGATCCCCCCTACCTATTCCAATAATGTGTTATAGTCAAACTTTTCAAATCCGAATAGGTTAGGATAGAATCAATGTAATGTGGGATTTATGACTTCTGGTCTTGAATATGATTCCTGCATCACCTTCCCATGTTTTTTTAATAATTCCATTGACTTTTCCTTTAACACTGCATATTAACTTTTAGTTATAAGCTTAAGGGGCAAAATAAAACGTTTTTACTGTTTGAATCACAAGAGAATCATATTTGAACCAATGTTCTTCAAAACACTGGGTCTAACAGCTCATTGTCATTACAAGTGATGAGATTGTAGAAAAATTATTTGGGGTGGGAATGAATATTCAAATTAATGTTTCTTTTTAAAGGATAGTGAAAAACTTTACATTGTATCATTTGGTTAGTTTAATTTTTTTCAAATCTGTTCACTTATTTCCAAAGAAATATTCAAGGATGAAACAATAACTAAGCCATATGTGAAATGTGCAATCTAATATAACCATGAAAAGAATAATAGGCAAAAGTTATTAAAAAGTCACAGAACCTTGCCTTTGTGATTCATTTTCATAATTAGCATAGACTATAATTTAGCTATAATGTTTCAGACTCAGTTAAGATTTTAAAAACAATTAAATAAGCATAACTTTATTTCAAGTAATGGATGAAAACATTCAAACTTCTGCAATCAGTAATAACTTCTATCTGTCTTCAGATTAAGGATATTGGGTTTTTTTTTTAATGTTTTCTTCACAATGATAAGGAAAAGTTACCTCTCAGAGAAATTACTTTGTGCTTTTTGCAAGTCAGCCAATGATTCAAAAATGGAAAGAATGTAAACACTGAAGCTTAGCATTTTGGAAAAAAAAAATTGACTTTAATGGTAGTGGTTCTAATAATGCTAATAGAATATATTATCACCATACTTATTGTAACTGCATAGTCAAATATCTCACTAAATGAGATTGAATAATGTTATTATAAAGCTCTGTAATTACTTCAGAGTTGCATCTGAAAATAAGCTCTAGAACTTTGAAACAGACAAAGGGTGTATTAGAAATAAATTGGAGTCTGTGTTTGCCTGGCATGCATGAGGCCATGGGTTTGGTCCCCAGAACAAAAAAGGAAAAAAACAAAATGTAAACTGTTTTATGGAAACATTCAAATTAGCTTTGTGTCCTGAATAAAATAAGACTAAAAACATTCTGGAGCCTCAAAAACTTCAGAGTTTTGCTTTAGCCAGAATAATGCTCACTAGCTACTTGAAAAGCAGTCTCCAAATCTTAGTGGCCTAGTACACTGTAAGTTTGTCACTCACATCACATCCCAATGTCAGTTGGTGGCTCTTCATCAGGCATAGCTTGCCATGCAGGGACCTTTCTTTCTAACCACAGGAAAGAGATGGGGTGGCACATGGGTTTCATGTATTTCATTCTGTGTCACCTCCACTGGCCACAGTACAGTCACATGGCTTCTGTCTACATGGAGAGGAGGCTGGTAAATACAGTCATGCCTATTTGCAGAAGAAGCATTAAAAAGACTTGATAAACACACGGCTCTGTTTTCTGCTACTTTTTTTATATGTAAAATTGAATCTAAATCCCTTTCACAATCTTAAATGTTTTTCATGCTTTATAAGATGACTGAAGAATTTATTTTGATACTAACAGCAGAATCAGATGGAGACTTTGGATTCTCATTGTATAGCCACCACCATTCCAGACAACACAAGCCACAGTGAGGTCAAAATTTGTGCTATTAAACCTTAGTATTTATGATAGGGGTAGAAATGGTGATCAAGGTGAATGAGCAAAGAATTGATATGCATTCTAAAAAAAGTTAATATTTTTTCCTTTGGTGTGTCATTTATCTTTAGATTGATTATTGCACGATTGATTAGAACAGTTTCTTTGTAAAAAATTGATGAAATGTTTGAATATAGTAAACATGAATATATTCTACCATTTCTTTTATTCTTTTTCTTTTCTTGTCCTTTTTGAAAATTTTTACCTCAGAATGACTATTCTCTCACAAGTCTCTTTTAAGATACATGTGCTTCATGATATTCTCATTAAACATATTCATATAAGTTCATATAATAAGATATATTCTTATTATAAGTTCATTTTACCTGATATTCTTTTCAAGTTCCTGGGCTCCCTCAGAGCTGTGTATAATCCTGAAAGACATAATCACAAATGCTTAAATCCTGAAAGATCAAAATTCCTCCTCTAAAATTCCCCAAATGAAAATCTTAACAGATCTTGATTGTTAACCTCCAGAAAGCTGAAATTCCAAAACCTGTAATTTCTACAATAAAGGCTATACAATAAGAGTAAAAAGCTGAATTCCGGGAAAGGAATTAACCATGCAACATTAGCGTAGAGAAACACTTCAATTTAAAAAGGCATCATTTGTCTGCATTGCTATTTCTTCCTGCTGATGAAATTCCAGGAGTTTTTAATGAATGACAGCTGTGTTTGTTTGAAGACTCCAGTGAATTACTGACTGGTTTAAAAATAATTATGTTCACGATGGGCTAAGAAAACACTTACACAATAGTGTTGCTGTGTGATCACCAGTATTGTTCCCACCAAGTTTGTGGTCTGCCTATGAGTACATGTGGAATGGATTTCTGAACACCAAAAACAAATAGAAGCATGGCAGAGGAGATGGGAAAATTTAATGGGGAATCCTAATGTCAGTGTATATCAAATCATAGAAGAATTTCAAGGAAAAGCAGCACCATACAGAAAATGTTTATGCATGTATTGTTCAAAGAGCCATGATCTAAAAGAAAAGAAGTGGTCATTCATTATGATGAAAGACTTCAAAATACAGTTAATGCTCATGAAAGTCAGCTCTTAGGAACGATTTCCAAGCAATTGCCCATAACCTATCCCCATAATACATTTCACATATGTCAAACCTCATTTTTAGTTTTAAAAGATTTTAGCTATGAATTCCATCTTTACATAATTTATGCCTCCAGTATTGGAAATAATACAAAGACTTCTATAGAGTTCCAACTTATTTTATGATTTGATTTTTTTGTTGTTGTTGTTGCAAATTTGACTCTGGGAAGGCACATTATCACAACATTGACTCTGAGTATAAACATTGCGTAAAGACATCGAAATTTCCTCAACAAATTAAGAGATGTTCTTTTTGTACATTTGTGAAAGATAAAAGTTCTCAAGATCTTGGATCTTTGTGATGAGCACAAATGATGATAACCATAATGATTTTTGATTGACATCATCAAAAATTTAGGTTTTCTGTCATGGTATTTCAGAAAACTTTAGTTTAAAAGTACTCAGTTTAAAAGCTAAACACAATTACCAATGGTTGTGATTAGTGTTTGTGCACTATGCTTCTTGACTTATTTCTTTGTGAATATGGTTCATCTGCTTATCACTATTATACCCATCTGAGTGTTAGCATGCCTGAGTCTTTATGCTTATAAAAATTATGTTTTATTATCTATTTTATTGTTTTAAGTGGCCTATGAAGTGTTACCTCATGTTTTTATATATTTTTCAAATGAACCCCTACAAAATGTAAAAATATTTTGAGTTTTTAAATTGTTTTATTTTCCAGAATTATATTTTAAGAATTTGATCTTTCAGGATTTTAGACTTCAGGGACTTTGACTTCTTGAAATTTCAACATTCAAGATTGGGACACTTGGGATTATATCTTTTGGGATTATGGTTCTAGGTCATCTCCAAAGATATGGTCCTATGTCACCTCTAAAGAAAAAGAACAGTGAGACACCATGTTCCTGAAATGCCCCTCTCTGTTCCCAAGAACCAAGCGCTGTTAAAGGGATAAGCCTGGGTCAGAATATCCAGATAAATAGTATCTCAAAAGGTGCTGGCTTTCTCTCTCGTATGCAGGGAATTAGGGCAAGTTGAGTGTTATTTGCAGAAAACTGCTTTTTTGCATGCATGCCAAGTTCCTGGGGATGCTGGTCATACAATGGAATAAAACAAGCTTGGCTAAAGATGTCACTAGTTTTGTAAGCTAACTTATTACCCCCTCCCCTGCTCTCCACACACACTGGTACAGAGCAGAGCACAGTGGAGAGCTAGTGGCCACTGGATAAAGCATTGTGACTGAACTTCTACTTTCTGGTGAAGCACTGGAGTACCATGAGAAACAGAGGTGTTATTCATCCAACCTGTCACCACTGGAATTTTCAGAAAAGTACCAGAGGCACCATAAAAAAATGAAAGTTTTGCTAGTTTAGCCTGAAGCCACTGAACTTTCCCCATAAGAATTTTTCAATAAACATGTGTCTCAGACCCTCTCTCTGGATGTCTTCTTTGATCTTCAGCAACCTATCTTACTGTCCTAGTACAACTGGGCTATGGACAGTACAGGCCCATACTCAGACCCTAAGGGAGGGTGCTGAGCAAAACAGACTCTTCAAAATTCACTTAACATTATATTAAGAAGCATGAAAAATTCACCAACAATTTGGAAGAATTACTCCCCTTTGTCTCTTAAGTATAATAAATGTAATGTCAGCAGTCATTTGATACTTCAAGCAAATACTAGTGAATAGACCAATACACATGAGATTTATAACAATGATCCAAACTACTCAATTCAGAAATTAAATTTTTTTAATGTGAACTTGAATGTTCCCTTGGGCAGAAGACAAAAAAGACATAGAAATAAACTCAGAGACATCACCATACATTCTGACTAAGAATATTCTTTTGGTAAAGCAATGAAAACAGAAGAAACTTCAACACATTGACCAAAATTCATCAAACCCATAACTTTCTATTTAAACTTGAGTTAAAGTTCTGAAAGCTTTGGAAAATAATGAAACATTAAAATTATAAGAACTGGAATTTCATTTTCTGACTTGGCATGTAACGGTTTTAGAAGTTGTCACTCGAGTCCTCACAATAAGAAAAAGGCTGAATAATAAGTCTTCTTAGATTTGTCAGAAAAGTGAAACAACAGCATAATCCTCTCTCCCGTAATTAATGGAACAGAGAATAATAGCATACCAGAGCAGAAGACAAAAGTCATAAACCACTGTGGGAGCCAATACCTGTTCAGAGAGACTGAAATTGACGAAGTGATAGGGACTTAATGTGGACAAACGAGAGTTAAAAATTCTGGGTTGGGAGACAGTCCTGGGGCCTACAGAAGTCCTACCAGGTCCTCACAGGGAGGATCAGAAAAATACTTCCCTCATAATTTTGGTAGGAGGTTATTATATTCAACCCACAGAAAATCAAAGATGAAGAGAAGCCAGAAGACAGAGGGAATCCTCTTTTGTATACAGAGGCAAAGTATGACTCATATCAGACTTCTCATCAGAAACCATGAAAATGAGAAGAGAATGGAGAGAATTTCAAAGTTTTTCTAAAATAATTTGGAAAAAAACCCACTAACCTGGAATTTAGTATCCAGAGAATTATCTTTGATTTTCTAAGACAAAGTAAAATTGTGGGTCTTGTCATCAGTAGAACTATCTTGTAAGAATTATTAAAAGAAGTTTTTAAAGAAGGTAAATTTATATAGGTCATAAAGAAAGGAAGAATATTAGAGAAGAAATAAGGGAAGATAATTTATACTTCCTTATTCTTCATTTAACAAAAAACTGTCTGAAATAGAAGCAATAAAATATTCAACGAATATAGTTTATGAATAAGTGAAAAAAACAACATCAATATTATAAGGACCAGGAGGAAGGATTTGGGAATATATTGTTATAAGGTACTTGTACTACCTGTGAAGTGTCATACTGTTATTTGAAAGTGTACTTAGATTAGTTGTAAATTCATTTGCAAGCTGTAAGACAAGGACTAAAATAAAAAAAACATAAATAAAAGAACTTATTTAAAAGAAATTAAAATCTGAGGCTGGGGTTGTAACTCAGTGGTAAAATTATTGCCTAGCATGTGTGAGGCACTAGGTTCAGTTCTCAGCACCGCATATAAATAAATAAAGTTTCAACAACTAAAGAAAAGGAAACTAAAATCAGAATTCAGAAAAGTGTGGAAGACAAAAAGCAAAAAACAAGGACAACAAAAAGAATTATAATTTATGGTAGATTTAATCAAACTGTATCAACACTTTTAAAATTTTGTTTGTTATTTTTAGTTACATATGACAGTAGAGCATATTTTGACATATTTATACTAACATGGAGCATATCAGATAACATGGAGTATATAATAGTATTTTATTCTAATTAGGATCCTGGTCTTGTCGATGACACACTGTTGAGATTCACTGTGGTATAAACAATTTTAAATATTAGTGATCAAATGCAATAATTAAAAGACAGTAAAAATGAATAAAAACAGGACCCAACTATGTGGGGTTTTTTAATACTTAAATATAAAGACAAAGATGGGTTAAAAATAATTGGATGGAGATAGATATACCAGGCTAACACCAACCAAAGTAGTTATCTTAATTTTATAGAAAGCAAGTTTCAGAGCAAAGAAAATTATCAGGTACCTAAAGGGCTATTACTTATAGAAAAGGAAATTCTTCAAGAAGATAACAATCCTTGATATTTATGCACCTAACAAAGCATCCACATACATGAGGCAAAACAGAGAATGTCAAGAAGAAATGGACAGATCCGTTGCTATACCTGGAGACTTCAAAATCACTCCACCAATAATTGATATGACAATTTGGTGTTGCAGCTAAAAATTGTAATTGATATTTCTGTCATATTAAAATTATTTGTCAAAATGTCAGATTTTTCTTAATGGTTGCTTCTATAAATTTATGTGTTACATTTAGATTTTTGTTCCATTTTGAACTAATTTTTTTATAATGTAAGAGACCTTTCTGCATATTTGAACTTTCAGCACCATTTATTGAACTTCTTTTCTCCATTTGGTGGTATCTACACATTTGTTGAAAAATCAGATTACTAATTTATATCTCTTGCGGCGTTCTATCCTGTCACATTCATCTATGTGGATATTCTTTCTTTAATGTTGCACTTTTGTTTATGGTAGCTGTGGAGTAGATCTCAGAACTGGATAGTATGTACCCTCAAACTCTCCTTTCACAAAATTGTTTTGACTGTGTTAATTTGCCTTTTTACATATATTTTAGAATCATCCTGTGATTTTATAGTTTGTGTGATTCATATCAATCAAATTTGGAGATTTAACATCTTAATATTGTATTATTCAATTCATGAGCCATGGACATGGAATATTTTTCTGTTTACATATGGCTTCTATGCTTTGTCAGAGTTTTTGTGGGTTTTGGTGTACAGATTCTGAATGTATCTTCTTATGTTTATGCTAAAAATTTAGTTGTTTCTGTGAATAAGATATTTCAAGTTCAATTTACTATTATTGTTAGTTTATACAACTACAATCGAATTTTGTATACTGATCTTTGACCTTGTGACCTTGATAAAACACTTACTAGTCCTGGTATTTGTTTCTAGATTTGTTTGGATTGGCTATTAAAATAATCATGTTCTCTTTATTTTTATCCTTCCAATATCTATGCCCTCCTTTTTCTTGTCATATTGTGAAAAATACAAAAATAACGAGTATGAAAATCCTTGCTTTGCTCCTATTCTAGGAGAGAAGCAGTTTTCTATATAAGTACCATTCAGTAAAAGAAATTCCTTTCTATTTATTCCTAGTTGGTTCAATTGACAAATGTTTTTCCTGAATCTATTATGACTATGCAATTTTTCTTATTTTGCTGACTGATATAACACATTGTGTTGAATATCTTCAAATACTGAATGAAACTTACATTCCTGGGACAAGCCCTGCTTGATTATAATATACTTTTCTTTGTATAAGAAAATAAATAACGGATCATATCAGTCTTTAGTGTGAGTACTAGTGTTATATTGTTCCATGTTAGGTTCTGTTTAATATTTGTTGTCACTGTAGGACCCAAAGGCTGCATGTTCCTCTGGTGAGCTTATATTCTCCTCCACTCATGGCTATATTTGAATTATTCCACAGAGAGGGTGGGTTTGGCAACTGTTCCACCTACAATCCAGTTATTAGGGGGCTTGTTAGTGTGGGGAAAGGGACAGCTCCCTAATATAAATAACCCAGACTTGGAGTGGACCTGTCTTGGATCTGTGGACTTCAGCAGTGCTTTTGTCCTTCCTCTAGGCATAAAGCTTTCTTCTTCCTGGTCTGCTATTTATTCTCTGGCTGCAACATTCCTTGTGTGTTTGGCATGCTCTCCCTTGTTGACTATGACTTTTTTGTTACTAAGAATGGAAAATAGAAAGTGATGTGCCTGCCCCCATGTGATATAATGTTTTAGAATCATTCTCCCATTAAACCCTTTCCATGAACACAGGACCTTTGTAAGGGAGAAGGTCTGACAGGGTTTTATGGTAGCTGTTCTTCCCCTCTCTTTGCTAGACCCCATGAAAGTCTTTGGGATGCTCCCTTTGGGAATCTGGCAGGGTTGCTAGAGGAAAAGCTGTATGTCCAACTTCTTTTAGACTATGGACATCAGAAGCTCCTCACTCCCGTTCCTGTCCTCTGCAGCCTCCTGCAATTTGTTAAAATTAATCCGTAAGGCCTGCAACAGTTTCAATGACTATTTAAATTGGTAGGAATCCAATGACTTCTACTTCAGGTCAACAAATGTGAAGAACTCTCTCTCTGGATGTATCTGATTCTCTAGATTTTATTTATTTATTTTTTATTTTTATTTATTTATTTTTTTAATTTATTTAATTTTGATTCATTGAACACAAATGGAGTATAGCTATTGTTTCTCTGGTTGTACACAAAGTAGAATCACACCATCTGTGCATTCATGCATGTACACAGGGCAATGATATCTATCTCATTCTGTTATTCTTACCCCCCCACCCCGACCCCACCCCTCCCTTCCCTCTATGCTATCTATCCTTCCTCCATTCTTGGCACCCTTCCACCCCGCTTTGTGCATCATCATTCACTTATCAGAGAGATAATTCGGCCTTTGGATTTTTGGGATTGGCTAATCTCACTTAGCTTAATAGTCTTCAACATCATCCATTTACCTGCAAATGCCATGATTTTATTCTTCTTTATGGCTGAGTAATATTCCATTGTGTATATATACCACAGTTTCTTTATCCATTCATCTATTGAAGGGCATCTAGGTTGGTTCCACATTCTAGCTATTGTGAATTGAGCAGCTATAAACATTGATGTGGCTGCATCACTGTAGTAATCTGATTTTAAGTCCTTTGGGTTTAGGCCAAGGAGTGGGATAGCAGGGTCAAATGGTGGATCCATTCCAAGTTTTCTAAGGAATCTCCACACTGCTTTCCAGAGTGGCTGCACCAACTTGCAATCCCACCAGCAATGTATGAGTGTACCCTTTTCCCCACATCCTCGCCAACACCTGTTGTTGCCTGTATTCTTAATAAAAGACTTTCTAATTGGGTAAGATGAAATCTTAAGGTGGTTTTGATTTGCATTTCTCTTATAACTAGGGATGTTGAACATTTTTTCATAAATCTGTTGATTGCTTGCAGATCTTCTCCTGTAATGTGTCTGTTCATCTCCTTGGCCCATTTATTGATTGGGTTTTTAGTGTTCTTGGTGTAAAGATTTTTGAGTACTTTGTAGATTCTGGAGATTAGTGGTCTATCTGAAATGTGTGTGGCAAAGATTTTCTCCCACTCTGAAGGCTCTCTCTTCACATTGCTGATTGTTTCCTTTGCTGAGAAAAAGCTTTTTAGTTTGAATCTATCCCAATCATTGATTCCTGCTTTTAGTTTTTGAGCTTTGGGAGTCATGTTAAGGAAATCTGGTCCTAGACCAATATGAAGAAGATTTGGACCTATTTTCTCTTCTATTAGGTGCAGGGTCTCTGGTCTAATTCCTAGGTCCTTGATCCATTTTGAATTGAGTTTTGTACAGGGTGAGAGATATGGGTTTAGTTTCATTTTGCTGCATATGGATTTCCAGTTTTCCCAGCACCATTTGTTGAAGAGGCTATCTTTTCTGCATTGTATGTTTTTGGCTCCTTTGTCAAGTATGAGATACCTGTACTTATGTGGATTTGTCTCTGTGTCCTCTCTCGTGCCTGAATTCTATCTCTAGATTTTAGATTGTAGTACTTCTGGTGACCTCAGTTCTCTGGTTGGTACAAGGAAAATCATTAACTCCTTACCTGACAATGGGAATTACAGTTTAAGTTCTTTACGTCTAGAGCTCATAATGGAAGTCTACAGAGCTTCTGAAGACAGAACATTCTATTTCAGAATAGTTTTAATGCAGGAGTCTTCAAAATTCTTCTTTACTACTGTCAAAATTTTCTTTAATTTTGATTATAACTGCTACATTTTGGTAGAAAGTATTTAATGTCTCTTCTATACGGTAAATCCTTCAAATATTTGAAGATTATTTTTGTCTCTTACATTTGCTTTTCTCCAGACAATATATAAATGCTCTTCTTAAAATCAGTTTTTCTACAATGGTCATCTCCTTATCATTTCAAAATTTTGTTGGTGATATTTTTAAAATAACCTGAATTAAAATTATTGTCTTAATTTTTATCCCACCCTTTATATCCAATCAAAATTATCTCTAAATGATTTCTTTTCTTTAAGATATAATCATTAACATCTATTATCTCCTTTTCTACAAATTTACTTCTAATCAACAATGAAATAAACTGCTTCTTGTAAATCCAGGTGTGATCCAGCAGCAATCAGTACAGAGAGCAAGTGATAATTTTCCAAACTGATTTCTTTTTCATAGTTAAGTATTTAATGAAGTTTGGGTTTATACATGTAAAACATAAATAAGAAAGTTCAGACTGCATTAATCTTATATATAAATGATATAGGTTGGACTATAAAAGTGCCAGGAATTAAACATCAAAGTGAAAATGTTTAACAACATGACAAGTTACTTAATAATTGTTTTAAAATTATCGTAACTATTTTATTTCTAAAATATCTGAAAATGTCAAGTGAAAAATCTTTTTAGGATAAAAAAAGTAGTAATTTTTATCATAACCAGCTTTTACTGAAGCTGAATAAATTCTATTTTGTAATATTAAATTGCAAAGTATAGCAGCCGATAATATTTTAATTGACTTATGATCAGGTTCTAATGGAAATAAAAGATTATTAATTAAATATTTCATTTTCTTCAAGAAATCTAAAAATAATATGCATAAAACATAACTAAGAACTTTTTCTAAACAGTAAAAAGAAATTTATGGTTACCAGAATACAATTCTGCTTGAAGAGTTTCAATGCAACATTTTATTTCAAAGCAAGAAAAAGTTCTGCCAGCAAAATAATTTTCAATTCAATAATAGAGTTTCCACTATGACTTAGGAATCAGGAAATATTTTGATCTAAGAGAAAAAGTAATATAGAAGTGTTCAAAGAGATTTTATATTTTAGAATATTGTGACTTGGTAATGTCTTTTTGAATCATATTTCTGAGATCTGGAAAAGAAAAAACTAATATTTGAGAAGAATATCTTATATATGCATTACCCCAAATCTATTCCAAATATTTACGCAAATTCCTGTAGTAATACATACATATTTTAAAACATTTTCATTCACTAACAAGAAGTCTCTATTGAAATTATTGCTAAGAATAATACTGAGCTTTTGTAAAGTTAATAAAGAAAAAAACTGAAGAAATGATAATGTAATGTGGATATAGCTAAAGCCACACAAATAATTTTTAAATTATAAAAAAAGTACATGTTATGAAGTTGTTTTTCTTTATCACTGAAAAACATTTATAGAAATAAGAATACAACTGAATTCTGAATCTTTCCTGATTCTTCTGGAAATCTTACAAAGTAATCTGAGAATAAAAAATATATTTTCAAAGAAACTAGAACACAGTAAATTTTCAAACCCAAAATGATGTGTCAGTGATTCAACATACACAAATCAATAAATGTAATTCATAACTTCAATAGAACTAAGGACAAGAATCACATGATCATCTCAATAGATGCACAAAAGCCCTTTGATAAAAATCAAGCACCAACTCATGTTACAAATGCAGGAGAAGCTAGGAATAAAGGAACTTACTTCAATATTATAAAGGTTATCTAGGACAAACCCAAAGCCAGCATCCTATTGAATAGAAGTAGCATTTCCTGTAAAATCAGGAACAAGACAAGGATGTCCACTCTCACCACTTCTATTCAATTTAGTTCTAGAAATACTAGCTGGATCAATCAGATAAGAGAAGGAAATTAAAGGGATACAAATAAGAGAAGAGGAAGTCAAACTGTTTGTTTGTGACATGATCCTATATAAGAAGACCCAAACACCTCCACCAGAAGACTTCTAGAGCTGAAAGGATTTCAACAAATAACGGGGTACAAGATCAACACCTATAAATCAATAGCTTTCCTATATTCCAACAGTGATTCTGCCAGGAAGAATTAAGAAAAACCATCCCATTCACAACAATCTAAAAAAAAAAATTGTGGTGAAGGGAATTAGTCTAACTAAGGAAGTGAAAAAATCTCTACAATGCAAATTATAGAACACTGAAAAAATAATCAAAGAAGACCTTAGAAGATGAAAAGGTCTCCCATGTTCTTCGATAGGCAGAATTAATATTGTAAAAATGGCCACACTACCAAAAGCAAAGGAAGTGCAGCAAAGGAAACACAAACATGAAAAGAGCCTAGAGAATGGCCATCAGTTTCTTTGACAGTGATTAATATCCAGAATATATAAAGAGCCCAAAAAACTTACACCCCCCCACAAAAAATAACAAAAAATAACCAATCAATAAATGGCACAAGATCTAAACTGACTTTTCTCAAAAGAAGAAACAAATGGCCAACAAATATATGAAAAAATAATGTTTGACATCTCTAGCAAATCAGGGAAATGCAAATCAAAACTATAATAAAATTTTATCTCATTTCAGTCAGAATGGCAATTATCAAGAACACAATAAATAATAAATGCTAGCAAGGATGTTGGGGGAAAAGGTACATTCATACATTGATCATGGGACTGCAGACTAGTCCAACCACTCTGGAAAGCAGTATGAAGATTTCTTAAATTAAGAATGAAACTGCAATATGACCAAGCTATTCCACTCCTTGGAATTTATTCAAAAGAACTAAAGTATACAGAAGCAATGCAGCCACCTCAAGGTTTATAGCACCACAATTCACAATAGCCAAATTACTGAACCAGTCCAGATGCTTATCAGTGGAGGAATGGATTATGAAATAGTGGTAAATTCACACAGTGGAGTTTTACTTAGCCATAAACAATGACATTATGGCATCTGCTGGTAAACAGATGGAAATGGAGAACATCATGCTAAGTGAAATAAGCCAGTTTCAGAAAAATCAAGGATCAAATGTCTTCTTTTATATGTGGACGCTAGAGCAAACTGAATGAAGGAGGTGGTATTGGACATCATAAAGACATACAGAAGATCAGTAGAGGAGAAGGAGACCAAGAGGGAGAGAGGAGGGGTAGTTAAGGGGATGAAATGTGGAATGCATTTAAAAAATCTTGCCATGTGCATATATAAACAGACCACAGAGAATTGCACCTTTAAGTAGAAAGAACCAATCAAAAATAAATAGATGAACAAAGGAAGATCAGTAGAGTAGAGGAAGAAGAATGGGGGGAAGAAGAGGGAGGAAAAAATGGGGATATGAAACTGAAATCAAATACCATGTATGTTTGATTTTGTCAGGATGAACCCAAGTATTTTGTGTAATATTTTGATTTTTTAATATATTTTTATTTTTTCTTATTATACATGATAGAATGTATTTTGCTATATATATGGAGTATAACTTCTCATTCTTTTGGTTTTACATGATGTAGAATTATATTGGTCATGTAATTATATATGGACGTTTTAATAAAAAGTAAAGTACCATATCTATTGAGATTAAATAAATGATGTGGCCAGGTGCAGTGGCGCACGCCTGTAATCCCAGCACTTGGGAGGCTGAGGCAGGAGGATCGTGAGTTCAAACCCAGCCTCAGCAACTTAGCAAGGCCCTAAGCAACTCAGTGAGACCTGTCTCTAAATAAAATACAAAATAGGGCTGGGGATGTGGCTCAGTGGTGGAATGCCCCTGGGTTCAATCCCTGGTACCAAAAAAATAAAATAAAATAAAATAAAAATAAAAAATAAATAAATGATATGTAAGGACCATCAAACTGAACAAAATGTCACAAATTTTCTTGAACTTCATCATAATAGTGAGGACACAAAGTCATCAACTAGTCTTAAACATTAGAAGAAATAAGACTCTTTGGGGATTAATATAACATGATTAGTGACTTACTAGATCAAGAAGCAGACATTGGTTTAAAAAAATCTTAGCTGGCTTACTGGTGAATTGGTGGAAAATGAGTATATATTGGTAAGAGACAGTAAATGACTGGGAATTAAAAACAAATAGTTGGCTGCAAGTTTCTTTTCTTTCTATAAATAGGACCATACAAAAAAATAGAAAACTAGAATGACCCTTGTCCCAAATATTTGAACATATTTTCAACAATTATTGAGTTTATAATTGTAAAAAAAAGTAGAGATTAATAGAATGGATAACCCTATAACAAACAATTATATAAAATCTTAATATGTGACAAAGAAGGCATCATAAATCTTTTAGGAAGGATTGAATTGCTAAATATATTATGTTGGAAAATTATTCAGCAACTGTTGGGAGGAGGAGTATCTATTAATGCTGACTCCTGTTCAACATTCAAAGATATATACCACATAAAATTAAAGAATGATGTGGGAAATAAAAGAAAAAAATAGTAGATGATAATTTGAGCTTTTTAAAAAATATTTTTAGTTGTAACTTTATTTATTAGGGCAGTGGGGTCAGGGTCAAGGTCTGTAGGGACACACCTTAAAATGGCGAACGCAATAACAACAACACCCTCGGGGCATAAGCCCCCCTCACTAGTGGTACCACCAAGGTGGTGGCCTAGGATTGGCCCATTCGACTTCCGTGAACGTGAGCAGCTCGTAGCCACTATTAAATCTTAGGAGACCTTTGTCCTGCAGGCTTTGATGTGTGCTGCATGGGCTGCTTACCTTTAAGGTGATTGGCCCTGCAGGTATCTCCTCTCCTTTCTTTTTTTTTTTTTTTTCTCACTCACTCGCCCCCTCATATATCTGTTCCACTTCCTCATTAAAACGAGATTCTGCTTCGACAGACCTCCCGGCTGGTGTGGTTTTTTCAGCCATCGACACTCACCATCCTGCTCGACCCCGTGCTCCCCCCTGGCTGGCCCAGGGAGGACACCCGACCTTTGTCTATATTTTCCCTTCCTATATTCTTTTATATAAGAAAGCTAAAATTAGTCATTATTCTAGTTTTCTAATGTAGATTGGGGATTATGTTTAACTTTGTTAGACGTAGTCCAAGTCCAGGAAGATCCTTGCTATAATTGGCAGTGGGAACTTTCATCAAAATGTCAAAATCTTCCTCAGAGGCACCTGTTGCTTTACCCACAATGCATAAATACTAATCTTGAGTCTATTAGGTTTGTTTTGCCTGTGCCATGGAATAAGCAGCACATGAACCCTGACTGCCAAGTTGTAGGTGAGGTTGAAAACAATGCTTAGCTACATAAACTGGGTGAGAGCAGGGACTGAGTTTGTTTAAACTATTCAACCTTCCAGTTGTGTGATCTTGGGCCCTCTATGCCTCAATTTTCCATTGGCAAATGGTAATAATGATAATAATACCTTAGAGGCTTATTGTAAAAATGAACTGAATATATGTGTATACATACAAAATATGTATTCATATATTCAGGTATGTTTTACATATAATACATAGTATATACACACACTTAGAAGACTATTTTGCACAAGTATTAAACTAATAAATGTAGGCTATCAAAATTAAGACAAAGTGTACATAGGAATCAGAAATGTTTAATATTTCCCCCACAGCTTTATTTTATTTTACTTTATTTTAATACAAACTTACACACGTTAATTCGGTATAATATACTTTTTTCCTCCTATTAAAATAAATTCAAAACAAATATTTGCTTCACCAACTTTATTAAGGTAATATGAAGCTTTCTAAATTTTGTGATTTGATCCATATATCCTGCTCTATCATAATAAAATTTTTCTGTGAGTAATTGGGCATTTTCTCCAAGCCAGGTTTTGTATCAAAGGTATAAATCTGTAATTTCACTTAATCTTTATAAAAATCCACACTCAATTACTTAATATTTTATAGAGAGTTTTCATCTAGAACTTGAAATTTCATGTTGTTCTTATAACAATTCAGATGGTGGCTATTTAGAGATGAGAGAGTAGACTAAGGTTAGCAAATAAATTAACCGATTCTAGCCCCAAATTCTGGTTTTGTGACTTCTTGCTTTCTCCTCCTCACATTATCAAAGTTGTTTCCCTCCAATTAAGGCACAGAACCTTGTCTCCCATGAGATGGGCACAGGATCTGACTGAAAGTTTCTGTCGAGTGACAGAGCCTGAAGAAACAGTCTAGGCTGAAAGACTTTTTCATTAAGTTGAATGGAGACAATGGAACAGGGCTGACCAAAAGTCAATTCACAGGGAAGATGTTTGCTTTCCAAGCTGTTTTTGCAAGCAGGTGGGAGGAGTACAGACTCCAGGAAGTCTGGTAAAAATGTGCACTGCCAGATGTACCATGGAGGCAGTGGCCAGGATTTGAGGGAGGAGAGAAGGGCTTCAGAATTGCATAACTCCCACAGTAGTTTATGCATCTGGATTTCAGCAGCCTAGTACCAACGAGGGCTCAAGTGGTAGCCAAGCAGAGGTCCTCCCAGAATTACTTTTTGGTCTGCAGATAAGCAATACTCCTGATCAAAGCAGGGACAGAAACCCTAGAATTGCTTCACTGATTTGTCCAGAGTGGCATATCCAACTGTTTGAATAAATAATAGGAACCATTTGTACTATGCAATGACTTGCTAAGGAAGAAATACATCTAAACACATTCAAACTTAACAGAAGTCCTGTGAGCAAAATTTGACTATTACCATTTTACAGATGGGGCAATTGAGACATAGGGAGACTTAAGCAACTTTCTCAGTCACACAGCTGTGGAGTTTGAACATAGGCCCTGTAGCTCCAGAGTCCTTGAATGTAACCACTCTATAATCTTGCCTGCTGGAGCTCAGCCAGTCACCATTTCAGCCTTAAGCACATCTGCTCCACTATGATGACAAGAAGAGACTACACATCATTTTTAGTATCTATAAGTATTAGTTGAAGCACTTCTTCTTGTGAAGGATGTAGAAATAATAGACTTATTCTCAGATATCCCTGAGAGCTATCAATTCATAGCTCCTTCAATGAGGAAGGAGCACAGTAAACTATGGAATTTTCATTATGTATCAAAATGTCATACTTTAAGGTGTGAGAATGGATTAAACAAAACCAACACTCCTAGACCTATGAATACCTCAACTTTGGTCCAAACCCAGTGATTAAACATGCTTCATAATCTTCCCAAATTTTAATTTGGTTGGGACAAATATTCAAGCCTCATAAACCTTGATTGGCTCATTTGCCAGTGAGCTTAACTGCATGCACAAGAAGGCCACTTATATCATCAAAGCAGGTAAGCAGGTAATTACACTTGAGTTGCTAACGAGAACATGCCGTTCTGGAGAGCAGACGCGGCATGAAGCCTTAAAACTAAGCATTTGCTCTGATATCCACTTTTGTCACAGTGGCCAAGTCATGAGCTTCTGAGTATTTAGTTAAGATGTATTTTTTGAGGCACTCAAGAGTTTATTGTCTCATATGGTTTTATATTTTCCTGTTGACAAATTCTTGATTCTTCAACATTGGTACTAAAACAGGCAAAACTAATCTAAGCTGTCAGAAGGTAGAACAATGATTACTCATTCGCTGGAAGCACAGGGAATTTAAGGACTGCTAGTTATAGTCAAGTCTTAATCTGGTGGCTGGTCCCATGCCCATGTTCAGTTTGTGAAAACTTATTAAGTTGTCCACTGATGAAATATGTGCTTATATATTATTTATAATGTATTAAGTACATTTTGAGAAAAAAAATAATATTGCATTGCTCACTATGAAGAGTGGATGAGTGAATTCAGGTTAACACAGACTAATGGTTTTATATTTTTTTAAGTTCTTATAATGAACTCACCTATTGAATAAATAGCTATTGAAGATAATGACTGCTGCTTCATAAAATGTGCAGGTGTGATCTCCCACAAGCACAGCCAGGTAGAATAGAGTGCTTAATTTTTAATGATGAAACACTGAATGTGTGTGCTAGATACAGCTAATTGTCTTATCAGTTCTTTGTTTTTTCTATTAGTTATCAGACCCGAACTCTTTAATTACATAAAAAAATAAATTAGTATTATATATGATGAAAAAAATTAGTAATGGACTATGAGAACTATTAAAATCATTTAATGAGATACTCTGTTAATAGGACTTCATATTGAAATCTATAGATTTTTATAGATCAATCACCACATCTAGATAGAAAAATGACCAGGAAAAGTAAAAATTAAATTGAAATTATATGCCTAGGAAATATATACAATATCTAAATGAAAAAGAAATTAAATTTTAAAGAGTATGAAGTTGAATAAAGTAGGGTATCTTTCTGAATTAGAAACTCCTCAAAGATCTAGGCTGAGTAAGTGGGGTTTAGCTCCGTAAAAGGTGAGAAAACTATTAAATTTCATTCTCCAACTTGAGAGCACATGAGAATCACATAAAAAAGCTTTTTACAAAATAACATCGCAATTTCAATAGGCCTTGGATATAAAATAGATTTTACGTTTTTCATAAGTTTCCAGAATATGCTGATACTGCTGGTTCAGGGAACACTTTCATAACCACCATTGTAGGAAGAAACATGGAAGGTATAAGAAGGCATAGCCTTTCTGAGGAATCAAGATACTGAACCATGTGACTCTTGAAAAAGATACTTAAACTGACACTGAGAAAAGATGGCTTCTTTAGCAAATGGTGTGGGAAAACTGGGTATCTATATGTAGAATATTGAAACTAAATCTCTATCTCTCACTCTGAACAAAATTTGATTCAAACAGATCAAAGACCTAGGTGTAAAACTTGACACATTGAAAGTGATAGAAGGAAACAGGCAAGATGTAGGCTCAGGAAAAAACTATCTGAATAGTGATAAATGGTACAGTATCAAATTGAGAATCTTCTACACAGCTAATAAAGAATTAACACAATGAATAAATAGCCTACAGTTTAGGAGATAACATTTGCCAGCTATTCTCCTGACAATAAATTGATATCCAGATTACATAAAAGACTAACAAAGCTTAACACTCCCCCCACCAAAAAATAAAAGGGCAAGTGAACTGAACAGACACATTTCACAAAAAGTACAAATGGCCAATAATTATATGAAAAAATAATTCGATGTCTTTAGCTATCAGGGAAATGCAAATCAAAACTTTTGAGAGTCCATCTCACCCCAGTCAGATGGCAGTCATCGAGAATACAATAAATACTGGTGAGGATGTGAGGAAATGGGAAAAATTGCACACTGTAGGTAGGAATATAAATTAGTGCAGTCACTATGGAAATCAGTATAAAGTTTCCTCAAAACCTAAAAATAGAACTACCATATGATCCAGCTACACCATTCTATGGTATGGATCTGAAAAAAGTAAAGTCAGCATACTATAGAGATATATGCAAATCCATGCTTATTGCAGTACAATAGCCACGTCATGGAAACAGCCTTGCTGCCTGTCAACAGATGAATAAAGAAAATGTGGCATGTATATACCACTGATTATTATTCAGCAATAAAGAATGAAATCACATCATTTGCAGGAAAATGCATGGAACTGGAGAACATCCTGCTAAGCAAAACAAGTCAGAAAAAGAAAAACAAGCATCATATTTTTTCTTTCTTGTGTGGAATCTAAGAGGGGAAGAAGATAACATGGATTTAGAAGGAAGACTTCTAGTGCATAGAGAAAAAGGATGGGGAAGAGGGGAGGGGAGAACTAAGGTAGGTAATAGGGGATGGAAATTATTAAAATGTGTTATGTGGATATGAAAATATGACACAATACTGCATAATATGCATTCAATTAAAAAGACTCAGTATTTTTGAAATGGAGAAATCAAGGGGGAAATTAATAAGCTATAAAGTGGCAGAATTAAGAAGGGGTCAAATTTTATGGGTGGTGTTTCAAATCTAGAATTTATACTATGACCAATGAGGAGACACTGATTGTTTAAAGTGGTAATCTGTCAAGCATTTTGAAGGGTCACTTTGGCTGCAATGTGAAGAAAGAAGAAAGGGAGATAAAATATTTAGGAAACTATTGTGATATAGGTAGGAGATGACAGAATCTGATTGTGATGGCAAGAAGTAAAAGTCTAGATAGCTGAAAGGTATTAGAGGAAATGCAACAGGCTTTGGTGATTGATTTTATTTCTACTTGAAAGGTCGAAAGGCCCTAAGGCTTCCATCATGATCAGAGATTGCAGCCCACAATGCATCAGGTATCTACCCGAGAATAATCAAATCATCAAATCCTGTAGCACTCATGCAACATAGAGAATAATCATAGGCCAGAATGGAGGTGTTTATATTTTTGTCCATTCCTAAAATTTGTTAATATAACATGGAAATTACTTGATTATGCATGGAAGCCTATTATGAGGATAATCTCCAAATGATGTTAACAAAAAAGAAAAAGCAGTCAAATATGTGGTTCTTGAGCGTATTTAGATCCTGAATATCCTTTAAAATCGTAAATATCATGATTTCTCTCCTTATGCATGGGTAACAATTTGTGGACAATTTCAAGGGACTCATAGACTCCTTAATGTCTTTTCTTAGAAACTTCCATCCATTCAAACATTGGTCCCATATGAATAATTGTTGAATGAAGATTTATAAATTTATAATTTCAACACTTATCTTGTCAGTGATTTAAACAACTTAAGCCTATAAAAGTTGATGGAAATTTTAAACATTTGATTCTTTGGTTAGAGATAATACCCAAATTTGGCATCTTACAAGGTTGTTTTAAGGATTAAATCAGACATCTGTGAGAGTCTTTTTTTTTTAACTGCAACTGATCTAAAAATGAAAGTTATTTTTGTCATTAACAATAAAGACAAAGAAAACTCTATGCATGGAAGGACTGTGAGATGCTCAATTGGATCATTAAGAAGTTGAGGAAACAAATTAGAAGATTTGAGAAGTGGCCAAATGTACTCAGGCCAACCTTGCTTCCCCTGGACTCTTCTATCCCTGCATTATCACCTAATACTTAGCTGTTTGTTAGATAGAAATGGTAAGAAGGAAGCTATTAATATTCAGTATCTCTTTACAACCAATTTGAAAAATTCTTTTACTGAATTGTTTGACAGTGCAGAACAACACTTGAATATTAAGTCCATTTTGCTGCCTTTTTACAAAAATTTTAATGCCTCCCTAATCTTGTTTCATTAATTACTACCACTGCCTGGAGTACTCATTAAATAAGCAATGCATTTTCAATTCATTCTGAAGTTAAAATGGAGTTGCAAGATGGTTTCTTTATAGCTCTTGGGAAAACCTAATTGACCAGGCAGAAATTTTCGTCTGTTTATATTGTTTGCAGATAGGTTGCTTCCTGCCCTCCAGGAAGGAAGAGATGTAGCCCTGATAGATGCTAAATTTTTAAGAAAGTTTATCATTTGCTTCTTTGAGAAAAGGTAAAGGACGTTGCTAAATTCTTTCCCGTTCCATGTTTAAGAGAATTCAAATGCAAATTTAACTTTTAACAAGATTGTAAAATTAAAGCAAAAACCAAACTTGAATGTGAAGCAATTTCCCTACAAATCTACCAATGTCCCTTAATTCCATTTACTACAGTTTCCAGTTGATTTGTTGAGTAGTCCAGGATAAAATGGAAAAATGTATATAAAGATAGCTTTTGGTTCAACATCTTATCAACTAGTCATGGCAAGCATATTAAGATAATGTATCAATAAAACAAGTGATGTTTTCTGCCTTCAAATCTCCTTGATGAGGCTAGTTAATGTGAAAACTATATTTAAAAATAGCCCATTGGTGAAGTTACTGTCAATGAAGGCAAATAGCAGCAATTTCAGGTTTGTGTAAAATCTGTCTTCAAGGATGAAAGGAGATATTCTATTTATCTCCCTCTGTTACTTTTCAATAAAAACACATCTCTCAGCAGAACAGTAAGCTCTTGAATTAACTTAAACAAGGGGCTACTTTACAGCTTGAAGTTTGAGGATTTATAGTTCTCCTCGTCTTTGCTAAGAAATATATCTGATAATTACATAAGTGGATTGTTTTGAAAACCTAAATTATTTACTTTATTAATGACAGTGAAAAGTACTTACTTCTTTAATAACAGCCCCAATGAGCACTTTCAAATATGCCCTAATAAATAATTTTGCTTGGTTAAAAATAGTGCAATTTCTAAAAAGCCATCCTTTTCTTGTCCATTGTATGTAGGTTATGATTGCTTTAGTTTGTGCAATAACTGGTACTATTGCCAGTACCACACAGTCCTCATAACTATAAATGCGTAGGTTTTTGTTTTTGTTTTATTTATTTTTACACACTTCATTTTGATTCATTGTACATAAATGCAGTACAACTTTTCATTTCAACGGTTGTGCATGACGCACATTCATGTAATCATACATGTACATAGGGTAATGAAGTCTGTCTCCTTCCACCATTTTTAATACCCCCACATCTCCCCTCTCTCATTTCCCTCTTTGTAATCTAAAGTTCCTCCATTCTTCTCTCACCCCTCACCCCCACAACCTGATTATATATCATCATCCCCTTATCAGGGAAAACATTCAGCCTTTGGTTTTTAGGGCAAGGCTTATTTCACTTAGCATGACAGTCTTCAATTACACCCATTTGTCTGCAAATGCCATAATATTATTCTTCTTCATGGCTGAATAATATTCCATTGTGTATATATGCCACAGTTTCTTTATCCATTCATCAGTTGAAGGGCATCTAGGTTGGTTCCACAGTCTAACAATTGTAAATAGATATAGCTAAATGTGTAGGTTTTGTAATTTGGTAAATTAAATATTCCAATTTTATTCTGTCAACCTCATTTAAAAAATTGCTTTGGTTATTTTAGTTCCTTTTAATTCCAAATTTTTAAATCAGCTTAACAAATACTATAAAAAGCCTTCCAGAAAATTTATTGATTGGCTTAAATCTAAATAATAGTGGGGTATGTGCCATATCAACAATATTGAATCTTCCATTCAATAAAGAGAATATACCCTGTATTTAAGATGTTCTAATTTCTTCCAGCAATGTTTTTGTAGTTTGTAGGTGAAGGTCTGGATGTTGTTTGGTTTATTTTTATGTATTTTATGTTTCTTGGTGACATTGTAAATAGAATTGCTAAATAGTATTTTCCAGTTGTTTTTCTTAGGTAGGTATCTTCGCCATGCTCCTCATGTCAAGGAGAAAAAAAAAATTCAGTTTTTCATCAAAATACATGATATCTGCTCCCTTTAAAAAAATTTTAATGACTTTTTTTAGGAAAGTTTTAGATATGTAGCAAAATTGAGTGGAAAACAAAGTTCCTGTAGACAGATTTTCCAGATGTTCCCTGATTTATGAAAATTCAATACAATTGTTGATTTTCTAATAGTTCAAAAGCAATACGCATTCAGAGAAAATGTTCTTTTGTTTTGAATTTTGATGTTTTCCAAACTTTGTGATTCTGGGTAATGGCAGTGAGCCACAACCCCCAGAAGGCCATGTGATCATAGGTAAACAACCAAGATGCTACCATATGCTATTTGATAAGGCATATTAAGAAGATTTTCATTTTATGATATTTTCAACTTACGATGAGTTTCTCTGAATGAAACCTCCTTGTAAGTTGAGAAGCACCTGTACTCCCTGCCTCCATACACATAGCATTCCCCACTATCAATACCTTCCACCAGGGTGGTATATTTGCTGCAATCAAGCCTACATTCACACATGATTATCACCCAAAGTCATAGTTTACCTTATGGTTCACTTTTGGTGTTGTACAATCTGAGTTTGAATGTATGTAGAATGATGGGTATTTATTATAGTATATACAGAACAGTTTCACTGTTTTGAAAATACTTGATTTCACCTATTCATCTCCAATTCCAAACCCCTAATAATCACTGATATATTTATTTGTTTATTGTTTCCATAATTTTGCCTCTTCCAAAATGTCATGGAGTTGGAACTGTAAAGAATGAAATTTATTCAAACTGGTTTCTGATTAGTTTTAAATTAGTGTTTTTGAAATCCCTTTTTTAATGGCTTGATAGCTAATTTCTCTTTAGCCAGTTCTTTCCTCAGTAGTGTCTAGTCTACTTAATGCATTCAAAGGAATTCTTCTTCAGTTCTGTTCTAGAACTTTTTATTTTTAGCATGTTTTTGACTTTAGAATTTCCACCTCTGATTACATTTCCCATCTGGTTCTTGCAGTTTTCCACTAGAGTCCTTAGTATATTAATTATTGTTATAAGTTCTTAGTGCAATAATTGATTATTCTCTTTCTTCAAACTGTGGTTTTACCTTTTAGAATGACTTGTAATTTTTTTGCAGAAAGCTGGAGGTGATGTATTAGGCAAGAGGAACTGAACAAATAAGTCTTTAGTAATGTGGTGGTAAGGCATGCATACAGGGGAAGCATTCTGTAGTCTTGTCATTAGGATTCAGTCATTGAGTGAACCTGGGTCCTAAATATTAAGTGCAGTGGCCATTAGAATTGTTCTTAGACAAACCCAAACTGAAACTGGAGGGCATACACAATTTAAACAGACCAATTCAAGCAACGAAATAGAAGAAGTCATCAAGAACTTACCTACCAAGAAAAGTTCAGGACCAGATCGATTCTCAGTTGGGTTCTACAAGACCTTCAAAGAAGAACTCATTCCAATATTCTTCAAAGTATTCCATGAGATAGAAGAGGAGATAACCCTTCCAAACTCATTCTATGAAGCTAATATCACCCTGGTACCAAAACCAGACAAATACACATCAAGGAAAGAAAATTTCAGACCAATAGGAAAACTACTCCATTCATAATAGCCTCAAAAAAAAAAAAAAAAAAAAAAAACAAAAACTGGGAGTCAATTTAAAAAAGAGGCAAAAGACCTCTACAATGAGAACTACAGAACACTAAAGAAACAAATTAAAGAAAACCTTAGAAAATGGAAAGATCTCCCATGTTCTTGAATAGGCAGAATTAATATTGTCAAAATGGCTACACTACCAAAAGCACTATACAAATTCAATGCAATTCCAATTAAAATCCCAATGATGGACCTCACAGAAATAGAGCAAGCAACCATGAAGTTCATTTGGAGGAATAAAAGACCTAGAATAGCTAAAGCAATCCTTAGCAGGAAGAGCGAAGTAGGTGGTCTCACAATACCAGACCTTCAACTATACTACAGAGCAATAGTAACAAAAACAGCATATTATTGGCGCCAAAATAGGCAGGTAGACCAATGGTACATAATAGAGGACACAGAGACAAACCTACATAAATACAATTATCTCATACTTGACAAAGGAGCCAAAAACATACAATGGAGAAAAGATAGCCTCTTCAACAAATGGTGCTGGGAAAACTGGAAATTCATATGCAGCAAAATGAAACTAAACCCCTATTTCTCACCCTGCACAAAACTCAACTCAAAATGGATCAAGGACCTAGGAATTAGACCAGAGACCCTGCACTTAATAGAAGAAAAACTAGGTCCAAATCTTCTTCATATTGGCCTAGGACCAGACTTTCTTAACATGACTCCCAAAGCGTAAGAAATAAAAGCGGGAATCAATAATTGGGATAGATTCAAACTAAAAAGCTTTTTCTCAGCAAAGGAAATAAGCAGCAATGTGAAGAGAGAGCCTACAGAGTGGGAGAAAATCTTTGCCACACACGTGTCAGACACATGTGTCTAGTCTCCAGCATATATAAAGAACTCATAAAACTTTACCCCAAGAATACAAATAACCCAATCAATAAATGGGCTAAGGAAATGAACAGACACTTCACAGCAGAGGATCTACAACCAATCAACAGATATATGAAAAAATGTTCAACATCTCTAGTAATAAGAGAAATGCAAATCAAAACTACCCTAAGATATCATCTCACCCCAATTAGAATGTCTATTATGAAGAATACAAGCAACAGTAGGTGTTGGCAAGGATGTGGGGAAAAAGGTGCACTCATACATTGCTGGTAGGGTTGCAAATTGGTGCAGCCACTCTGGAAAGCAGTATGGAGATTCCTGAGAAAACTTGGAATGGAACCACCATTTGACCCTGCTATCCCACTCCTTGGCCTATACCCAAAGGACTTAAAATCAGCATTCTACAGTGATGCAGCCACATCAATGTTTATAGCTGCCCAATTCACAATAGCTAGATTGTGGAACCACCTAGATGCCCTTCAATAGATGAATGGATAAACTGTGGTATATATACAGCCATATGGTATATATGGTATATATTATTCAGCCATAAAGAATAATAAAATTATGACATTTGCAGGTAAATGGATGGAATTGGAGAAGATCACGTTAAGTGAAATAAGCCAATCCCAGAAAACCAAAGGCCGAATGATTTCTCTTATAAGTGGTTGATGACACATAACGGGGGTGGGGGTAGGTACAGGAAGAATAGAGAAAGGATGGATTGTGTAGAGGAAAATGATGGGTGGGTAGGGATGGGGAAGGAAAGATAATAGAACGAGACAAACATCTTTACCCTATGTATATGTATGAATATGCAAATTGTATGATTCTACTTTGTGTACAACCAGAAAAATGATAGTGTACTCCATTTGTGTACAATGAACTAAAATAAAAAATAAATAAATAAATAAATAAATAAATAAAAAACTAGGCATGGAACAACTATATGACCCAACTGTACCACACTTTCGCATTTATCTTGAAGAATTAAAGTTATCATACTACAGGGAAAAAAAAAGAATTGCTCTTGGGACTTTCGCCTCTTTGGTACAGTAAAATGACAAGAGGAGGTTGGATATTTCTCTCTTCCTGGATTGGGTTAGGTGTTGATCAAGTAGATTGATTTGGTAAATTCTTTTGAGGACAGCCTTGTTAAGAAAGATAAAATACTGAATATATTTTAAAATGTCTCCTTTCCCTCTCTGTCTCTCAGAAGCGTAGGCTTTTTTACCACTCTTCACTGTGAAAACTCAAGACCAATTTTTCTCATCCTGAATTGATTTTTCATACTAAAATAATCACTTAGTTTTTCTTCTGGAATCTATTAATATGGTGAATATCCTTGATTGATTTTCATAAGTCAAACTAACTTTAGATCTTAGAATAAACTGTACTTGCATTTTACATACATATATAAATGTTGGTATCCATGACGGATTTTTTTGAGGACTTCCTTAAATAATAATCTGCCAATATTCAATAAAATGGCATAGTATTTGTATATATCCTACATACAACTTCCTGTATACTTTAAATATCTAGATTATTTATAATACTGAATAAAATATAAATGCCATACAACTAGGGGAACTGTATTTTCAGGGGAATAATGACAAAAAAAAGTCTATACATTTAATACACAAATTTTTCAAATATTTCCCCCATGTGGTTGGTTAAACTACAGATGTAGAACTTGCACATTCTGATGGTCAAATGTATATATGATTTGATGTACTAATGATTTGATAAGGAATGTTGTGTTTTTGTGTTTATATTCCAGAAGAATATTGGACTTAATTTTTCACATAATGTCTTGTCAGTTTATTAGTTTGTGTGAGATCACAAATTGTGTACTAACCCTTGTTCCTCTTTTATATGTACAAATATATGCATAATGTTGGAATTATTTCTTCTTCATATATGCTTTTGGAGGTATTGATAACAAATTCAATTTCTTTAATAGACATAGCATAATCATGAAAGATCCAATTCTGTTGCTGCCTGATGAAGCCAATGACACCAGATAGAGTAGTGGGGGAGGAAGAAACTAATGGTAATGAGCTGGCACATTGGAGGTTGAGATTTTCATCCTGAAAAATAGGGGTAAACTTCCTTAGGCACTGCAAATTCAAAACTTAAAAGGGGAGTTTCGGGGAGGGATATCAGGTAGGCTGGCACACATGTAGTTAAAATAATTCAGGTGGGGAGAGGGAAGGTGGCTCTTTTAATAGAATGGCCAATATGGGACTCATTGAAGAGGTGACTTGGTTGTAAATGAGGGAATAAGTTTATTTGTTGAATCCTTAAGGATCATTCCAACACAGCTATGTAAATTACTCAGAGCTATACAAAATGGAAGGGGTTATTATGTTCATTTCTGAGTTCACATAAGGTAATTAGTAACATTATACAAAAAATTCATTTTAGATATCTGATTATTCTTTCTTACCAACAAAAACTATTTTTACAAACCCAAGTTCATTGACTCTTGACTCCATAGATGCCTTTGTTGAATGGAGGAACTTTAGATTACATAGAGGGAAATGAGAGGGGCAGGGGGCAGGTGTATGAAAGATGGTGGAATGAGCAGACATCATTACCCTAAGTACATGTATGATTACATGAATGGTATTCATCTACCTCATGAACAAATATAGAAAAGTTGCACCCCATTTGTGTACAATGAATCAAAATGAAGTCTACAAAAATTTTTTAAAAATGTTCTTGCTGCTATTCATATGAGCCATTTAGTACTCCCCCACAGCACACATACTCTCTGAAATCCCAGATGCCATTCTTAACACAGCTTGAGACAGCCAGGAAAAAAATCTATCATCATGAAAGCAAGAAGTTGCTGGGTACTATTATTTAGTGGCAGGGAGAATCCGCTTCAATTGTGACAGGTGGAGATAATTTGGGATGGATATAAGGAGTCAAATACTTACGAATGTGCTGATCTTACCTTGATACATGCTCAGATCATAGTTTAAAATCATATGACGAGGCCCTCTAGCAAAACTGATTTCTGAAGAAGTGAGCCCTTTATTAAGGGGCCATTCAACCAGTCACTGTTTTGTAATTATAGAAGGCCAACAATTTTTTTGACATACTAGAAAAAGAGCAATATCAGAAAATCAATGAGCAATCCAGGAAATAGAGATAAAAATGGTCTAGAGTCACAGAATTGGGGACAGCATTACTTACTGACCTACAAGTGTAATTTGTAGTCCTGTGGTATATGTTCTTCTAACATCCTAAATGCTTTTTTCATAGTGTCAAAGTCTGCAATTCTGTATGTATGTATCTATGAATGCTCTAGACTATACATTCTAGGAGGAAAAGTTCCTAAATTTATATTTCTTTTACTATGATGCAGAACAAGTAGCTGGCACATATTACACACTGAAATAACTTTTGAAAGCAATCCAGCCATTAATTCCCTTACCTGGTAGCTAAATATACTGTAGCTTGACTTTTCCAAAGGAAATCCTCATCTCTTAAAAGGCAGGCTATTACAACAAAGGAAACAAGAATGCAAAAACATTACAGAATGGGAGAAAACTTTTCCTAACTACTCTTCTGAGGATTAATATCCAGAATATATAAAGAACTTTAAAACTACCAAAAAAATCTCCCCCAAATAACCCAATTAACAAATGGGTGAATAAACTAAACAGATACTTTTCAAAAGAAGAAATACAAATGGCCAACAAATATGAAAAAGTGTTAAATACCATTATCAGTGAGGGGAAATACAAATCAAAAAAACATTTTATCTCACTTCAGTTAGAATGTATCAAGAATACAGACAGTAGGGCTGGGGATATAGTTCAGTTGGTAGAATGCTTGCCTCACAAGCACAAGGCCCTGGGTTCAATCCCCAGCACCACAAAAAAAGAAAAAAAAAAAAGAATACAGACAATAAATGCTGGAGAAGATGTTGGGGAAAGGAACATTTTTACACTGTTGGTGGGATTGCAAATTAGTACAACTATGGAAACCTCTATGGAAATCACATATGGAGATTCCTCAAAAGACTAGTAATGGAACCACCACATGATCCAGCTATATCATTCTTCAACATCTTTCCTAAAGAACTGAAGTCATCATACTATAGTGATGCATACTCATTTTTATAGCAGCACAATTCACAATAGCCAAACAATAGAGCCAGCCAAGTGTCAATGGATGAATGGATAAAGAAAAGGTGGTATATGTACACAATAGATTTTTATAAGTCACAAAGAATGAAATGATGTCATCTGCAGGAAAATTGATAGAATTTTGAGAACATTATATTAAGCAAAGTAAGTCAAACTCAGCAAGTCAAGGGTTAATATTTTCTCTCATATGTGGAAGCTAGAGAAGATAAAAGAAAGGTGGGGGGTGGATCTTATGAAAACAGGAGGTCAGTAGAAAGAGACCAGAGGGAGGGAGGAGGGGGGATGTAGGAGGAGAGGGAAGAGGAAATACTGGGGGATGATATTGGTCAAATTATATTACTATATTGTGCATGTACGAATATGTAACAATGAACCCTGACATTATGTACAACTATAATGCACCAATAAAAAAGGGGGGGATTATGGGCATTAAGAATTTTGGGGTATGTCTCCAGTGATTCTCTGTTAAGTATGATGCCGGCATCTGGACTGAGATAATGTATTTGATTAGGTTAGGATCCATTTATTGGCATTTTGCTGAATATATTTATGGAAAGGAATTTTGAATTTTGTTAAATTTTTATGGTTTTTAGAACTTTTAACATGATAAATTAATTATAAATATATTAAAATTAGTGGCTCTTTTAAAAAGTCTGAATTTGGTGTATACCCATAATATTAACTTGTAGTGTTTGGGTTTTGAAAACTTATCTGTATTTGAAAGATCTGTACCAAGTCATTTTGAATGACATTTTTAAGTTGTAACAAAATCATTTTTTGTCTGAATATTTTATGAAAAGAAACACTAATTTATTATATAAAATGTATATGGATTTATTAAAAACAAAGAAAAAAAATTTAAAGCATGGTAAAAATATGAAGGGTATGTTCTGTGGCTGATTTTGCCAGGTGAGGAATTTGACAAACTTCATTAAAAAGCCAATAAAAAACCCATTTGTATTACAAAAAAAAAAAAAAGGAAGAAAGAAAGAAAGGCTATGTTGCCCAAAGGCTATCCCTCCAAAAAGAATAATCCTGGCAAAAGGGAAGAACATAAACAGAGTACTTGTGTTTATAGGGAAAATGGAAGATGTTAGGTAATATTCTGCAATAAGAAGGAAATTAAGGAGAGGTAGCTGTCAATAGGAATATTTGGTGAACCTAATTTTTAAAATATTAAATCTTCCTGCAGTGGAGATCTAAAATTAAATGAAGTATTGACAAGGATGAGGGATTTGAGCTACAGTTGGAATGGGGAAAAATATCAGAGATGCTACAACAGTTAGTGGTTGTTACAAACATAAGCAAATAAGCTAGGATTAGGATATAAAGCACAGAAACAGATCTAAGCTCAAAAAATGCTAAATGTTAAAGACCTTGGCAAGAAAGACAAAGCAGTTTATACATTAAAACCACCATTGTAGTTCCTCTTGAATTTTTAAATCTATTTTTTCTTTTATTTTAACTGGTAACATAAAAAATTACCTTCAGGGTACAATGGTACATGCCTTGTAATTCCAGTGACTCAAGAGTCTGAGGCATGAGGATCACAGGTTTGAGGCCAGTCTGGGCAACTTCATGAGACTCTCTCTCAAAATAGAAAATAAAAAGGGCTAAGGACAAAGCTCAGTGGTAGAATGCCTGAGGTTCAATTCCTAGTGGGAGCGGAGGTGGGAATCTCATCTGCTGCTTTGACATTATTAATGCTTTACGCAATTCATTATCTCTGGAAATTTATGTTTTATCTGTAAATAAGAAAACAAAGCATGATTTTCTAAAGACAGGAACATAAAAAGAAAAATCTCTAAAGAAGCCTAGAAGTCTTGCTGCTTTTTGTTCTCATCCCTCTTCCCATCCTCATTTCATGTTGTTTTGGTTGTTGTGGTTGCTGTTTTTTGTTTACTGTACAGATCGTATTTATTGTTAGTTATGGGGAAGACTGGGGAGACGGACATACTTAACTGAAGACTTACAGCTAACAAGTACACTTTAAGTGTCTAAAGTGAGCAGGTAGGAAAGGAAAAACAGGCATGAAAAATCCAAATCCTTCAGATGATAGCTTAGTATTAAGCTCTACTTTGTTTGGGGTCAGTAACAGATGCAAAACTACCATTAGAATGTATCCCTGAAAAATAAGATGCTACATTATGTTTAGCAAGTAATTTCACTCTTTGGGGTCTCTCAACTCTAAGGCTCCCTAGCCTTAGAAATCACTGGGAAATGGGCTTTTGGATAAAACAGTTTAAATAATTCCTATTCTGTGACCCTGGATGGATTTCAAATATCCAGAAAACAAAAATTTCAGCGCACTCATTTCAAATGTTACCTTTTTTAGAAACTGTTTAAATATCACTTTTTACCAAAAGTTATTTGGAATTAAAAATATTAAACTTAATTGAAGTATACTAATTTCAGAATCAAAGTTCTGTGGACCAGAACACATTCAGAATATGCAGGAGAATTTGAAAGGAAATTTTTAAAGTGATATTGCTTCATGCTTGTCTTATTTAAATTGAATACAGATTTTTAAGACTTTATTCTGACACTGAAAAATTCAGATTAAAGAATGGTTGAAGAACATTACTTTTGCCACATTTTTCATTATAATGGAAATAATTTAGTACAAATTATGTATAATAGGGATAGTCTTCTTCAATTCTCAACTGATTTCTCCCTACTATCTCATAGTCAATATTATCAGACTCCTAGGGACAGTCACTGAAAATACTGACAAATAGGTTTAAAGCAATCTACTTCAGGATAATCCTTACCCACAGTAATAAAGGAAGTTGAGAAAAATTTGTCTTTCTGGTAATTTCAAAGGAGTTTGGGCCCTCAGGGTAGATAGACTTAGTATATGAAGTTACAAAAGAATAGATCAGAGAAGTATGTAAGAATAAGTAAGGAAGAGACAAAGTTCTAATTTTGAAATTACTTTTTATTATTAATATTATTTGTATGTATGTGTTTAAACCACTTTACAAAAAAGCTAACTATATATTGTACTGATTAATATGTACAAATTGATTAACTTGAAGATAAATGTATGCCTCTAAAACCTTCATGACAATCCATGTCCAATTTACCCATCACCTCAGGAAATCCTTTTTATATGTATGACAATAATAAAGAATCATTGTAAAAAATTTGGAAGACAAAAGTATCTATGAAGGCTTTTTAAATCACATGTAATTCCATTCTTTAGAGAAAATAGTTAACTTTAGAAGATATCTTGATTAGTTGGTACCACATTTTGTATATTATTCTATATTCATTTTTATAACATGCCATGGGTATATGCTTATCATATTATTTTCTTTTTAGTATGGACTTATTACCCCAACAAGTAATTATAGAAATGACTTAAAAGTCATATCAGAATGGTCATTGAAACAAAAAAATTTGCTGTACACAATTTCCAGATTATTACTTTTTATTCTAAATGTGAAAGGACTATCTTTCTTTAATGTAAAGTTGTTTAAAAATCAAAATGAAAGAAAAGTTTAAACCAGTCAGTTGTGCTCATCTCCCACTGAACTGCTGAAACATTCATAGACTCTAAACTCAGACTATTATGAAAAATAATTTGCAGCTTCTTTTAACTTTGAATTATTGGTTGTCTTTCATTAAGTATTTTCCTTAGTCTTAGACTAATCCAAGGAATGAATAAGTAGGGATTAGTCTTAATTTAACAAAATAAATTGATATGAGCAATATAATACCTCAGGTGTTATATGTTAAAATTTTGAGTTAACCACTATACCCTTAATTGATAAATATTGAGTGTGTATGTATCAAAGATATGTTAATTTTAAAATAGTATAATTTTACCTATAATAAACTTTAAAATGTTACTGAAATAAAAAATGTCCAATAGTGAAAAGGATGTGGTAAATGTATATATGCTTGTTTCTGGGCCCCTATGAAGACCCTACTTCAATGGTAAACTTTATATGTAACTTATCAATGGATGACATCTACATGTATATCAGAAGGTTTAAGTGCATTGGAAATATCAAAAGTTGATACAGGATATTAGGGAGGTGATATTGTAAATTCATGAAAACTGATAACAGAATACTAGATGTAATAAGGAGAAAACTATTAAAAACTGGTAAACTGAGGCAAAAACATGGAATTAGTTATCTAGGTAGGTACCATATATTGAACCCCATGAAAACATTACTCCTCCACAAAGTATCTCTTTATGCTTTATATTCCACTGAACAGTAAAGTATAAAGATCAGAATAAAGTCACTGACCTTTTGGACTGAACCTGGCCTTAAGGCAGAGAAATTACAATACAATATCTGGGCAAAAATGCCAGGTCTTTGCTCTTTTTTATAATTACTAGCATCCACTTTATATGCCAATTAAATAATAAGAATCCTCATAATTTCTCTGTAACTTGTGGATTTGCTTTTTGTTTGATATTTTCTATGATGGGCTCCTGTTTTTCTGGATTAATGCTACCGATTTCCCATCCAGGATTTAGAGCCCTGCTACCTGCTAAAATTCCTCTGCTACCAGATAAACCCATTTCTGTATTCTGAAAGCGGTTTGGGAGATTGATTTCCACCCCCTGCTTAGACTGTTGACATCATATTCTTTAGACAATCTCATCTCAGTCAGATATAGACCTTATGAGCCCGAAGCATCCCCTATAATTAATGAAATATAGCCTTATTTTAAATATGATTATTTTCTCTTGAGTAAACACATGAATCCAAAGTTACCACATGTTCATTTGGCTGCTCCATTCTTTTAATATAACTTTAGCCTTTACAAATTGACTGTAACTTAGGACTGGACAAGAGTCAAGTCCAAAGTATATACCATACAACTTTCATCTTGCTTTTGTAAATGAAGCTAAGATAACAACCAGTTCAATTAACTGCTACTTATCCATCTTCTAGTCCACAATAAAACCTCACAATAGGGTGTAATTTGTGTCTTATTGGAAATGGCTTGTCATCTCTTGCGAACTCACTGGAGATAACCTTACTTAGCAGAGTTCCTTTCAGACAGTAGGACAGGTACACTTAAATGTAACAATGGCACAAGTTCAAATGTCTTGGGAAAATTTGCTAACTGACTTAAAATTCTGGACCTGTATACAAAAATCACATTTCTGGACAGGACTTTAAAAACCCAAAATACAGTATGTGATGTTTGTTGCACCCTAAATACAAAATGAAAACTCTGCTCACGAAGAAGTAGAGTTGAAAAATAACTCCCACTGTATGCAGATGTGCAGAGAAAATATAGCTTTGAAAATGCTATTTAAGGGCTGAGGTTGTGGTTCAGTGGTAGAGGATTTGCCTAGCATGTGTGAGGCACTGGGTTTGATTCTCAGTTCCATATAAAAAAATAATAAAATACTGTATCCATCCACAGCTAAAAATATTTTTTCAAAAAAAGAAAATGCTATTTAATTCTGTGTTCACAAACTCTTACCTACTTGTGGGAAATGGGTAATGTGGCAAGCAAAGAAATTTTAGTATAATTCCATAAAATTGCAAATTATCCTGAGTAGCCCTTTAAGTTACGTAAATGTGCTATTCTTACAACTAAAATAGTTATTTCCTTAATTGTTTATAACTTCCCTCAGATCATCTCCAAGATGGTGTCTTAATAGGTTGAGGATATTCTGTGAATGAAGCTTTTGATGGTGGAAAAATAGATTGTTGAATTATCAGTGTGTCTTTTTCCCGTTTTCTTGACATTGATTTCTATGGCAATGCATTGACTCCAGCTGAAATCTTGAAAATCTCTTTTCTCTCACTCTCTCTCCCCAGCCATACTCGATTTCAAGATTATTGCCTTGGTATAAACTCTTGTTTAATGTACTCTAATTTCAATACCATGCCTCAGGCTCAATGGAGAGTAACAAATTCTGTCCTTTGATAACTCAAATGTGAACAGGGAGCAGTTGAGAAGATGGGTAGTTGATGCTTTGGTGGCACTCTTGAATCTCACAAGAGTTGTGAACAGCTGTGGGGACTCTAAAACGTGACACACAATCACTTCATGAGACAATTCTCTGAATAAGGATTTAAAGACCAAAAAGTGAAGCTAAGAAGTAATTTAAAGAAAAAAAACCTCATATCTAAAAATATAATCCACATATATTAAAACTGCCTCAGATTCTCATCAGACAACACCTGTGGGTATTATACACACAGAGATAAATCTGACCATGAAAGCACCAATCAATTCTATCCAACTACTATTCTCATTTTACATCATACCTCTCTGATGTAGAGGTGTCTGGGAATCGAGGAAACGTAAAGCTCTCTCTCTCTCTCTCTTTTCTGCTTTCAGTTAAAATATGATATCGCGGGGCATGGTGGCACATGCCTGTAATCCAAGCGACTTGGGAGGCTGAGTCAGGAGGATTATGAGTTCAAAGCCAGTCTCAGCAACTTAGTGAGGCCCTAAGCAACTCAGTGAGACCCTGTCTCTAAATAAAATACAAAATAGGGCTGGGGATGTGACTCAGTGGCCAAGTGTCCCTGAGTTCAATCCCTGGTTCCAAAATAAAATAAAATAAAATAAAATAAAATAAAATAAAATAAAATAAAATAAAATAAAAAATAAAAATCAAAGGTTTAAACAGAAAATGCACCAAAACCACCTGCATTTTGTCTGAGTTGAGTTGGAAAGTACAAGGCATTCTTCAAGGAGTTCAAATGCCACATTCACCTTTTTTATTTCCAAGAAAAAGGAAGTTGACCACTGTGAAACAGCCAATGAATAGGACCTGTATATCCTGATCTTATTTTTCTGCTCTCCCCATAAAAGGCTTATGACACTATTTGTTTTGAATAAGGTTTTTTTGTTTTGTTTTGTTTTGTTTTTTACAAACAAATATAATTCTGTTAAAATTTTTTCTTTAAATTAAAATAGGAAAGGGTGTTGTGGACCTGATAAGAATTTGCAGAATGTGCAGTGAAGTATTTCATAGTAAAATATTAAAATCAAAACCATTCTGAACAAAATCTTTGTGTTGTGTTAAAAAAAAAAAAAAGGAGTGACCTGCAAGTGAGTCTCAGGGACACAGCACCTCTACAGCTCAAAAGAAAAATACCACTGATAAATCTCAAAAATTATATCCATTGGGAAAATAAGTAAAAGAGAAAGGTGAACAGAACTATACTGGGATTAGTAAATCTTAACTATTATATGTCCATCTGAACTTCACTGAGAAAGAGTAATTTGTTCTTTCCCAAGATACCAATTTTCAGGATGCAATTCATCCATTGTGCAAACCCTTTGGGAGATGTGTCAAGCTCTTTCCCTTATGCACTCAGGGATGTGTGTTCTATGAAAGCAGTGTACAACCTATGCACTGGTATTGGTCATTTAAAAATATATTTTAGTCCCTAAAATTTGGGATTTCTATAGTATGCCAGAGAATATAGGGGATTTTTCTTTTACCTTTGAACCTCATGTTGCTTACTTTCAGTGAATTGTGTGAGGAGACGGTGTATGTCATGCTTAAAGGACCAATTTTGATGTTAAAAAGATCTTGATTCAGTCTGCCAGTTACTAGCTGAATACATTTAAGTAAGTTTTCTATTCTGTTTTCTCCTTTTCAAAAAGGGAAAATAGTCTAAGATTTTTGAAATGATAAATGACATGATAGTTGTAAAATAGACAATATTTTGTATATAATCAATAAGCCTTCAAAATATAGCAGCTGTTATAAATATTACTTAAGCAGTGCAATAGCTAAGATGTTTCTTATATGATTTGCACATCAGAGAATTAAGCAATTTTATATTATTGAACCAAAGAATTGTAATTTTGGAAAATACAAAGTAGTTTTAAGTATTTCATTTGAATAACCATGAATCACTCTCTCAGAACTTAAGCATGACTTTCATGTAATATTTGGTTTGTTTTACTCTTCAAAAGATAAAAGGTAAATACAAATTTTCAGAAATTTTACATGTAGGTTTGATTTTGTTCAATTAATACATGTTCACATATACAATTTAAAAGACAACTTTATGTTAAATTTCTTAATGAAATATTTTTGATGATAGGTATATTCATAGTACAAGTAATCCAGTAGCTTTCCTAAATACAAATAATAAACTTCTGGGAAATAGGATGAAATAATTTCTTATTAATTGCAATAAAAGATTTAATAAACTCTAGGAATAAACTTGTAAAAAAAATCAATAACACAAATGATTTTCTCTGAAGGGAAGAAAATGATATATATTCAGAGAGCATATATAACAGGCCTCTAAAGGTGCTGGTAATTCTGTAACTTTTTTTTTATTAAATTTTTTGATTTTTACAGACTTCATTTTGATTCATTGTACACATATGGGGTACAAATTTTCATTTCTATGGTTGTGCATGATGCGCATTCATAACATTCTTCTTAATCACACATGTATGTAGGGTAATGATGTCTATCTCATTCCAATGTTTTTTTATGCCCCCCACCCCCTCCCCCTCTTATTTCCCTCTACATAATCTAATGATCCTCCATTCCTCTCTCACCCTCCCCCCAACCAGATTCTATATCATCATCCACTTAGGGAAAGCATTTGGCCCCTGTTTCTTTGGGGAAAATCATTTGTGTTATTACCACTGGAATTAATCATCCCTTACTAGGGTCATACCTTTAGGTACATCTCCTAAAGAAATCTTTTTGCTGCATGACACCAACTCTTACCTTGATTCTGTCTACTTGAGAAGTAGTAGAAACTTCCTACTATTGCCTTTCCCCTGTACAGCTTGTCAGCTATTCCAAATTTTAATTTTTTTTTGTATTAAACTCGCTGTTTGAAGTATTTGCAATGGGCTGTTTCCCAAGTGAACCCTGGATGACATACTTCATATTTCTTTTTCTTTATTATGTGGTTTAAGATCTCCAGTGCCATTATATTTCATAGAAATTCTAAGGCCATTGATTCTAAGATTTATCATTATCTTATGTATATACCACTCTCAAAGAAAAATGCTATCAATTAAAACTGTGACCCCCCTAAAAAAAATCAATAGCAACTTTTTCCATAGCAATCTTACACTAACATACTTTAAGTCAAACAAAAAATGGGGTACTTTATAATTTAATAAAATGATAAAAAGCTGATTTGAATAGTATGTGAGAATAGCAAGAAAATATCTGAAAAGGGGAAATTCATTTTATTCCTACAATATATTAAACACATCGTAGTATAAAGTTTCAATACCTATACAGTGTGGAGTTGATGTACACAAAGATAAAGTAGATCATTGGAAGAAAACAAAATCTAGAGGTACATATAAGAAAGTATATGAATCTGATTTCAAATTCGTGGGAAAAAATTTAGTAGTCACACTTCCTGTTAGTTCAACTGGAAAAATGTAGTGGAGGTAGGTGTGATGCTAGATACCCACTTCAAAACATATACAAAATAAATTTTTGACCTATCAAAAATTAAAAGTATAAAAGAACAATATCATTACTAGAATTTTCAGATGAGTTTTGAAGACAATTCTTGTAGAAAAAATGAATTTGGTTGAACTTTTTTTTTTTAGCTTTATGCCTCCAAGTAAAACTTCTCCAAAATTCAAAACAAAACACTAGGAAAAAAGAAAACATGTATCACACCTACAAAGTCTATTTTCTTAGTGTTTAATTAACTCATAAGAAAAATGTGAATGATCTAATAGAAAAATAGTCAATGAACATTACATAGATATATTAAATATCAGCATCAACATGTTTATCACTTGATGGAGGGATCCAATTTCCAGAAACATGCTCAAATATAAAGCATATGTACAAAGAGGATTATTGCAGCGTTAGTCATAATCCTAAGAATCTCAAAACATCATGAATGTCATCAATAGAGGACCAGTTAAACAAATTCAACACAATATTCAGTATGCAATAAAAAGTGAGTATATCAATACATTGAGATCCATGAGATAAAAAAGGCAATAAGAATGCTATAAGAATGTTGCAGAATAGCCTGTCTAGTATGATTCCATTTCTGTAAAACAAATGTGTCTGTTATGTATACTTGTTTGTATATGTTTACAATATGTCAGAAAGAAATCACAACAAACTGATAATCTCTGGCAGAGGATGGAGTAGTCAGGGACAATGACCTTTTCTATATTTCTCAACCCATACATTTCTGTACTTTTAAATGAACAAAAATTACCTAAACAATAAAAATAACTGACGGTAATATCACTTTAGAACTTGAAAAATTAGGAAGTGTTTTTGTGGAAAGTGTTATTTTCTTTGTATATGTTGAATGAGTTCAAATGGGCTAATTTTAAGTGACATTGCACGAGCTGTCCCCATCAGTTCATTTGGAAATATCTACTATATCTACTGAACAGTTCAAAAAACTACTACAAGATGAATATTAGCTATGTAAGCTAAATTCTATCAGAAAGCTGGAAGAGCCTTAATTGATTCAGTCAATTTGTAGATAAGGCTGATTTTTATCTATTTCTATTTGTTCTTCAGTCACATCAGATTTATTATCAGCTCCAACCACAACACCCTTGTGCTGGGAAAGTTATCATGCCCACACCTCATCCATTTCTTACCACTGAGTAATTTAAGGCTTGTCATTTGTCCCCTGTCATCATTATTTTCAAAACGGCAGGTTTATTTATATATTTTTTGTTTCTACACTCTGCCTCCAAAGTAGTAAATGACATGAAATTCTCATATCACATTCCTCATTTGCCCCTGGAAATTGCATTTAACAATATAAAATGTGTTGCAGGTGCTTTCATCAAGTTGAGGTAGGTGTCCTATCGTTTGATCTTCCTGAGAGTTTTTATCATGAGTGGATATTGTATTTTGTCAAAATGCTTTGTTTGCATCAATATTATCATACGACTTTTCTTCTTTACATTGTTGATTTTCAAATGTACCAGTGTTGCATGTCTGACATGAATCCTACTTGATAATGGTGTAGTAACTATTTTTGTGCATTGCTAGATTTGGTATGCTAATCTTGTTCAGGATTTTTTTTTTACTCGAGGTGCTGGGGATTGAAACCACGACCTAGTGCTTGCAAGGCAAGCACTCTACCAACTAAGCTATGTCCCCAGCCCCTCTTCAGGATTCATGTCAGCACTCATGGGAGATATTTGTCTCTAGCTTTTGTTCTGGTACTATCTTCTAGTGATGGCATCATGGTTAACATTGGCCTCAAAAGACAAGTGTGAAAGTGTTTCCTCCTGATGTCTGGAAAAGGTTGTTTAAAATTGGTATTAATTATTCACACTTTCAGTAGAATTCTCTGGAGAAACAATTTAGACATGAGATTTTCTTTATAGGGAATTTTGAATTACAAATTCAATGTCTTTAATGATCATAAACAATCAGAGTCAGGCATGGTGGTGCACGCCTGTAATCCCAGCCACTCAGGAGGCTGAGGCAGGAGGATCACAAGTTCAAAATCAGCCTCAGTAACTTATGGAGACCCTAAGCAACTCAGTCTCTAAATAAAATACAGAAAAGGGCTGGAGATGTGGCTCAGTGGTTAAGTGCCCTTGGGTTCAATCCATGTCACCAAAAAGACAACAACAAAAAAAACATAATCAGATGATCTATTTCATTTTGAAGTTTTGATAGGTTTGGTTTTATGAGTAATTGGTTTAAGTTGTCAAATTTTTTAATTTAAAGGGTTCATATTTCCTTATTCATTTTAATGGCTGTAGAATTGGGGATGATAAGCCCTGTTCCATTTCTGATACTGGTGATGTGTCTTGTCTTTTTATTGTTGTCAATCTTATTACAATTTCAGTTGTTTTTTTCTTTTGTAAGAATCATCTTTATGTTTCATCCATTTTTTTCATTTCCTATTTTTTGATCATATAGATCTATGCTATTATACTGTTTTTATGGGTTGAATTTGCTCAATTTTCTATTTTCTTTTTTTTTAATATTTTTACTTGTAGATGGACACAATACATTTATTTTTTATGTGGTGCTGAGGATCAAACCCAGTGCCTCACACATGCTAGGCAAGCATTCTACCACTGAGCTACAACTCCAGCCCCTCTAGTTTCTTGAAGTAGAAATTTAGATTATTTGAGACCCTCTGGATTTCTAATACAAGAATCAAATATTATATAATTGCTTCCAAGTACTACTTTAGATTTGTTCTGTGTATTTTATATGCTGTTTTCATTTCCATTTAGTTCTATATATTTTATTATTTCAACAGAATACTATTCTTTGATCCACGTTATTCAGAAGAGTGTTTAATTTCTATGATTCTATTATCTTTCTGGTGATTTCACTATGGTAAGAGAACATATCCTATTTGATTTTAATTCTTTTAAATTTGTTGAGGTTCATTTTACGGCTCAGAATATGAAATATTTAGGTGAATGAATGCTGTCATTGGGTGGGTGTTCTGTAATGTGTCAGTTAGACCTTGTAGGTTGATTGTGTTGTAAGATCTCCTGTATCCTTCCTGTTTTTCTGAATAGTGATTCTATCAATTTCTGAGAGGAGGTTGTTTAATTTCTCAGCTCTGTGGTAACGTATTGTCTATTTTCCTTTAGCTCAATCAGTGTTTGCCTTAAGTATTTGCAGTTTTGGTTATTTGACATGTGATTTACTTAGGACCATTATGTCTTTCTAGTGGTTGATATTCATATGATGTCCCTATTTGTCTCTGGTGATGTTATTTATCTTTCAGTCTAATTAATTTAGCCATTGCTATTTTGGGGAATAATGTCTTCATGGTATATCTTTTTTCTTTGGTTTACTTTCAACATACCTGTATATTTGAATGTAAACTGAGTTTCTTTTAAGTTGCATACAGTTGAGTAATTTTTAAAATTCATTCTGGAAATCTATCTTTTTAATTGGTATATTTAGATATTTAATATTCAGTATACTAATATCTTAGGAGTTAGGTCTGAAATTTTGTTATATGCCACATTTTAAATCATTTTAAATCAGACCTTTCTGCTAATAATTGGTATTTATAGATGGAGATGAATGGACAACAGATGTGAACTAAGAGCTCAGTACCATGTGGCTAGAAGTTCAAGGGAAAGTGTTTCAAAGAAGTAGTTTAATAATTTTCTGTAGCTAATGAAAATATAAGATTCAGATTAAAATGGACTGGTAAACTTAAAGATAGAACTTTTCTCAATTATCCATTTTAACACATTTTCAGCATATGTTATAATCCCATGGATTAAGAGAAGATCCTAATCACTTCAAGAAAACAAGAAAAACATAGCCAAAAAGAATATAAACCTGACAAATTATATTTATCACCAACAAAACTGGATGTTAGAAGAGAAAATATCTTCAAATTTCCAAAGGAAAATTTGTATTCAGTTTAGAATTTTATAGCAAACAAAACTATTATGCAAATGTCAGTAGAAAATACATTTCAGACTTTAAAAGACACCATAAGAAAGACTCTCAGTGTTCCTGAGGAAGTTTGAGAAGGAACACAAGCAAAATAAAAAAGACAAAAGATATTGCATGGGGGAAGAACTGCTTCCTGATGCTAAGAAGTCTGACTAGATTACAGCTTGAGGCAAATGAAGTAAACTGGGAAATAAAAATCACCATCACTACCATATATGAGAGGCTTCTCAGAAAGGAAAAACAAACTTTGCTACTCTTAGAGCTTGAGCCAAGAACCCTGTTAATTCACATTCTAAACATCATCTCCACTAAAGTGGTTCATATTCCTCCCTATCAACAGAAAGGACCTTTTCCTTGGGGAAACTCCACCTATGCTCATACTTACATATGCTCTGTTATCATGCCTATTATGTTATCTGCATCTACCTTGGTGTTGATTCTAGGAAATGCTACCTGCCTTCCCATAAATGGAAGTCCTCTGTCATGATTTTTCTCCCAGATGATGAGTGAGTCTGATGTAATGATTTTTCTAGGTAACATAAATGTCAGATACCAACTTTAAAAGCACAACAAACTCAACAAATGCCTGGCAGTATCCATTATCCTGTTACATCATTTTTCCAAATCAAACATTCTTATTTTCCAACACTGACTTACATTGAAGAGTCTGTTTGCTATTCCTTTTCTGTTCCTTTACCAAGTAGCTTTGAAGGTATGGGAAAGCTCCATCCAGAGTGATGTTTAAATGTTCAGTAAAATTCTTCTGAGAAATCCTTTGGGCCTGGGGAGTTCTACATGGCTACCTACTATCAGCTATTGTGCAGTGAATGTAATTTATTAGCTGTAAAGTCATTTCCCAGAATAGAAAGAATCACAAGGTGAAGAGTTAGTGGTGCTGCACTCATTAATGCTAATGTAGGTGGCACATCAGATTGTCCTGAAAGGTATTAGAGGCTCTTAAGATCCTTAAGTTTGTAAATTGGGCAACAGGGATGGATGATACAGTGACACAGTCACTTGTTTCTGCTTCCATGACAGTTGCACTTTGTGGAGGGTTGAGATTTAGTTTAGACATAATGTATATAAACCACCTCTCTTGGGAAATCCCCAAAAGAAACACAGCAAAACAAGAGCTTACAGGGTAGCAGCATATTGTTTTCTAAAACTAGATATGTTTCTGTGCATATGGGTTATATATTGTGTTTTAAAACATATAGTTTAGAAAAGACATTGGTAGGTACTATTTCTGTCCAAAGTTACTGGAAATAATTCTCTTTGTTCTCCAAATATTTTAAAGTGCATTCAGTTTATTTTTATAGATGTATTTTATTTGGCATATTATATATGTTATATATATAATATGCAATTATTGATATATATGATTCACATTTATTAGCTTACTACTTGACATTATTTGACCTTGACCTTAGATTTCACCATTCCATACACTATTGTGTATGTGTTTAATTCAGTATACTTTGAACACATGTGTATATATCACCACCAGTAAAGATACACTAATGGAATCAAAGTATGTAATATTTGAGTTTTTTTAATTCAGTATAATTCCTTAGATATTCATCTAAGTCATTATGTATATCAATACATATCAATACATGTATATCAATACACGTGTTTTTTATTGCTAATAGTATCGATGGTATGTATATATCCAAGTTTACTTAATTATTCACTTATTGTATGGACTGATTTCAGTTTCAGCCATTGCAGATGAAAACTTCTCTGAACAATAATACTAATGTTTTTGTTTAAATATATTTTCATTTGAGATAAATGCCTAGGAGTGCAATGGCTGGGTCATATGGTAATGACATAACCTGCAATGGAAGAACAGATAATCAACCTGTAGTATAACCATACAATGGAATACAATTCACCAGACTGGAAAGAAGCTCAATATTCTGGGTTTATACATTCATGACTCCATCTCAAAAAGATAGAACTATAGTGAAGGGGAACAAATAAACAGTTGCTAGGGACTGCCATTGATGAGAGGAAGTGATTATAAAAAGGCAAGATGGAGCTAAGCATGATAGCACACACCTGTAATCCCAGCAGCTCAGGAGGCTGAGGCAGGAGGACTGCAAGTTCAAAGCCAGCCTCAGCAATTTATTGAGACCCTGTCTCAAAAAATAAAAGGACTGTGAATGTGCCTTAGTGGTTTAGCACCTTGGGTTCAATCTCTGGTACAACAACAGCAATTGCCCCCTCTCAGATGTGCCCATTCCTTCCACCTTGTCCCAGACACCTGACAGCCAATCATCCTTCCCTATATTTCTGCTACTTCTAGAGTCTTACATAAACAGACTAATAACAGTATGTGGTTATCATATTTTTGAAATGTTTTCTAGTAAATTCTAATGGACAACAAAAGTTTGAGAACGAGTGCAAAATTTAAACTTTCTCATTTTATTTTATGTGATTTATCTTAAAAATGTCTTTTTCTCAGGTCTAGGCTAGGACCCTAATGGTTTAATTAAGCAGATTGTATTTTCTTGTTAATTTCCTTGCCTTTCCATTGAAATTCAGATACCAGAGAAATTTTTCATTTCAAACAAGTAACATTTGCTAAACAACAGGAATTCACTATTCAATTTACTGAATAAACATACTTTTTTGTTTATATTTCTGATTGTTTCCTTTGAATATATTTCCATAAGTAGTATGTGGGTCATGGACAGGTATACATAAAATCTGTTTAAAAATTGTGTTATGGGCACTTAACTGAAATATACCTTCTTAACTAATTTTTAAGTGCACTATACAGTATTGCTAAGAGTAGACACAATGCTGTACAGAAAATCTCTAAAAACCTAAGTAAATAAAATTTCATATCTAATGAACAGCAACCCTCAGTTCCCCTTCTCCCCAGGAAACAGGACTTCCTAAAGAGAGCACTATATTTCACTCAGATTAAGAGTGTGGAGGAGCCCATTGCCAAACGTCCCTCTGCTCCACCTACCTTTCAAAACTATATTTTAAAATTGTATTAATACCTTTTAAATAATAAGACTAATATCTTATTACTATTTTAATGTGCCTTTAATTTGTATTTCCAGCTTTAATATCACATGTTTAAGTCTTCAGCTATTTGTCTAATTTATTAAGGATGTCAGTAATTTCCCTGTAATATATGTGGTAAATCTTCACTTTCTCCACCTCTAGTTTAGATTCTATTCCTGTGCAATGAAATTATCTTTTCAAAGTTTACAGAAGTATAGTCAAAGTATAATTAAAAAAATTAAAGCATGTCTTAGTTAAAATCGCAAGACACTATACCTACATTGGCTGTATACATAAACAACGGAGACATGATTGCACACCCACATATTTTTTTAACAGAAGAATATACTTAGTATCCAATTCTTTCACCAGAACTGGGAAAGTTGTCTCCATAAATGCATATTGTCTGATTACATTTATCTTTAGGCGATAAAGGATAAAGTAGATAATTTCTTAATATTCTCAATCATTCACTAATATCAGTATCCATGAAGTCTCCAATAATTGATAACCTCATGGTAATCTGCTTTCTGTTGTAATAAACCATTTTATCCTAAGGACAATGAACCAAATCCAAAGTCTCAGAAGGGATGAGGTTTAATTATCTCTTAAATGTTGGAGTATTAAGACACTTTCTTCCTTCCACTTTAATAAAAAAAAAAAAATTTAGTTGTAGATGGACACGGCAACTCACACCTGCTAGGCAAGGGCTCTACTACTGATCACAACCCCAGCCCCACTTCCCTCCACTTTATACCAACATTATAATTATAAAACTGTCCAGCATTATCTACTTTGAGAAATTTGGATCTTTTTTTTTTTTTTCCAGGAAGTTAAACACTGTTTCTAGTTCATTTATTTTTTTAAAAAAAGTGTAGTTCACAAGATTATTCAAGAGCTTTTGCTGTCTTCTAGAGATTTCTATGTTTTACAGTCAGTTGACCCAGGCCTTGGTTCCCTCCTTCGCATGTGAAGGAGTTGTTCTAGATTTCTGAAATTTTCTTCTACTATTTCTGGATTCTAAGTTTCTACAAAATATGTAAAATTCCTGGGTTTTAAATTATGCTTTCTGTAACACAAGGTTAATTTTTAAATTTTCCATAATCTGCTGAATTCCCAGTGCTGAGAATATGTAAGTACACAAGTGACTCAGTTCCTGCCCTCACTAGCTCATATTCTAGTTTCTCTCAGACAGAAACAAGTGATTACCATGATTTAGTCTGATGTTATGTAAGAAATGGCTGGAGGCCATAGGAGTAGACATCATTGTTAATTTAAACCATAAGTCCAGGAGCAGTCTGTACCTTAATCAGGAATTCACATTTCCTAATTAAATAATAGATAGAAAAATAAATATAACAGTTCTGTGATTGTGTCTACTTCATAAAAATAAATCTGAATTTATTGTTGATCTCCTTGGTGTTTCCTTTGGCAGAATTCAGTTAACAAATCTCTCAGTGATGGTGTTAGAGAGGATTTAATTTTCCTTATACACTTGAAGGAATCCTATTAATGAACATAGAAGATTGCTATTTTTGCCTTTGTTCCCAAATATGTCAACCTAAATTTGCTGTTTTACAGAAGCAATTATCTTTAACTTTTTTTTTCCCCTGATATAATTTACTGAGCTGTCTCTACTACCTAGAGATTCTACCATTGCAAAAGTTGTACAGGCCTTTTACAACTCACCATTGTGATATTCAGGGGTTCAAGTTTGGTATTTGACCAGATACCCTGTATACTGCAAGGGCCCTGAGATACTGGGTTTCCTGGCCCAGTCTCACGGTGTGATAAAGAGAACTGCCCCCCTGTTGGTGAACTGCTTTTAATTCATCCTGCAAATGAGGTTGTGTAGGAAATAATCTTGGCTGTATTCAAACAGTTGAGAGAATTTCTCCCAAGAAAAGTTTCAAAATTTATAATCTCTATCCCCCTTAACTGAAGGGGAGTGCCTTATAAATTGTCCCAGTAGAAAATCAGAGACATAGATCATGAAGTGAAACTTAGCACAAAAATACTGCTTTGAAGGATCCAAGATGGCGGTCTAGAGGGAGGCTGCATTCCTTGTTGCTCCATAATCCAAGATTCAAAAAGAGGAGAATGTGATTCTCTGGGAAGCAGTCTCTACTCATCGATCCCCTGCTCTTTACCACATCTGACTACCTCGATCACCTGCAGTCTACCAGCCTAGTGCTACATTTGAGTGCAGATTGCTCACTGACGGCTACCTATCATCCGTCACTTGCCTGTCTGCCTGCCTCTGGCCTACCCATTGCCTGCCTTTCACCTACCCATCGCCCACCAACCGAGGTTCACCTGCCGATGTCCACCAGTAGCCTGCGGAGCCTGCGGACTGTCAGTGGATCACCAGCTGCCTGTTGTTGCCTGGAAATTCACCATCACAGTACCCGCAGGTTTGGATACACATGGCTACTGCCATTTTGGGGGGAAAAAAAAGCCAGGAGCTGCAGGACTGCCAGCCTGACTGATAGCACCCTGCCTCCAGGACCCCCGGCTTGACTGACAGCACCCCACCTCCAGGGGCACAGCCTGACCATCTGCACCCCACATAGTCTCAGTGCCCACGCCCTACGCTGCAGCTCACCATTTGCCAACACGTTTAGAAACCAGTGCAGCCATTGTGGATTATCCACAAAAACTGTCATTAGGTGGGGCAAATCCCATCCTAAGACGCCCACTGGAGACTGGAAGCTCATTGTCAGGTAGCTCTCATGCCTCAGGCTACTAAAGACTGGGAGGTTTGAATAGGATATGATGGTTATAGTGTATATTTTTTTCTCCTTTGTGATAGCTTTTAAACTTTTATTTCTATACTTTTCTTGCTCTCTACTTTCCTTTTGTTTACCTATTTCCTCAAGGGCTTTTTCTTACTCTTCCTATGATCTAGAATTTCTTCATACTCTTTTCTTATACTGTTAACAATTACAGCCTACACCCCTCCCCATCCTCTTTGTCCTCCATTAGAAACTGGAGTCGTTACCGCAAATCTGTTTGTTATACTGTAGATAATAATAGAACTCATCCTCTCTGTTTATTATGACAATATTGTAACAATATTGTAACAAAAAGACTAGTCTTCATAGGGGCTATTTGGTTTACAGCTGCATATTGTCTGTACTGGGTGTTACTAATATTGATTCCCCCCCTTAAAGAAGAACTTTCAGATAACGATAGGGTCACTAAGCCTATAGGGCAGAAACTACAATACCCTAGATCTGCATTGCTGGAGGGGAAGATACATGAACAACATGAAAAAACAAGGGAGGAAAGTGTTCCAAACAAACCAAGATTCTACACTAACAGAATCCAATGTCAGCATGGTAGAAGAAATGCCAGAAAAGGACTTCAGAATATACATGATTAAAATGTTCAGAGAAGCAAATGATGAGTTAAGAGAGCAAGTGCAGGCAATGATTGACCATTCCAATAAGCAGCTGAAAGAGCAACTACAGGAAACAAAAGATCACCTCAACAAAGAGATAGAGATTCTGAAAAAGAACCAAACAGAAATCCTTGAAATGAAGGAAACAATAAACCAAATTAAACACTCAATGGAAAGCATCACCAACAGACTAGATCACTTAGAAGACAGAACCTCAGACATTGAAGACAAAATATTGAATCTTGAAAATAAAGTTGCCCAAACAGAAAAGATGGTAAGAGAGCATGAACGGAACCTCCAAGAACTAGGGGATATCATGAAAAGACCAAATTTAAGAATTATTGGGATTGAGGAAGGCACGGAGGTACAAACCAAAGGAATGAACAACCTATTCAATGAAATAATATCAGAAAATTTCCCGAACCTGAAGAATGAAATGGAAACTCAACTGCAGGAGGCTTACAGAACACCAAATGCACAAAATTACAGCAGATCCACACCAAGACACATTATAATGAAAATGCCTAATGTACAAAATAAAGATAGGATTTTAAAGGCTGTGAGAGAAAAGAAACAGATTACATATAGGGGGAAACCAATACGGATATCAGCATATTTCTCAGCCCAGATCCTAAAAGCTAGAAGGGCCTGGAACAATATATTTCAAGCTCTGAAAGAACATGGCTGCCAACCAAGAATCCTATATCCAGCAAAGCTAACCTTCAGATTTGAAGATGAAATAAAATCCTTCCATGACAAACAAAAGTTAAAGGAATTCACACATAGAAAGCCTGCGCTACAGAACATTCTCAGCAAGATATTTCATGAGGAAGAAACAAACAACAACAATGTAAGTCATCAAAGGGGGAAACTATCCTAAAAGAAAAGCCTACTAAAGGAGAAACCAAGGCACATTAAAAACCAAATCTAAGCCAAAATGACTGGGAATACAAATCATATCTCAATAATAACCCTGAATGTTAATGGCCTGAATTCTTCAATCAAAAGACATAGACTGGCAGACTGGATCAAAAAGAAATACCCAACAATATGTTGCCTTCAAGAGACTCATCTCATAGAAAAGGACATCCACAGACTAAAGGTGAAAGGATGGGAAAAAACCTAATATGCACATGGCCTTAGTAAAAAAGCAGGGGTTTCCATCCTTATATCAGATAAACTGGACTTCAAGCCGAAGTTAGTCAGAAGGGATAAAGAAGGACATTACATACTGCTTAAGGGAACCATAAATCAAGAAGACATAATGATCATAAATATTTATGCCCCAATGGCCCATCCATGTACATCAAACAAATCCTTCTCAATTACAGGAATCAAATAGACCACAACACAATAATTCTGGGTGACTTTAACACACCACTGTCACCACAGGACAGATCTACCAAACAAAAACAAAACAGAGAAACTATAGAACTCAGTAACACAATGAATAACTTAGACTTAACAGACATATATAGAATATTCCATCCATCAATGAGTGAATACACTTTCTTCTCAGCAGCACATGGCTCCTTCTCTAAAATAGACCATATGCTATGCCACAAAGCAGCCCTTAGTAAATGCAAAAAAGTAGAGATATTACCTTGTATTCTATTGGATCATAATGGAATGAAATTACAAATCAATGACAAAAGAAAAAACAGAAACTACTCCAACACCTGGAGACTAAATAATATGCTATTTAATGAAGCATGGATAACAGAAAACATCAGGGAGGAGATAAAAACATTCTTAGAGGTAAATGAGAATGACGATACAACATATCAAAATCTCTAGGACACTATGAAAGTAGTACTAAGAGGAAAATTCATTGCATTGAGTGCATTCAAGAAAAGAATAAAAAGCCAACAACTCAACGACCTAACCTTACATCTCAAAGCCCTAGAAAAAGAGGAACAGTTCATCACCAAAAGTAGTAGAAGATAGGAAATAATCAAAATCAGAGCTGAAATCAATGAAATTGAAACAAAAGAAACAATTCAAAAAATTGACAAAACAAAAAGTTGGTTCTTTGAAAAAGTAAACAAAATAGATAAACCCTTAGTCACACTAACAAAGAGAAGGAGAGAGAAAACTCAAGTTACTAAAATTTGTGATGAAAAAGGAAATATCACAACAGACACCATTGAAATTCAAAACATAATTAGAAGCTACTTTGAAAACCTATACTCCAATAAAATAGAAAATCTTGAAGACATTGACAAATTCCTAGAGACATATGATCCTCCCAAACTGAACCAGGAAGACATACACAATTTAAACACATCAATTTCAAGCCATGAAATAGAAGAAGCCATCAAAAGCCTACCAACCAAGAAAAGCCTGGGACCAGATGGATTCTCAGCTAGTTCTACAAGACCTTCAAAGAAGAACTTATACCAATACTCCTGAAAGTATTTAATGAAATAGAAAAAGAGGGAACCCTTCCAAATTCATTCTATGAAGCTAGCATCACTCTGATACCAAAACACAAAGACATCTAGAAGAGAAAACTTTAGTCCAATATCTCTGATGAATATAGATGCTAAAATCCTCAACAAAATTCTGGCAAATCGCTTACAAAAACATATTAAAAAGATAGTGCACCCCGATCAAGTGGGGTTTATCCCAGGGATGCAAGGTTGGTTCAACATCCTTAAATCAATAAATGTAATTCATCCCATCAATAGACTTAAGGTTAAGAATCATATGAGTATTTCAATAGATGCTGAGAAAGCATTTGACAAAATACAACACCCTTTCATGCTCAAAACACTAGAAAAAAATAGGGATGGTAGGAACATACCTGAACATCATAAAGGCTATTTATGCTAAGCCCACTGCCAACATCATTCTCAACGGAGAAAAAACAAAAGCATTCCCTCTAAAAACTGGAACAAGACAGGGATGCCCACTGTCACCACTTCTATTCAACATTGTGCTGGAAATGCTAGCCAGAGCAATTAGACAGACCACAGAAATTAAAGGTATACGAATAGGAAAAGAAGAACTCAAGCTGTCTCTATTTGCTGATGATATGATCCTATATTTAGAGGATCCAAATCACTCCACCAGGAAACTTTTAGACCTAATTAGTGAATTTAGCAAAATAGCTGGATATAAAATAAACACACATAAATCAAATGCATTTGTCTACATAAGCAATGAATCATCTGAAAGTGAATTGAGGAAAACGACTCCATTCAAAATAGCCTCAAATAAAATAAAATATTTGGGAATCAATCTAACAAAAGAAGTGAAAAACCTCTACAATGAAAACTACAGAACATTAAAGAAAGAAATTGAGGAAGACCTTAGAAGATGGAAAGATCTTCCATGTTCTTGGATAGGAAGAATCAATATAATCAAAATGGCCATACTTCCAAAGATGCTGTACAAATTTAACGCAATTCCAATAAAAATTCCTATGACATTCCTCACAGAAATAGAAAAAGCAATCATGAAATTCATATGGAAGAACAAAAGACCCAGAAAAGCCAAAACAATCCTGGACAGGAAGAATGACGCAGGAGGTATCACAATACCAGACCTTAAACTCTACTTTAGAGCAATAGTGATAAAAAACAGCATGGTATTGGCACCAAGATAGAAAGACAGACTAGAAAGACAGACCAATGGTACAGAATAGAGGACCCAGAGACAAACCTACGTAAGTACAGATATCTCATACTTGACAAAGGTGCCAAAAATATACAGTGGAGAAAAGATAGCTTCTTCAACAAATGGTGCTGGGAAAACTGGAAATCCATATACAATAAAATGAAATGAAACCCCTATCTCTCACCCTGTACAAAACTCGACTCAAAATGGATCAAGGATCTAGGAATTCGACCTGAGACTCTTCACCAACAGAAGAAATAGTAGGCCCAAATCTTCTTCCTATTGGCTTAGGACCAGACTTCCTCAACAAGACCACCAGAGTGCAAGAAATAAAAGGAAGAATCAATAAATGGGATGGGTGCAAACTAAAAAGCTTTCTCTCAGCAAAAGAAACAATCAAGAATGTGAAAAGAGAGCCTACAGAGTGGGAAAAAATCTTTTCCACACACACTTCAGACAGAGCACTGATCTCCAAAATTTATAAAGAATTTACAAAACTGTACACCAAAAATGCAAAGAGCCCAATCAATAAATGGGCTAAGGAACTGGGCAGACACTTCACAGAAGAGGATATACAGGATATTAACAAATATATGAAAAAGTGCTCATCATCTCTAGTAATTAGAGAAATGCAAATTAAAACCACCCTAAGATTTCATCTAACTCCAATTAGAATGGCTATTATCAGGAATACAAGCAATAACAAGTGTTGGCGTGGATGTGGGGAAAAAGGCACACTTGTACATTGCTGGTGGAGTTGCAAATTGGTGCAGCCACTCTGGAAAGCAGTATGGAGATTCTTCAAAAAACTTGGAATGGATCCACCATTTGACCCAACTATCCCACTCCTCGGTTTATACCCAAAGGTCTTAAAATCAGCAAAATATAGGAATGCAGCCACATCTATGTTCATAGCTGCTCAATTCACAATAGCTCGATTGTGGAACCAACCTCGATGCTCTTCAATTGAAGAATGGATAAAGAAACTGTGGTATATATACACAATGGAATATTACTCAGCTATAAAAAAGAATAAAATTATGGCATTTGCTGGTAAATGGGTGGAGTTGGAGAATATCATGCTAAGTGAAATAAGCCAAGTCCAAAAAACCAAAGGCTGAATGTTTTCTCTGATCAGTGAATGCTGATACCTAACAGGGGTGGGGAGTGGTGGTGCCAGGGGTTATGGGGAGGATAAAAAAGAACGGAGGAAATGTGGATGGTGTGGAGGAAAATGGGACGGGAGGGGATGGGGGCAGGAAAAATAGTAGACTGAGACAGACAGTACTACCCTATGTAAATGTAAGATTATATGAACTGTGTGAATAAAAAGAAATTTAAAAAAATACTGCTTTGAAACAGGCTAACTGGTTTCATTGGCCTTGTTTAGATAAAAGGGAACTTGCTTAGTTATTTTTGAAACAGTTTCCACCAATACAGACTAAGAGCTTTGAATTGAATTTTTAAATTCACTTTTCACCTGAAGCCTTTTTGTCAAAAAAACAAAACAAAACATTTTTATTGTAAATGCAACATGTTTTCTGTTTGTTGCACAATTCGTGAGTGTGCTAAAGAGGAAATGGAGGTGAATAGGAAAGTTTGACTCTCCATTATTGTTTGTTTTCCTTCTTTGTTATTTGATTTCATGTACCTATGATGGCCTCTTGGCAGAGCTGTCTGGTAGATGTCAGCTTTTACTGGATCCCATTTTAAAAATTTTCCTCCGGACACAGAACACTAGGGCTCCTGTGCTCTGTGAGGTCCTCCTCAATGCATAGCAACGGACCAGTTTTCACCAGTCCTTTCCTTCTTCATCCTTTCATTTAATTATTACCTTTACAGGGTCATGATGTATTACAATGGATTGTAACATTTTAAATGAAAACATCTTCAGTGATGAAATGGCTAGCTCACTATTTGTTGTTTCTGGGTAACAAAATATCTTCATTCAAAATGGTCTAATACCTGAGAATCATTTCCCAGAGAATTTTAGTACTTTAGCAAATGAAGAAGGGAAGTATCTTCATAGTGAAGAGACTTAAAAGAAAAAAAAGGGAGGGAATGCGAGGGAAAATAAAAACAAAAACAAAAAATCCCTCCACAATAAAATTGATCCATTCTGCTTTCAACTATAATTATAAAAAATCATGTGGATCAAAATGGACTCTACTATCATAAATAATAAGAACCAATAAAAAAGAAGACTAATGGCAATATGTATGCAGAAGTACAATGTGATGACAGACTGCTCATTGTATATCTCGATGTGTATCAGCGTCACTGTGGTTTCAGTTCAGTCGTATTTTAACCAACATTCTAACATCCAGTTTTCACTCTCATACAATTTCTTGGATTCTCCATTTTCCAGGACCCACAACCAATGACGACTTAATGCTTTTATTTTTATTGTACTCAACCATTCATATTACAACTAGGTACTTTTGAACTGAATAATTCTAATAAATAATATTCATTGGAAAAAAAGTGATGTGGTTCGAGTTTGTAGAAGTAGGAAATATCTGGTTATAGAGAATTTGAAATTCTATTTTCCATTAAAGGCATTTTAGAAAGAGAGGAAACAGTCTAATTACACTAATGTCATCTTCAGTGGACTAATCATAGATCACAATGTTGGCAGCTAGAGATAAAACTGGTGTAATGGTAGCTGTGATGGCTAATTTTATTTCACCATCATAAATATCTTGGCTGGACCAAGATATTTACCCAATCATTTTTCTGGGTGCTTCTGTAAGGGTGTTTTATGAATGTAATTCACACATAATTGGGTGAAAAATGGAGGAAAACAGATTGCCCTCCCTCCAGAACATAGATGGACCTCATGCAGTCAGCTGAAGGCCTTAACAGAACACAGACCGACCTCCACTGAGTGGAAAGAAATTCTGCCAGAAGATGACCTGTGGACTTCAAATGTAACTCTTCCCTGTGTCTCCAGCCTTCTGGCATTTTGGACTGGCCACAATCCTTTGAGTCAATTCTTTAAAAATAAATTTCTCTTTTTATACGTATTAGTTCTGTTTTTCTGGAGAACATGGACTAATATAGTACTCCAGGATGATGGTGATCAAGATACAGTCATAATTGAAATACTACATTCAAATTTAAGGAACTGGGTCTTTGAAAAGCTACAGTCAGACTCAAATTGCAGATCACTTCAATGGAGCTCTGTGCACTTATCTTTTATTAAAAGCAGGAGAGCCTGTGATCTGTTTTTATACCTGATTTGGCCTGATACAGCTAATTTGGTTTCAAATTATGTATCTTAGTTGGAATTGGTATAGAGAAAGGAGACGGCCTATAAAAGATAACTGATTGAGCTAATACTGTGATAAGGAATGTGTAGAACAAACCACAAAAGTTTTATGCCCAGGGGACCAGACAGTTGTGTATTTATGAAGCAGTTTCTGAAAGTCAGAACTTTTAGCAAGTAGTGATTTATTACTATACCCCTCTGCTTTGAGAGTGGGGAGGAAGATTTCTGAAATTCTAGAAAAGTTCTTAAGTACAGAGATAACTAATACTGGCCCTGGAAGGCTGAAGGTTGTGTAGGGCACCAAGATCATCTGCTCCATTAGGAAAGTTCAGACTCCCTTTGCATTTAAACTATCACCATCAGGGATTCAGTAGGTAATTCAATTTTTATCAACTAGAAAATACCTTTCCAGCATGTGATAGGAAATAAACAGTGCTCAAATCCAGGAAGCAGACTAGAACTTCTTCAGTAGCCCAGTGATACCAGCAAGGGTCCAGGCTTCCTCCATCCTTCCCTCTGTTCCTAAAATAGTAGAGGAAATGGCACTGCTGGGACCACTGCAACACTGAGGTCTTTGGTCCTCATCTTTCTGGTAATCTTATGATTAAGGAAACTACTACCATACTAAAACTCACAACAAACAGAGGGAGGAAGGAACAAGAGGAAGGGAGGAGCCAGACAGCCCAAACTTCTTCCTTTCACACCCTTATATCTTAAATCAATCTTTATCAGAAGACATCCAGTAAGTTTCTAATTACCTTAGCAACTTCTTACCCTATAACCAATCCTATCTACAAAAATAGGTTTATAATTACCATCACCAAGTTTAATATAAGAAGCAGGAAACTTTCTAGGTTCTTTCGGAAGAAATTTAATTAGAAAATGAGATGTTCAGAGTCACTGAAAATACTGGGGAGAGGAGCCCTAATCTAGATTGCTAGAACCACTTAGCTGAATTTATGTGATAAGCAAAAAACCAGGGCTATGTGCACATACTGCTAACTTCTGTGATTAGGAAGACACACATGAGGTGATTCAGTGATTAGGAAGCCAGGAAAAGAGATCCAAGACTGCTGGGACCATTGCAACCCTGACTGGAGCATGTGTGAACACAGCAAAACTCATGTATCAATTTGAGTAATTGTCACTCAGAACACTGGCTGCAAAGGAGATAGGGAATGTAGAAGCTAAAATGAGATTTACCTGAACTCAACAGAACAAATCATGACTCATTCTATTGTTTAACATTGCCTTTCTCTGGAAAAAAAAAAAATCAAGATTCTGCAAGCAAAGAATAGGCTGAGAGCAGTGGCTGATAGAGAGCTGATTATTAATGCTGGCCTGAGCCTTCCTTCCAGAACTCCCATGGAGGTCCAGCTCTCACCTCAAGATGGTGGGATGTTACTCCAAGTTTGCAATTTTATCTTCAAAGTGATCTCCTATAAGAGTTCCACTTGTGTTTTGACTCAAGTTCAAGGTTTATAATTATAGGTCTTTGACTAAGCCTTAGCAATGAACAGAAGAAAATAAAAAGAAAAGGTTATGAAGTAATGGGAGACTTTTCAAGAAGAGTTTAGTAGACATAAAATTATTCCTTAGACTCAGGAATTTTCAAATAGGAAGTAGGTCAGAACACTGAAAATCATTCTTGTTTTCATTCCAAAGAGCTTAATTATATGGTAGCCAGTTTTACTGTGCAATGGAAATCCGCAATAACCAAAACGTGTGCAAAGTCTGAAATAACATACAATACATATTAATGCATATATGATGGTGAAGCTTTTATGGAAGCATCGAACAATAGGTCTTGGTCCTTGTGACATAACTTAAGCAGATAATAGCAAATGCTGAAATGTGGTGCTTTTTATGGAGGAAAAGAGGCAAGCAAACCTCATGCTACTTCTGCTGTTTATAGTCAGGTTGTTCAATATAACTATATCTTATTCTAAGGCACTAAAATGGTACTTGGAGACTCAGCAAAGATGATACAATAGTTTTGAAGGTGAACAACACTGACTGGTGCAGCATTCTGTTTCCAATAACAACAAAAAGGTTTTGATTATACACACAAATAAAAACTTTCACAAACTACCTTTCTCATTCTCATAATATGCTCTACATTTTTGTTTCACTCCCTGACATGAAGAACATTAACACCACAGAACGTATTCAATGCAATGGAAGATTTAAGATAATTAGATTACATAAGATGTAATTACTATGCATTCTAAAAGATTGCTTTGAACTACTAGTAAGTTTACTCAGGACACAACTTTTAGTATTTCAGGTACATGAAAACCATAGCACAAAACAATGCTTTGGAATTTAAAAGAAAGTATCAACTAAAGAGTGCTGAGACATTTTCTACATTTGAGATTGTTCATTTCTACAATGACACTAAAACGCTGTACGTAATGAAGAAACTCAATCATAAAGTTTTAATGTGGCAAAACAATAGTAATAACAATTGCCAAAGATCCTTCCTCCAAATTTTAATGTTCACATTGAAAGGTCAGGGGATACACATTGTGTGTGCACGCGCGTGCGTGTGTGTGTATGTGTGTGTGTGTGTGTGTACACAAATGCATGTGGGGTAAGAGCAGAAATATGAAAAAGTGAAAAAGACAATATAAGATGGTTAGTAAGAGAATTTCTGAACTTTACTGGAAAGTTTTGGAGTGGGGAAGGAGCCTGGGATTCATAAATTAATATGAATTAAAGTTCTTTCATCCTAACACAGACTAGATATTACTATTTAAACTAGGTATTCTAGTTTAATACAACTAGACCAATATTATTCCAAAGGCAAATACTAATTTAAAGACTACAATGAACAGCTGAGGAAAGGAAAGGGGTAATATTTTAAACTGTGGGGGCTTATTTCTGGTAGACTTGGAGCTTAAATATTCTATATTGCTCTGGAGTTTCTGAAAGAAATATTTGAGTGAAAAAAATTGATGTATCTTCTTTAATTTTTTCTTTAAGATCATCTCTATTTCATACTAGTGGAATTAACCCATCTCAATTTCAGTCTTTTACTTTGTCCAAAAGGAATTTAATTGTTCCAAAAATATGTGCTTCCTTTTTTTAGTATTTTCTAGTACAAAAATGGTGCCATTCTTATCTAAAAAATATTTTATTTCATTAAATGTAAATGAACTAAATAATCTCATTAATAAACAGATTAGGATAATGGATTTAAAAACTACATGGCACACAAGAGGTTCACTATGTATACACACAAATACATATGACATAGAAAGACATACATCACCGCAAAACATACTAACATTAAAAGACCAAAGATGACAAATAATTTCAAAAGTTTGATGAAATTGTTAAATCCCTACAAACAAACATACAACTTAACAAAACAGAGAAAAAAGGACACATCAAAAATATGATAATGTTAAAATTATTCTAAATTAAGATATTGAGCATGTGATGAAAACATGATCAATGAATCATATTGACTGACCCAGAAGGCTTCCAAAATTTTAAAGTATGGAAGAAATCAGTTTCAAGCAAACTCTTCAAGAGAATAAAGTTGGAATAAGTAATTCATTTTATGGAGACAAAATAAGTTGCATGTTAAAAACTGACAAGGACATAAAAGAAAAGGATCACAGACCAATTACTTTCATAAATATAAATGCAAAAATTCTAAACATTACTATTGAAGCAGTTCTTGGAAGGGAAAAAGAAACGGGAAGATACATGAGAGAGGTAGAAGGGGGGCTTGTTGCATGTTCTGGGACAAGGAGTGAAAGAAGAGAGACTTTGGAGAGTCACAAGGACTTTGATAATAGGGGTGAGTAAAGAGATTTTCATAGGCACTTGTGTGTGTTGCAACTATAATTTTCTTTTTCAGTACATCTTCATGAGACTTCTGTAGGGATACCAGGTTTGGGGTGGATCCTTTTTAATGTGAATTTTGAATAAGTAGCCTGTTTTATTACTTTGTAATAAAATTTAGAAGCCATTCATATATTAATTTTCTGTATTGTTAACCCTAGGTAGAGCTTAGTGATGTCTGGATACTTGGGATATTTCACATTGAAAAAATGTTCAAGTTGATTACAGGATATTCTATGTTTTATCATCTCACTGTACAACTTTTGAAGTAGGTAACATTTTTAGACTCATTTCATAAAACCAAGAATTTGAAATAAAGGAATTATTGACTGTGGCAAGGTCACACATCTAGTAACTACTAGGACTTGTGGATTGAGCCCTGGACCTCTGACTCCAGAGCCTGAGCTCCAAATCCCCTAATTGTATCCATACATAAACATGTGCATTTAGAACTCCACCAAGTTGAATGCAGCAATGAAGCTATTCCTCCTGTGTGGGTATCCTGACAATAATATAAAAGGTCAAATTTAATTGTTTCAGTTATAACCATATGAGACAGTTTTTCAAATAAAAGTAGTAGTTATTAATACCACCTAGATAAAATGGAAGGTCAGAAGAGAGATTTTGTGTCAAGTGTATTGTCCAACATACCTAAACTTAATTCCAAGAACTCTGCTGGTAGTGTTACATTTAGAAAATAATGGGTTTATTTTATATGTGTGTTAGAGCAATAAAATTCCTAACATTAGATAGATGCTGATTCTCCTCTCAGAAAATTTTTTATAATGCTGATGCTAATTGCTCAGCAAAGCAAAAACAACAAACAAAAAATAATTTGTCCCAGAAGTCAGACTCAAAAAAAATTTACTGGCTGTTCATTTATACTGATGGAGTATGTTGTGATTTACAGATGAGGTGTCCCCCAAAAGCTCATGTGTGAGAGAATCCAAGAAATTTTGGAAGTGAAATGATGAGATTATGAGAGCCTTAAACTAACCAAGACATTAATCCACTGATAGAATTTAACTAGATGGTAATTGAAGGCAGGTAGGGTTTGGTTAGAGGAGGTAGGTCACTGGGGGCATGTCCTCAGGGTATATATTTTGTCTTTCTTGAGCGATGGTTTCTCCCTCTCTTTCTCTGTCTCTATCTCTGCCTGCTTTCTGATGTCACATTCCAAGTCACTTTCTTCCACCACACTCTTTCACCATGATGTTCTGCCTTGCCTCAGGCCCTGAGGAATGGAGTCAGCCATCTCTAGACTGAGACCTCTGAAACTGAGTCCTCAAAAAAGATCTTGTCCTCTAATTGTTCTTGTCAAGTCTTTTGGCCATAGCAGTGAAAAAGCTGGCTGAAACAGAATAACATGCTCACATGCTAAAGCATAATAAAGAACATGCTCATTTTGCTTGTTGATAAAGCACATGTCAAAGAGAAGGGCTGATCTCTCTACTAGCATTCTAATTCATGCACTTTGATTCAGAAAGCACTATTTTAACAACCTACAATAGCAAAGTTAAATCACAGACAGATATGACTGGTTTGGGGCACATGCAACACACTTTCTTTAGGACTAACAGAAATAACTGCAAGGGAAATTAATGGGGGCTAGTTTCTAGCATTCAAGATGGTAGAGGTCCATGACATGATGCCATTATAATTTACATAAGGAAAGTCATACTGGCTGGGCATGGTGGTGCACAGCTATAAACCCAGCAAATCGGGAGGCTGAGGCAGGAGGGTGTCAAGTTTGAGAATAGCCTCAGCAACCTAGCAAGACTGTCTCAAAAAAAAAAGAAAAAATGTGGAGGGGGCTGGAGATGTGGCTCAGTTGTTAAGTGCTCCTGGGTTCAATCACATATACAAAAAACGTTATACTATAGTCTGTTATTAAATATTGGTGAAATTTAAGTGTTTGTGTTATACCATTTAGAGAAAAATGTTCATACCTATTCCTTAGGAGATTGGAGAGTCAGGAACTTATTAATTTAGCATTCTGCAATTTTCCCTGTGCAATCACAGTCATGAAGAGTAGGTGGTTCGGTGGAAACAGAGAAGGGGTATTCTTCAAATGGAAAATATTTTTAAAGCTTTATTTTCATTAATACTTAGAATCATGGCACATTTGGAGCCAGAATCATCTCAAGGGCTATCTAACCCAATTTGTCCTCCTTTATATATTTAAGATACCTAAAATTCAAAGAATTGGGATACTTGTCTGAAGCTGTAATTGGCCAATGGCACAGTTTGGAATAGCTCTCCTGATGTGGTGGTCTCTCTATGTAACAACTTGGTCATCTTTCTTTTTTCACATACATAATTTTGATTTTTATGTGGAAATACCAGATGACACACTTAAAGATGGGAAAGCAGCTGTAGGCTGATGCTTATGGAAGCAACTCCAAGGCTCCCAGGTTTTTCCATTCACCCTAAGGCATCATAGACACCAGGTATAGGGTATCACTTAACCTTTGGATATCAGTATATTTCCAAGCCTGGGGCAAGAGGAAAGATTGGGCCTCCTGGAAACTAAAAACTAGCAAGGGAAAAGACAATGAAGGAAGACAACATAGGGCTTAGAACTGGTTCTTCCTATTTTTATCTCCATAGCTTCTAGCTGACAGGTACCTTATTCCAGATTGACCTTCAAAAAATCCTGATTCTGACATTGTCTTAAAATGACTGTTACCCAGACTTTCTCACAATACCTCCTTGCTAAGTCTCCTTCTCTCCACCCATCCCAACATTTGGTCCATTAGATATTGATGTTGAACTGGATGGTTTCCAAGTTCCTCATCTGAGTTTTGCAATTCAGAATTGGAATTACGTTGGGAAGAGAAACTTACCTTCCCTTATAAGATTTTCTCTCCCAGATTTTTAATTTACCTGGTATCTTAGAAAGCAAGCTATTAAATTCTTTGTTTTATTTTTCTGGGATCAAAGTCCAATAAGTAAGGGCCTGCCTGACCAGACTGATTAATTCATTATTCTTCTGCTAGAGGTTAGGCTACAAAATAGATTCTTTCTGGACCCCATGCCAACACGGAAAGGTAAAAAACTAAAAGCTAAAGACTAGACACCAAATTGGGGGTAGATGGGGTGGTTAGAAATCAAACTCTAACAACATTGGAGATCTTGGATAAATGGAAAATTTAAAATAACTGAGCACAGTAGGCATCATTAGGGGTAATGGATTTAAGGTACTTGCCTTTGTTTTAAGTCAGTACTCAGGCAGTAAAGCACCAACGAAAAGGGTATACTGTGAAATACTGTAGGATAAAGTAGCAATATATTGCTTAAGACAATGCAGTTGGTGCCAACAATAGACATGCTGATAACCTAGAGGAAAATTGAGGAGAATTTCTCTGTGTAATTACAGCAATAAGAATTGTCCACATATATGGGGGGATTTTGAAAACTGCATGTATTTCTGGGGGGGAATGCATGCTCAGAAAGACATGAGAATACCCTGAACTTTCACTTCAGACTGATCTCTAGGCTTAACGGAAGTTTGTGAAGGCTGTGTCAGGACCATCAGTAGCCTCATTAAGTGTTTAAGGGGCATCCCAACAGAATCAGTCTTTAAAAATCAAGTAGGCTTTTTCTTTCCCTTTTTCATTTCTCTTCCACCTCCTCCATTCTTTGGCTCCAGGCATTCAAATAAATCTTTATCAGAACATTAGTTAACCACAAGTTAAAGAAATTGGGACTTCACAGAGCCCACATAACAAAAAATAGACTTTTAAAAACTAATAAAGAAAAACCATTAAACAAGCACTGCAACACAGTAAACTACAAAAACAAACCTTAATGTGGCAGGTGTGGGAGATCTGATTTCTGCAGTTATAGTTTTCAAAATTCCAGTTTTCAACAAAAAGTAAAAAAGCACAGAAATAAGAATCTATGTTCTATTCACATGAGAAATTAATACACCATCTCTAAGGAAGAAGAGACATTGAATTTAGTGGGCAAACATGTTAAATCAACTGTCTTAAAAATGCTCAAAGAGCTAAAGTCAGAAAAATAATGTCCCAACAAATAGGAAATACCAATAAAAAGATTAAAATGATAAAAGATAATCAAATAGAAATTTTGGTGTTGATTGAAAAGCACAATGTAATTTTAAAGACTCATTAGAAATGTTCAATAGAGTTGAGTGGGCAAAAAAAATCAGTGAACTCCAAGTGTATTTAAGTTTTATCCAGTTTGGGATCAGAAAGTAAAATAAATCAAAAATTGAAAAGAGCCTAAGAATATTATGGAACATCATCAAGCATAACATATATATAATGGAAATTCCAGAAGTAGAAGAGTAAAGGGGAAGAAAGAATATTTGAATAAATAATGTCTGGAAATCCCCCAGATTTGATAGGAGATACAGATATACACATATCCTAAAGGTTCAATGAACTCCATAAAGGATAAACACAAAATGATCCACAATGGGCCACATTTTAATCAAACAGATGAAAGCCAAGAACACAGAATCCTGGAAGAAGCAAAAGAAAAATTATTTATCACAGATGATGGTTCCTTAGTAAGAAAATTGCTGATTTCTAGCAGAAGCCACAGAAACCAGAAGACACTGGGATGACATACTTAAAGTGGAGAAAGACCAAACAAGTATCCTCTGGCTGGCAAAGCCATCCTTAAAAACAAACAAATCAGAAATTAAAACATTAATTCATAGAGGTCTGAGGAAGTTCTATTCTGGTAGGCCTGCTCTACCAGAAATGCTTCCTATCTGAGTATTTTTTTTAGTCAGAAATGAAAGAACACTAGATTGCAACTCAAAGCTATTTGAGGGAAAAACACATAAAATTAGCTACCTATGGAAATACATTTTTAAAAATGCAATATTATTGTATTTTTGGTTTGCTATTCATCATTTTTGCTTTTTTTGCAGGGGGACAGTACTGGGGATTGAACTCAGGGGCACTCGACCTCTAAGTCACATCCTCAGCCCCATTTTTAATTTTATTTAGAGACAGGCTCTCACTGAATTGCTTAGCACCTTGCTTTTGCTGAGGCTGGCTTTGAACTCGGGATCCTCCTGCCTCAGTCTCCCGAGTTGCTGGGATTACAGGCCTGAGCTACTGCACCCAGCTTCAATTTTGCTTTTAATTATCCATCACAATTTTAAAAACCCAAGAGAAGAATAACCTGTTGTATTTAACCCTATATTTATACTTAATGGTTGTCCTCTTTATTACTGATGTCCCAAGTTTTCTCCTGTTATTCCATTCTGCCACTAAAACTTCCTTTGCTCATTTTTTTAAACCAAGTCAACTGGTAAAAACTTAATTTTTCCTTATCTGAGAACACCTTTATGTCATCTTTGTCATAAAGTATATCTCATTGACTAAAGAATTCTGGACTGGCAGTATTTTCCATTCAATATGTGGAAAGTGCTTCTGATGAACAGTTTTCAGAATTAACAATTATGATTTTGCTTTGGTAATGAATAATTTTTTTCCTGGTTGCTTTTGATATTTTCTTAGTCTTAAGTTCCTGAAGTCTGATTATTGTGTGTCTGAAAATGTATCTCTTTATCTTGATTCTGTTTGAGATTTGCTAAATTAATTCTGTACTTTTTTTGGTCTTTCATCTGATTTGGGAAATTTTCATTCATTATTGCTTCAAATATTTTTTATTCTTTGCCTAAGATTCCAATAACCAAAATGTTAGATCTCTTGTTTTTGTCCCACAGGTCCTTGAGGCTTGGTTATTTTATTCATCTTCAAAAAATAAACAATTTGCTTTCTATGATTTTTATCTGATCATTTCTGTTGATCTAAAGTTGTACTAATTATTTTCCCTCTCATCTCCATTTTGTTTGCCCATTCAATGAGTTGTGTTTGATTTGGTTATTTTTCTGTTCTAGAATTTCCATTTATTTCTTCATTGTGTTTTATCTTTGTTGATAATTTGTATTATTCGTTTCAAGAATATAATTTTTCATTAGACTATTTTCATGATAGCTACATTAAAATCCTGTCAAACAATTTCAACATCTGTTTTACCCAAGTATTTGCATTTGTTGATTCTTCTTATATTTAAGATGTTCTTAGTTCTTGATATGGGTAATTCTGAAAAGCATCCTGGATATTTTGAGTATTACATTATAAGACCATGGTTCTTTCTGAAATCTACTTCTAAAAATGGTCAGGTTGTTTAGATTCAGAATACATGTCCTGACTGGACTTTGTCACTTTAGGTCAAATGTGGATAAAATGTCAATTTAGTTTAGTTAAAGCCTCCACAGTGTTATTATTGTCTTTCCTGCTTGTGTTACCCAGATGACAGCCTTCCTCCCAACAGTCCCCCTATCTTAGAATGGGGAGGGGTGCCACCTCATTATGCCCACAGGCATCACTGGATAGATTTATTGTGAAGGAGTAGGAAGTTGATATCAGAATTCCATCCATGGACTCCAGGAAAGCAAGACACTGTCTGCCTTCACATCGCAGGGAAAGAGAAGGATGAAATCTTTCCGAACACTTTAGCTTTTGCAGCATCTAATGGGAGTGGGTTGTGTGTACTCCCATTAGTATTTCCAGATCACAGGTTACTCTCACATATAGGTTGGGATGTACAGGAAGCCAAAAATAATCTATTTACTGACCACCAGGTTATTTCTCATGCCAAAGGTCTGTAGCCAATCTGTTTCCTTTTCACTACCATTTAGCAACTTGTTATGAATGTCCAGGAATTTTTGTTGTGAAGAGCTGAATACAATAAAATGTATTTATTTTATTATGTCCAGAACCAAAATCTGTCCTTTTAAAAATATTTTACTAATATTAGAACCATATATCTTTTCCATCCCTTCAATATATTTGTATCTTTGTATTTAAAACAGGTATACTGGTCAACAGTATATCTGAGTCTTGCTCTTTTTTATCCAATTTTGTAATGCCTGCCTTTTAATTTTGGAGTTAGTCAATATATGGGGCTAATGTAAATATTTATGCATTGGGATTTAAACCTACCATTCTGTTAAATCCTGTTTGTACATTTTCCTCTACTTTTGTGCCTAACATTGCATTAGAATATTTTTTGTGATCCCATTTTATTTCCTGTACCAGTGTATTAGAAATAATTCTGTTATTTTGTTTTTCATAGTATATATCTGTATTTTACCATAATCTGTATTTAAGTGATATTATACCACTTTGTATAAAGTATAAGAACTTTATGAAGCATACTTCTATTTCTCCATATTATTTATGCTATTGTCATATTTTATCTTACATATTTTGTAGATAATGTATTACTATTTTAGAAGTATTTAATAAGAAGGAAATAATATTTATATTAATCCAATATACCTCATTTCCAAAGGCCTTCAGTTCTTTGTATAAACCTAGTTTTTCTTCTGGGGTCATTTAAAATTTCTTATAGTGCACATCCACAATGAATTTTTTCAGGCATTGTATATCTTAGTTCTTTAAGTGATTATATTTGTTAAAAGACTATTTTATCTCATTTATGAAAAAGATTTTCATTGGATAGAAGATTCTAGTATGTCAGATTATGTTTTTCCTTCTTTTCAATACTGAAGAAATTTACTCTACTGTCCTTTAACTTGGATTGTTTCAGAGGAGAAATCTAAATGTCCTTATCTTTGTCCCTCCATACACATGGTACCATTTTTTATTTTCTATTTTTAAGATTTCTCTATCACTAGCGTAAAGCAATTTGAAAATGTTTTGATGCATTTTATGTATATTTCTTTCATTGGGGCTCGTTGAGCTTTTTGGATTTCTGTCTTTGTAGATTGTCAGATATGGAAACTCGGTTACTGTTATACCAAAACTTTGTTCTTTAAAAAAAAAAAAAAAAAGAAAAAGAAAAAAAAAATTTTTAATTACTTTGACTAGACCACTATGTTGATTATTAGAACAAGGCTCAATAACTTTATTAACATTTTAAGGCTCTTTTTTCTCTCCATATTTCATTTTCTAATAGTTTCTATTGTTATGTCTTCAAGTCTGCTAATATTTTCTTCAATGTCTAATTTTATTAATTTTTTTTTTGGTACTGTGCATTGAACTCAGGGGCACTCAACTGCTGAGCCACATTCCCAGCCCTATTTTGTATTTTCATTTTAGAAACAAGGTCTCACAGAGTTGCTTAGCACCTCCTGGTTGCTGAGGCTGGCTTTGAACTTGAAATCCTCCCACCTCAGCCTGGGATTACAGGCATGCACCACTGCACCTGACCTCATCCTTTATATTGTAGTTTTCTTCTCCAGAAGTGCAATTTAATTCTTTTTAAATCTTCAGTGTGTACTCTAAATGTATTCAACCCTTTCTCCAAATTCTGTTGTTATCCACATAATTTCTGTATCAGTTTCAATTGATAGATTTTTCTTGATACTTGGGGTAGTATTTTCCTGCTTTCTTTTCATTCCTTCCAATATTCTTAATTGCTGCCAGAGATTATCAGTTTTGATTTGTTAGGTCTGGATAATTTTCTGCTGTGGTACATATTTGAGTTTTAATCTGCAATATACTTACTGGGAAACAGTTTTATCTTTTCATATCTTGCTTTTAAAATATTTTAAGCAAAACCAGAGGAACATTTAGTTTCAGGCTAATTTTGCCCTGCTTTGGAGGCAAAACCCTTTTCATTTCTCTGCTCAGCATTCTTGGTTTTATAAGGGTTCCTGCTCTTACTGATGAGCATAAAGCACTATTCCTAGGTTTAAAAAAAATAAAATTTGTTTTCAGTTCTTTAATGCTCTTTCTTCAGAATTACTTTCTTCACCTGTGTATATTGATCAGAACTCAGCAGAACACTCAAGAATGACCCTCTGGAATCTGATTTCAATAGTCATCTCTATGCAGCTCTCTCGCCTCTGCTGCTTTGTCGGGTCTGTCTTGTGAACTCTGCCTGGCCCTCCCAGACTGTTCCCAGAAGTCAAGGAGGCATCCGAGTTCTATGCAGTTCCAATCCTCTATTCCATGTCTGAACTTTGTTTGGGCAGTAAATTGGGACAATTTTAGTCTTAATTTTGTTTTCTAGTTCTTAGAGATTACTATTTGTGACTAACTAATAAACAGTGTCTTAATATGTATTGTTTCATGTATTCTCTTTGCTCTCTCTCCTTTTTAGTTATTTCAGGTTAGAGAGTAAATGTAGTCTCTTACATCACTTTCCAAAGGTTTGTGAAACTTGATTCATTCCAATGAGCCCAAGAAACAGGAATGCTTGCTTTTCCCTCAGTCTCAATTATAAAATACCCGTTTTTGAAAGAGAAGAAATTACATTAATCTAGATATCTTCCTTACAAATTCCTTTCTAACACTTTGATGGCTAGTTGTTTTCCACAAGAATAGGCATAATTAAATACAAGGAATGCATTGAAATGCTCAGGCCAAACTTAATGGACATTGATTACAGCATAGTTCTATTAATTCTCTAGGAACAAGAGGATTATATAAAGTTGAAGAGAGAACAGAAGTTTTGAAATTGATACATACAGAACTTGTTTGAATTTTGTCCACTCTCTAATCATGTGACTCCAAATGTTACTTTAGGTCTATTTTCTTATCTATAAAATGAAGATACTAACTCATATTTCATAGACATTTCCTGAGAATAGAGGTCTGCAAAGTTCTTAATACCTTGTGTGGCAAGGAGCATCTATCTATATAGCAACTATTATTATAATCACTAAATAATGAGTGGAAATCAATATGGTACTATTATCCTTCTTAAGACTGAGATCCTTCATTATATAATTCTAAGATTTAATTATTTTCATTCTATTCTTATTTTTGTCTTCATGCATATGAGCATTTCTTAAATATTACCCAGTAAGAATAATTCTCAGTTTTCTTTCAGGCAAAAATTCATGCTGGGAAATGATATTTTTCTTTTATGGAATTTGCCTTCTCTTTGGTTCAGGAAAAAAGCACTATGGATACACATGTAGAGAAATAAAGATATATGAAGTGAGTGTAGGTATAAGTGGGGTATATGATTTTTGTGTGTGTGTGTGTATTTTCTAAAAGACATTTTTCTAGACTAAAATTTTTCCAATTTATTTTGAAGAGTTCATTATCTACATGACTAGAAAGACCATGGTATGCTTATTTGATTATCTAAAGTATATAACTCTTATCTTTAGGTCCTAGGGAATTAACATTTTTAAGGGTGAACAATACTAAACTAGCTTGTGGTGACATTTATAGGTGCCTTGAAGTTTTATCCTTCTCTGCATAGCATTGCTTAAGAGCAAGTCTTGTGTAAGCTCATGTTTCTTTCACAAATTCTGGAGAACAGGACAGGTGGGGGGAAGGGTAGCAGTATTATAGAGGAATGCAGACATTCTGATTGTTATTTTCTTCAACTCCATTAACCAAACATAAAATACATATATAAGATTTTTAGGAACATAAAGTGCTGGACTCTTTGGATATCATGCGCACTCTTTATGATATTAATGAATAGTTATGAAATGAAAGTTCTCGGAGGAATACATTTCTTTAGAGTAACAAATAAAAATGGATTCTAATTCAAGTATCTCCTACATCTCAAAATCTACTCTTAATGTGAATTATTAAAAGTAGCACATTAGAGAATCATCATAGATTAGTTATGATCCTCTAATTTTACTCTTTTGTGAGAACTGCAGAAACTCTTCCTGCTTCCAATTATAATAGCTCCACTCATTTTATAGAGCCCTTCACAGATTCTCTTCTTTACAATTATCACTGAAATTCCAATTTCCCTTTTGTTAAAGAGTTTCTAGAATCTAGAATCATGCATTCTCATCATTACACTTGAGTTTCTCTTTTAACCATAGCCAAACATATTGGTACCCATGTGATTAATTATCTCACCCTACCTATCAAGTAGTCACTTTCAGCTCCTTCATTACCTGGAAAGTCCCTCCTAGTGTCTTTCATGTTTGTCTTACTCTTTGTTCATTTCTAACATTGTACTCTAATCATTTTTCTTAATTTTCCATAATTCCTTTTCATTCATATATGTATTTCTTTAAACTGTGCTGAAATATTAATTTTTTGTCCTTATGTCTCTTTTCATTTTCTCATGCTTTTAAATTAAAAAATGCTTGGACATTAAGCTTTCACTTTAGGCTTATTTTGAAACCTATTTTATCGCTCTCAGGAATATTCAATTTTTAATCATTAAGTTATATTTTTTGTTAAATCTCATTGTTATGAAAATAAAGTTTTTCGTTAGAGTCTCAAACATAATTTTAGAATTAGTAAGCCTAAAAGATTCTTCCAATTTTTCACACACTTAGAAGTACAAAAAAGAAAGGGTTAACAGCTAGTTCTATGCCTCTCTATGAGGGTGCCAGACATTTGAATCTTGGATAAATCCTTCTTACATTAATCTAAATCATTGTAATAAAACTATTTATGCTAGAACGGAGAATTTGAGTAAAGACTGACCAAACCTCTATACCTTGTTAAGATTATTCACTAAATAACGAATAACTGGTTTGATGGGATGTAGCCATACCACAAATTAAGAGCTAGTCACAAACCTCTGAGAGGGCCACCTGAGAGTGTAATGTGATATTCTAGATGAAAAGAAATGATCTGATAGCTGCAGTCTTGCTTGAGCTGAAGCTGTAAGGCTGTCCTCAGTGGCATCTCTGGTAGCCATTTATGTCTCAAGTGACATATCTTCAGCTGTGTTATGTAAAGCACAGGGCGGACTGCCTGTTCTCCATCCTTTCAAAATACTGAAGAAATACTGAATAATGTAGTACTTGGTGAAGTCTGTGGTCTTCTATTTACTCAATATTCAACAGAGCCCTGAATCACTGATGTTGGTGAAACAAGCAGTATTTCAAAATATTACCTTGGTGTATATGTGTGTTTAATATTTATAAAAATATTTACAACTCTGCAGAAATATCCTTCATGCTCGTAGATTTGAGTTCCGATATAAGAATAATCAAACTTATATCTGCAAATAATTCTTTTTTATTGTTTGTTCTATTTAGTTACACATGACAGCAGAATGCATTTCAGCTCATTGTACATGAATGTAGTATAAATTTCTCTGGTTGTACACGATGTAGAGTCACACCATTCATACATATACATAGGGTAATGATATCTGTCTCATTCCATTATCTTTTCCATGCCCTGTCTGCCGAGGTCCAGCCTTAGCAGGGGTCGTGGCACAGCTTGGTGAGGGGAAGGCATCGGTGACAAGAGTAAAGCGACACAGACTCGAAGATCTGAGGCTTAGAACTTAGCCATGTAACAGTAAAGTTAAAACTAAGTCCAGCTACCATTTCACACATGATCTCTATATATCTATACATTCAGCTTGAATACATTCTTTTGAGGTTACATAGAAGGGGAGGTGATAAAGCTCTAAGGGAATGTGATAGACATAAGTATAATCAAAAGAAATCAAGTTCTCCTCCTTTTCTAAACAAAACATCACTAAACCATTAACTGGTTCTGGTTTTCATCTTACTACGAACAATAAAAGTTGAGGCCATCCTCATAAGCTCTATAGGTTTTGACATGTCATGGTTTAAAGTTATGTCAAGGATAACAGCTGTACTTTAGACATCTCTGGGAGGCTGATATGCAGCATAAATACCTTTTGACCTGTCTATAGTATATGAAGTGGAACTTCCTTTTGTTAATAGTTAATTGACACTCAAGATACAGCTTCCCATCAATTTTATATGCAATTCACTGTGGTCCCTGAACTGTGAAAACAGTTTCACAAGAGGGGGGCACATTCTGGTTTGAGCTAAAGCAGACAGGCAGTCTGGGTGCATTAAGCTAACTGAGAGTAGTGGACAATAGCTCTTGTTGATCTGACCCACAACATTTTTTCTGTTTGCTTAAGGTAATATTAATATGAAATCAATTAAGGCTTGAGCAGTGTTATTTTTATGTTCCAAATCACTTAATGTCTGATTTCTTACTGAAATCTTTAAATATAAACATCCAATAACAATAAGAAATAGCACAAAAGCAAGAAGGAGCATGCCGTGTCCACATATCCCAGAAGATTAGACCATGCAGGAATCTTCATTATTCCCAGTGGAACCATGTCAAGCACTGAGGGGAATAGTGGTGGGTGTAGCACCTATCCTCTCCCTTCCTCTCATTTCCTTTAGCACAATCCAAAGTTCCTCTATTCTTCCCTTACTCCCCACCATCCACTGTGTAACAGCATCCACTTATTGAAGAAAACATTCGGCCTTTGGTTTTTTTGGATTGGCTTATCTCACTTAGCAGGATATTCTCCAACTCCATCCATTTACGCAAATGCCATAATTTTATTCTTCTTTATGACTAATATTCCATTGTACATATATACCACAGTTTCTTTATCCATTAATCTATTGAAGGGCATCTAGGTTGGTTCCATATTGTAGCTATTGTGAATTGAGCTGCTATAAACATTGATGTGCCTGTATCACTGTAGTATGCTGATTTTAAGTCGTTTGGGTATAAACTGAGGAGTGGGATAGTTGGGTCAAATGGTGGGTCCATTCCAAGTTTTCATAGGAATCTTCATGCTGCTTTCCAGAGCCGCTGCACCAATTTGCATTTCCACCAGCAATGTATGAATGTACCTTATTCCTCACATCCTCACCAACACCCATTGCTGCATGTTTCCTTGATATTAGTCATTCTAATTGGAGTAAGATGATGAAGAGAGATGAATCTTATGGTAATTCCATTTGCATTTCTCTAATTACTAGAGGTGTTGAACATTTTTTCATAAATTTGTTGATGAATTGTATATCTTCTGTGAAATGTCTGTTCAGTTCCTTAGCCCATTTTTTAATTGGGATATTTGTATTTTGAGTATTAAGTTTAAGTTCTTCATAAATTCTGGAGATTAGTGCTCTATCTGAAATGTGTGTGATAAAAGATTTTCTCTCACTCTGTAGGCTCTCTGTTCATATTATTGTTTCCGTTGCTTAGAAAAAAACATTTTATTTAGTTTGAATCCATTCCAATTACTGATTCTTGATTTTATTTCTTGCACTTTGGGAGTCTTGTTAAGGAAGTCAGGTCCTAAGCCAACATAATGAAGATTTGGGCTTACTTTTTCTTCTATTTGGTGCAGTGTCTCTGGTCTAATTCATAGATCCTTGATCCATTTAGAAATTAGGAAAATGAATCCATTCACAATAACCTCAAAAAATAAAATACTTGGGAATCAATCTAACAAAAGAGGTGAAAGACCTTTACAATGAAAACTACAGAACACTAAAGAAAGAAATTAAAGAAAACCTTAGAAGATGGAAAGATCTCCCATGTTCTTGGATAGGCAGAATTAATATTGTCAAAATGGCCATCCTACCAAAAACATTATACAGATTCAATGCTATTTCCAAATAAAATTCCAATGATGTACCTCATAGAAAGAGAAATCAATCATGAAATTCATTTGGAAAAATCAGAGACTGAAGTGGGAAGTATCACAACACCAGACCTTCAACTATAATACAGAGCAATAGTAACAACAATGGCATGGTATTGGCACCAAAACATACTTGTAGACCAATGGTACAGAAGACACAGAGACAAACCCACATAAATACAGTTTTCTCATACTAGACAAAGGTGCCAAAAACATACAATGGAGAAAAGATAGCCTCTTCATCAAATGGTGCTGGCAAAACTGGAAATTCATGTGCAGCAAAATGAAATTAAACCCCTATCTCTCACCCTGCACAAAGCTCAACTCAAAATGGAAATGGAGTCTTAACAATAAAAAATTTTGATTCTCTAGGAAATCAATCTGTTGAAGACAGATAATCACAAAAGAAGAACACAGAACATCACATAAGAGCAAATGCTGTTCAGAGAGACCATTTGGTCTTTGGAGTTATGGGATTGGCTAATCTCACTTAGCATGACAGTCTCCAACATCATCCATTTACCTGCAAATGCCATAATTTTATTCTTCTTTATGACTGAGTAATATTCCATTGTGTATATACCACAGTTTCTTTATCCACTCATCTATTGAAGGGCATCTAGGTTGGTTCCACAATCTAGCTATTGTGAATTGAGCAGCTATGAACATTGATGTGGCTGCATCACTGTAGTATGCTGATTTTAAGTCCTTTGGGTATAGGCCAAGGAGTGGGATAGCTGGGTCAATTGGTGGATCCATTCCAAGTTTTCTAAGGAATCTCCACACTGCTTTCCAGAGTGGCTGCACCAACATGCAATCCCACCAGCAATGTATGAGTGTACCCTTTTCCCCACATCCTCGCAAACACCTGTTGTTGCCTGTATTCTTAATAAAAGACATTCTAATTGGGGTAAGATGAAATCTTAAGGTGGTTTTGATTTGCTCTTCTCTTTTAACTAGGGATGTTGAACATTTTTTCATAAATCTGTTGATTGCTTGTAGATCTTCCTCTGCAAAGTGTCTGTTCATTTCCTTGGCCCATTAATTGATTGGGTTATTAGTGTTCATGGTGTAAAGATTTTTGAGTACTTTGTAGATTCTGGAGATTAGTACTCTATCTGAAGTGTGTGTGGCAAAGATTTTCTCCCACTCTGAAGGCTCTCTCTTCACATTGCTGATTGTTTCCTTTGCTGAGAAAAAGCTTTTTAGTTTGACTCTATCCCAATCATTGATTCCTGCTTTTATTTCTTGTGCTTTGGGAGTCATGTTAAGGAAATCTGGTCTTAGGCCAACATGATGAAGATTTGGACCTATTTTCTCTTCTATTATGTGCAGGGTTTCTGGTCTAATTCCTAGGTCCTTGATCCTAGGTCCTTGAGTTTTGTACAGGGTGAGAGATATGGGTTTAGTTTCACTTTGCTGCATATGGCTTTCCAGTTTTCCCAGCACCATTTGTTGAAGAGGCTATCTTTTCTCCATTGTATGTTTTTGACTCCTTCGTCAAGTATGAGATACCTGTATTTATGTGGGTTTGTCTCTGTGTCCTCTATTCTGTACCATTGATCTGTCTATTTTGGTGCCAATACCATGCTATTTTTGTTACTATTGCTCTGTAGTATAATGCTGGGTGGAAGGGTGGCAAGAATGGAGGAAGGATAGATAGCATAGAGGGAAGGGAGGAGTGGGGTTGAGGTGGAGGGGTAAGAATAATAACAGAATGTGTGACAGAAATCATTGCCATGTGTACATGTATGAATGCACAGATGGTGTGACTCTACTTTGTGTACAACCAGAGAAGCAATAGCTGTATGCCATTTGTGTTCAATGAATCAAAAATAAATAAATAAATAAATAAATAAAATACCCCCCCCCCCAAAAAAGATTTATTAGAGTTTGTGCTCCCGGGCGAGATCTCAAGCCCCCCAGGTTGAAAATTGGAGTGGGAGAGCTGGAAGAAATCACACGTGGCTTTGGCTGCTCAGGGTCTTTATACAGGGGAAGGGGCTAGGGGTCTGCCCAGGAAAAGGTGGACCAAGGTGGATGTCAGGGTCAGCAGGTCTGCCTCTGATTGGTCACTCCTGGTGCAGTGTGTTGCTAGGTGTCTTTGCTCCCTCCCCCTGCAGCCACCCAAATCCGACCTGACAATGAATGTGTGACTAAATATCCATTACAGTAACTGGCTTCTGGGAAACCAAAGTTGTGGGGGAAAGAATATAGCTTTCTTGGCATGATGGAAATATTCTATGCTTAAAAGCATTAAAGGTTTTCATTAGTGCATTTGTTAAAATTGTACAGTTAATATCTGTGACATTCAAAATGTACACATGAGCTCATCAAGCATAGAAGAAATAATGACATGTAATAAGATGTTGAACCTGGATAACTGCTATATAATAATATGCACTTTATTTACATGTATTTTACATGTATGTAATAAAATATTTCTATGTGGGTTAAAAAAAAGAGCAAATGCTGTGAAAAAATAAAGCAATATGGGGCTAAAAATTAGGATGGTGGGAGAAATAACTCCAACTAATGTGTTCATATTTTGCTAATTTAAAAAACAAAAATGTGGCCAGATTTAGTGGCCTGTAACCCCAGTAACTCAGGCAACTAAGGCAGGAAAATTGCAAATTCAAGGCCAGCTGGGCCACTTAGCAACACCCTGTCTCATAATAAAAAATAACAGGGTGGGGGGTGCAGCTCAGTGGCATAGCACCCTTGGATTCAATCTCCAGTACAAAAAAAAAAAAAAAAAAAAAAACAGAAACACAACACAACCAAACCCAATTTTAAAAGTGTGCTGGTTAATGCTGGTTAGGTATACTTTGAAGTTTTCCCTGAAAATTTGCCTTAGAAGCAATATACATTACATTACTTCTAGAACTAGGTAGTGCCAATATTCATTTAAATAAAGTTGAAAAGATTTGTTCTCACTGTAATCTTTGCCTTTGAGGCAAAGACTATGTCAATGTATAAAATATACATAAAGTTTCCTGGATGTTAGGGTTTTGCCTTCTTTAAAATCAAAGTATCCAGTAAATAAATCTAGTGTTTATGATAGTAAGGGCACAGTGAGGGAAGAAGTTTCAGCGACTCATTTTCATACCTTTGCTGTTTAGAATGTAAATGTAAAAATGCAAAACAAGTGTTAAAGTTTCTATCTATTTAGTCTTCTCAGAAAATGATATTAAGCTGAAATGAAGCCAGTGCATTCATCATAATCATTTTTAATTATGTGGAACATCCTAAAGATTCAGTGAGTGCTTATTGAGGAAATGAATGATGTATTTGTTCACTTTAAGGACAATGAAGATTCTCCAGCTTTGAAATATTCAAATGCAAAAAACAAACACCATACAATTTAACAACAGCAACAAATACAATAAAATGTTCTCTGAAAGATAAAAATGTTTATTTTCCACGAATAGTTTTGAATTTTATTGATATTCTTATTGCTATGATGGGAACTATACGGCTAATGGAAATATATTATGCCTGGTCTCCATGAGAAGACAGAATAATAATTATAATAATTGAGAAGACAGAAGCCAACCTAGAAGAACTTTAGGGAACTATATAAGACAAGACAGGAATGAATATGAGTTTTTCCTTCTTTTATGATTCTTCCATCTTAAGAAAGGTTTGGCCTTAAGAGAGACATCGTATTTGCAGGATTTTTTCAAATGAACACTAAAGTTACAGATTTTCATTCTGTACTATAATTTAGTAAATAAAAATTCAAATATCTCAAGCAATAATAAACTATCTACCAGGAATGTGCTTTTAATATCTTAACACACATACCTAAACTCTGAGAGTACATTCATCTATAATTCTCAGAAAAATTCACCAATTTAGGATTTGTAATATTTTTCAAGTCAGAGCATCAACAGATCCAATTATATATGATGCCCATTTAGTGCCATATCAGATTCCAAATCCAAAAATAAAGACTGTTAATCAGACATTTCCAACCTGAAATTTTTATAGCATCATAAAATCAAAACAAAGGAAATTCAATAGAGATTTTATTTAATAGTATTTTCAAATTATAATATAGACTTCAATGCCATCTCATTTCTCAAAGTATATTGGGAATGATTTTTAATTATGGAAAGACATTTAGGAGTCAAAGTATTTTCTGCTTTTATTCTCTATCAAATAATCTCTACTTTCATTTTTATGGGAAAGATATTTCAACATGTTTTCTATATTTAAACTTTTCATAATATCAGATTAGGTTTTTTTAACCTTTGATTAGAATTTTCATCTTAATCTCAGATCTGTGAATCACCAGAAAAGTTCAAAAGTATCCCATCTAGACCATTTTAATTGTATTCTTCAGAAATTTTGCTTTTGCATCCTTTATACAACTCTGAAGGGTCAAAAGAAATTAAGTCATAGATGAAGTTTTATTTTGGAGAGTTTTGATTTGGAAAGCATTATCTACAGACCAAATGTTGTAGAGTGAAATGGCTATGTCTCAAGGAGAATGAATGTATTGTGGTCCATTTTTTTTAAAAAATGTTACTTTGTAGCTTATGAATGGGTTTATTATACACATATTTTTTAAAAATTTTAGTTGTAGATGGATCTTTATTTTACTTATTTATTTACATGCAGTTCTGAGAATGGAACCCAGAGCCTCACATATTAGGCAAGTGCTCTATCACTGAGCCACAACCCAGCCCCCTACAGTACACATACTTTTTAATAGGAGAAGTTAATCATCTTTTAGCAATTGTGAAATAGACCTCCCTTGGTGAGTATTGACTATGAGAATCAGGGCTCTTTTATCCTGATCCTTTGGTTTGGTTTGTTTTGACTTGGTTATTGTACTTTTTATTACTGTATAATTCACATACAATGAAATACTCAAATCCTAATTGAATAGTTAGATGCCTTTTTATTTTTTACACATACATAAACTCACCTACCCATCATTTAGCTCAAAATAGAGCATCTTTCCAAAACCTAGAAATTTCTCGCATGCTTTTCCAGTCAGTAGCATTCATAAAAGTGGTTACCTCTGGTTTAGAGACTATCTCCATTGAACAGTTTTGCTTGTTCTTGAACTTGATATGATAGGCACTATCCTCTCATTTGTCACAAGCTAATTATTTTGCTGCAAAATAATGTTCATAAAGCTTTTGTTAGCAGAACATGTTATTACTTGCACATTCCCATTCTAAATTTTCTGGAGTTTTCTGAGAAATAAATTAGCCAATAAGGCAGGTCAATGGCATTGTAAGAGGCAGTACTTCGTAATCTATCGCTTTAGGCCACAATACTTATCAAATCATGTTCACCTGATTGTCCTTCATGTGACACTCAGTGAATATTTGTGAAGTGAATAGTTATAAGTTAGTAAAACACTAGTGAGATCTTTGTCTCATTTAGAAGAAATATATCCAGAAGTTGTATTTCTACTCTTCTATTCCCATGAATAGGGCATGGTTTACAGCAATAGCTCCAAGGATATTTATCAAGAGACTACACCTTGAGAAACTCAAAGGACTTTTCACTATTCTCCTCCCTAGGCTCCCCCAGTTTGATATGACCAAGTCAGAATTTTTGTCCATAACATGTATTTGTTTGATAATAAGATATTGGTCCAATGAACCTTTGAAATAAGAACTTTGTTCAAAAAGTGAAGAAGGTTAAAGCAGTGAGCAACATCCATGGTCAGTGTGATTGGCAATACTTTCTGAACAAATTGCATTAAAATACAGTTTAACAGAAGCAATTTTAATATCTAATATCAGATAGAATAGACATTCGCCTTAGTAGAAAGGTCTCTGAACCATGAGTGCTCACAAAATGGCAGGATTGTTTCTGTGACTTTACATCAGTGGGTACAACTGTTTAGTCCTGATTGACCTCCTTCAAAAAGGACTGCAGTCTCAGAAGCATGATAAGGGTCAACAGAAATCTCTTTTCACTAATACAAGAGAAATTTTAAATTTTGATTCAGTTGCATTTTCAGTACATTTCAATGTTACCTTGTAACTTAGATCATAACTCCCTTGCTAAGTTGTTTGCTATTGAAAATCCAGTTTTGATGTGTAAAAGGTTTTAAGGGTTAAATTTTTTTTTTTTTGGTTTAATGAGTATTAGGGGTATCTTCAAGAATATGTGAAATGCCCTTCCTACCTCTTCATTCACTGTTAAGAGGCAGTGCTCCTAAGAAATGTTCTTTAGCAAAATTGTACAAGCTGCAACATGACTTATTGGCTATGATTTAAAACTTGGTAAAAACAGCAGCTTCTTCATGCACCTGCTGAGCCATTACAAGTGGAGACCATTGTGCTGATGATGCTTCCTATGAAACCTGGTTGAATTTAATAGATAAATGTGGGTTCAAAAAATTACAATGGATGGCAGGACCATATCCAAAGTGGCTACATTGGGAATGATTTGCTGTAAATCATGTAGAGAGCTCGTTATAAGCCACATAAGCCTCTTCGCCCACATGCAAACATCTCTGAAGTCTTGTTCACATCACAATTTGTCCCCAGAATGTTTAGGAGAGAGAACCTGCATGCAAGGCAAGCTATTTTTGTATTTAAAGAAGTGCAGAATAAATAACATGCTCTATTTTGTCAGGGTTGATTTCAGAGCTCACCCTGGAGAGCTGGGGATTTCTTTTTTTCCCCTCTCCCTCCCTCTCAAATATTATTCCTACATTCCTATTTTTTCAGTGAATTTTTACACTAGCGAATCCACATATAATTAAAAATTTTATGCATTCACACATAGGACTATCAGTATGCAAAACAGAGAAATATATTCTTTTGTTTCTTTTTAAATCTTAGTACTATGCATTGATGAATGTTCTACATAACAGGAACCTCCTGAATGTTGGATGATAGGTAAGGTGCCATGGGTGAGGATATTGGGAAATACTTTTTACAGACCTCCAGGTGAGCTTTCTATCTTGTTCACTCCATGCTTCCCACCAAGCTCACTCCAAATGCACATTACTTTTTGCTTCAGTGAAGCATTAGGGACATTGACAATTTGTCTTACACATGGCCTTCCATTACTTCAAAGCACTAAAGGATAACCTACTCCTTGACACCTTTGCTATGTACCATAACTGAATTGAGTTTTGAAGCACATTGCCCTTGGGTGTTAGAGTGAAAGCATCCAGAACAACTCTGGCTTCTCTCTGAAGCCACCCAATATGACCTGTAAGAAGACCCACTTCAACAATAATCAATGATAATGATATCTTTTCTCCTGCTTTTCTTGACTCTACACCATGACAGATTGAGAAGACAATATTGATAATTGAGAAGATAATGTCATTGCACAAAGGCTTTCTTTTTTATCTAATTTTTGAGAATGAGACATTTTGTGTATTGTAAAGGTCAAAGTCATGTTAAGTAAAAGATAAACTTTATGTTAAATATGCAGTAATAACTAACCACTCAAGCAGTTGAAAAAATAGTGGTTCTGTCTTATCTTTCAGTCACATTACAGTGTTGTCATAACCACCTCTCTCATATGATTTGCCTTGGCCAATAAAATGCAAGTAGATGTTATGTGTTTTACTTTTAAGCAGAAGCTTTGAGAGTATGTGTTTTGGTCATTTTCTTTTTCTTCTGCAACTGCAATATGCAATATCCCAGAAAGTGGCTTCTCTGTCAGAAGGGCCCTAAAGAGGAGGTGTGGACATAGCTGTTGGCAACCCTCAATGAATATGAAGTATGAAAGAATTCAGTCTTCATTTGGTCAGCCTTGAAAATGTACTTCCCTTGTTTTCCTCACTTCACTGAAATACTTGTCTACTTTCTTCACATGCATCCTTTAAATCCTAAGGAAAAAACTTACAGATAGGCTCAAATTTTCAAATAATTTTCCTCATTAAAGCCCATGAATGTATCCCATCACCTTCAGGTATGAACCCCACACTTTAAGGTCTTCCAATGAAGAGTGAGCCACTGAAGGAGAACATTCATTTACTTTATTCCTATAGCAATGATGGGTAATTTACAGATGTTTTGATCAGTTTACACTTAATTTTCCTCTCCATATGGACTTTTAAAGTTCTCTATTAAATCTATCATTTTATGTGGTAATAATCTATTCATCATCTCTCCAAAATAATGTGAATCTTTTATCCAGTGTTCATCAATTAGATATTTCCCAGTTGGTGCTCACTGGAAATTTCTAAACTTAGGAACCCTCCGTTTCTGCTACTTCTCTCTGTGTCCTTACAGAATGCCTTGTCTGCTCCACCCTGTGGCCCAGTCCACTGCATTATTCCAGCAGGCTTGAGCATAAACTTGGGCCCTGAACATTTCCAGACACAAAGAAAGGGTCTCTGAAACTGGCCTAAGATGAGAACCCCAAATCCTCAAACCTGCATATAAACTGAGTACCCTTCCCTTGCAATAGACATGTTTGTAGAACATCCATATTTCTCTGTCCCTTGCAAGGATAAACTGCAGCCCTAAGTTTCTATAATAAATGTTTTGGACTGGTCACCTTGTAGTGCTTAGTGTGTGTTTAGTGCTTCTTTCTTTGGAATTCCAACTAGCCCCATCTTGGAAATTTTGAGGCACTACCTTAGGGGAGGTCTCCTGATGATGCTTTTGGGGTGACTCTAACTGCAGGTTCAATGGGGCAAAACATAAGTCACATCTTTATTTAAAATTATAAGAAAAAAGAACAAATTACCCAAAAAATATGCAACTCATCTTTATGTTGTAGCATTATATTTGCTTATACTCTATATACACAAGACATATACAGTTATGTATGACTGCACTTTCCCTTTTCCCTATGAAGCAGAATAATATGTTGTCTCTTCTCAATTCCATCTCAATACCATAGATGAAAAATTCTGTGTCTTCTGGGTTCCCTGAAGGTTTGTCCCTTACTCTAGAGGTTTATCCTGAGGCGTGGTTATACTTTGCCCATCCTTAAGGTGGATTAAGTATGCAAAACCCAATTGCTTTCATGTTAGTACCTAAAGGAATACCATTAAATCTTCTAAGTTGGTGAATGGATTGCATATAGTGACTGGGTTTAATAGGTAACAAGATCTGTATTTTTATTCCAATAATGGAAAAATTAGCCAATGTCACATGCAGAATATATTCAAAAAGATCAGTCATGACTTGTCCCATTGTCACCTCCCATCAGACTTGGGGAAGAACATTTGAAGAAAATCAGAAAATTATAGAAAATCCTTACTTTCTTCCTGCCACATGTTTTATTCTTCCTGTCTGTCTGATGTACTTGATTAATATCATAGAGCCCAGTAACATTGAAAAATGGTGGATTTTTTTTATTTTCAGCAAAAAAAAAGATTAGCTGATTTACATGTTCCCTGAGTATTAGATCTAAAATAGAAATCTTTAACACACTTTTTAACAAAGTAATAGGAAAATAAACTTTTGTGGTAAAGACTACTTTAGCCCCAACTAAGAACTTAGGCTCCTGTACCATCAGACCCAATTTCAATTCTTGACTCCTACTTAGCAAAGACTTCAGAGAGCTCCAACATTCTTATCTGCAAAACGGAGATAGAATTGCACCCATTTAGTAGGGATATTCTGAGGATTCCATAATAGACTACTTATAAGGAGCTTGAATGTCTGGCATATAGGAAGTGTTTAGTAAGTTTGGCTTTATTTTTATATTGTTTTGTTTTTTATTATTATAAATTAGTGTTTTATATAAGATCTGGAAATACTCTTTAGAATCGAAACAAAGAAGAAGACCCCTGGCCCTTTATCTGAAGAGCCAAGGACTAGAATAGTGGGACTCTCAATTCAAATATCGTGCAATATAGGGGAAAAAAAATCAAAGAAATAATCACATGATAAAAATGAACAAAATGTAAAGTATAATTGAGATAAGTCAGGTGTGGTAGGTGGATGACAAATGCTTAAGCTAAGAAAATGTCATGAATTAAATAAAAATTAGTAGAGAATAAGGCTGTGTCTGCACAATGTGTATGCTTCCGAGTTCTGTGCATGTGTGTGTGTAAATACATCGAGTCATGCTAAAAGGTTACAGTTTTATGTTTCTCAAGTAACTGAAGCAACAGAATACATAAAATTATAATATCGAATTAAGAAGAATCAGAGAGGAAATCTCTCCATTCCTCTTGAATCTGGACTGGCCCTGTAACTTATTTGGCCAATAGTGTGCAATGGGTAAAACTCTTCATTTCTGATGTGAGTATCTGGAAAATGGCAAACTGTCTTTAAATTGTAGAACCCAGTCATGCTGTCTTGAGGAAGCCCAAGCATCCATGTCAAGAGGGCCTCGTGGAGGAGAAGCAAATTTCCTAGCTGAAGTTTGGAGCTCCTGACTGACATCCAGTACCATTTTTCAGGTATGTAAATGAAGTCACATTGGATGTTATAGTCACAACACCAGACTCATGAAAACCCACAGCTGATATTACGTGCAGCAGAAATACCCAGCTAAGAGCAGGTGGAATTCCTGGCACTCAGAATCATAGGAGTATAAAATGTTTGTTATCTTCAGTCATTAATACATTTAAAAATCTTTGTATGGATATATTTATGGATATATATATATTTATATATGGATTTACATATGGATATAGATATATGAATGTACATATACATACACATATAACAAATTTGCCATTTTAATCATTTTAAATGTACCATGCAGTGGCATAATTGGAGTGTTTTTCATTTTTGTCAAACTCTGACAATTAAGCAAGAATTCACCTCTCCCATCCTGAGTCATAGATCAATCTCTAGTTTCCATCTCTATGAATTTGCCAATTATAGATATTGCTTATAAATAGTCTTGCACAATATTTGTCTTTTATTTTGGTTACGAGGGATTGAAGTCAGGGGAACTTAGCCACTGAGCCACATCCCCAGCCTTTTTCTTATTTTCTTTTTATTTTGAGAAATGGTCTCACTGAGTCACTAAGTCTGCCTTTGAACTTGCAATCCTTCAGTTTCGGTCTCCAGAGCTGCTGGAATTATAGGCATGTGCCACCATCCCCAGAATATTTGTCCTTTATTGCTTCTTTAATTTAGCATAATGTTTTCAAGGCCCATCTATTGCAGCATGTATCAGAATTTGTTTTGTAGCTAATAATATTATATAATATGTACACCACATTTTGTTTATCCACTCATCTGTTGATGAACAACTTGGGTTGTTTCTACCTTTGAGCTATTATGAATAATATTGTAATGAACTTTAAAGTGCAAACATCTGTTGGAGTCACTGTTTTAAGTTCTTCTGAATATATACCTAGGAATGGAATTTTTTAATCATATGGCCATTCTATATTTAACCTCTTGAAGAACAACCAGTTTCCATAGCAGCTGCATCACTTTACATTCCCATAAAGCCATTGATTTTTAGGGTAGTTTGCTCCAATAAAGTAACTAAAACAATTATATTTATCAACACTGTTATTACTTTAGAATCTTTTGATTTTGAAATTTTTTCTAAATAAAGAAAACCAGTTCTCCAACTACATAAAACGTTTCCATGGGAAAGTTCTCTAGCTAGCTGAAAGTTCTACGCCTAATAAGGACATGGTGGAATTCATTAGTATATATATCCACTGCCTGTAGTTCAGTTCAACCTATCATTGCATCCTACAAATATTAAATTTTACTATGGAAGTAAATTTATCCTTAGGGTATTGATAAATCCTCCTCCTTTTGTACCTGTACATCCACTTCTCTATCATTTGTAGAGTTCAATATTAGGTGCTTATTTATTTCAAAGTATCCTGGCTTCTAGCAGAAGGAAGAGAGTAAGAAGATAGAAAAATTATTGTTCTAAAAACATTATTTTTCCAACCAATACAAAAAGAGTTTAAGTTTGTGAATGACAAATATGATATTCTTGAAGAGTCACGATACATGCTAACATATTAAATATTCAGAAAGCTTTATGAGGCAAATGTTTAAATTTTTTTGTCTATTAAAATTTATATAACCAAAAGTTTCTATTCTCATAGATATTTGTGCCAGGGAATATAAGTTTCCTCCTCTAGGATGTAACACTTTCAGAAATTTTCTTTCTTTTTGGATTTTTCTTCTCAGAATATTACTAAAATATATTGCAGGTGTTTTTTAATCACATGATCATAATTTGAATTTTCGGTTGCTAATAACCCTGCTTCAAAGGTATGCATGATATTTCTAGCAATGGTAAAAGCTAAATATTTTAAGGCAAATTGTATGAATTAATATCTCCTGGTTTAGAGCAAAGTGCTTGCAGTGTGTCATCTTTTAATTCCTTTTGACTGGAGCAAAGGAGGAAGAGGTGTTTGGATAGAAGTGGAAAGAGTAGGAAGAGGGTGGGTTGAGAATGGAGTGGAATTACAGGAACTGATTTACTCTAAACCACTGAATCGAAACTTGTTGTATGTAGAACCACTTGGGGAGTTTTTCTAAAGCCTGATGTTCATGCTACATCCCAAACCAATTAAATCAGAAGCTCTGGCCAGGTAAGTATGCGTTTTGAACGTTCCCCTGAGTGACTGTAATGTGCAGCCAAGGCTGAGAACCTCTTTTCTAAGCTGATTAGGAGACTAGAAGGGATGTAGGGAAAGTCATTTGCAAACAGTCTAAAGGAGATAAGGTCAGATCTTGATGGTTGCTAGCAAGGACATAGAATGTTTTCCTACCTAAGTAATCCAGGCCAATTAAAGCCTCGGTAAACTTGATCTATCAAAATACTTTGGAATAAAAGTTGAGTCAGAGGTCAGTTTCAATAGGTCAGTTTCCCTTGTGGAGCTGTGCCAGTTACTTCCTACAATCAGGTGAATCCTGAAGTTTATTATTTCTTGAAACCCTTAATTCTTTCCAAATAAGAAGGCAGAAATTTCAAGACAATAAAAGGCATCAGGAACAGTCAAAGAATTCTTTTGCTGTCACTTTTTTCTTTACCCCAAATAATGTTGCATAACACCTATATCACTACATGGACCTCAGTCCTTTGAGATTGTGTCTTTGACTTTCCAAGTGCAAGAAGATCTGCCCCAGTACAAACTCAACCTTGGTGTAGATAAGCCAGAAAGTTTTATTGGATAAGTGATGAGTTCCACTTCTTAGGGAAGAAACATTATGGTGTTTTTATATTTCATAAGGAATAATCAGATTCTTTCAAAAGTCTTTTCCTATAATAGACTGAAAAACATATTATGTTTTCTTACGCACTATTTCATGTTCAATAGTTACACAGAATTTGTAAGATGAATTTAAAAAAAAGATTGAACATTTAGCAATATATGGAGTTTTTATATAAAAATCACTACTTAGATCAACCTATCAATGTCCACATTGTGAAAATCAGAAATGTATTAGGAAAAAGCACTTAAGAAGGGTGGTCTATAGCTCAACTCCACAGGTTTACTTTCTGACTTATTGGCTTTGTAACCTCAGGCACAATGCTAAACTCACTGTTTTCTCATGTATCAAATAGAAGAACTCACAGGACTTATCTCAGAGGGTTAACATGCAAATGAAAATGAGTTAATGTTTATAAAGTGCTTAGAATTGTTTATGTTAAGTAGTAAGGATTCGGCTAAGACAGTAATTAATAGTATTATCACTGGACATTTTCATGTTCATTGGTTATAATAACCATTTTTTTAAAATAAGCTTAGTTTTTCTTTGGGAAAATATGCCACAAAATTTCAGAGGGTAGAGGTTGATCTACAGTGTCCTTGCAGCCATCCTATCTCAAGGAGTACGGAAAGCTCCTCAGGCACCTGGAGTGAGTCCGTAGAGCTTCCCAGGGAACAGGTGGGGAGCAATCTCTGGTCGGATACTGTCGCTCTCTTTGGAATACTCTATTCGGGTGTATTAGTTTGTCTACAACAGCTGCTGGGTAAGGAACAGTGAGTCTAGATGGGATGGACAATTGTTATGCCTGACCACAGGCCTGGTGTGTCAAGATTTGTGGCTATTTGGGCACATGGTGCTGACTCTGAGATATTCTTCGATGATGTTACTGCACTACATCTCAGTTCAAACATCAGGTGAGAACTTCCCTTTGTGTCTTACCTGGTCTCTGATTCCAAGCTGACCTTTTGGATGGGACCGTGAACTGAAGGAGGAGTCCCATCTCTAGGGATGCTGTCCACACCTTCACATTCTTTCCATAGCACCTACAGGGCTGGAGGAGTACCTGCTGCTCAAAAGGTGGCCATGGCAGGATGTGAAGACATGGGACTCTGTCCAGTAATCACCTTCAGCCTTGCTGCTTTATCCTAAGGAAATCAGTTTTGCTTCACTTCAATTTCTGCTCCATCCCTACTCTCTCAACAGGGAAGAGGCAGGAAGAGAACTACAGCTATAGAGACCCTGACTGGGTATGGACAAGAGTTCGTCACTTAAAATAGTGTGAACAATTGATTTTTCATGAATGTACCCAGGATCTAAATACAAAGAAAATATTAAAACAAATTAAAGTTATTTAAGAGTAAGTTCTGCTAAAAGGGAAGACTGAAATAGTTCTTAACGTATCTGAAAGCCCTAAGCAGTTTTACCAGGGCACTTAATTTCCCCCTGATCAGGAAAACTGATGATTGACAATTACATTCAGAAATACAACTGAAACAGCTCTGATTTGCTTTCTGTGTTTGTTATCCTAACCCGACACCTGATGTTTTAAGAACGCATTTTAAGATGTTTTAAGTAGTTCTTTTAGCAAATTATGGTATTGTGCTATTGTATCCTTGTACAAATTATAGAGGAAGTCTCTGGGTCACAGGAAGCCCTCGATTAGCCAGGAAGCAAGAGAAAAAAGCAAGAGAAACAAGAGGAGAGTAATTTGATGTTTGCAAGAATATAAGCAAATGGGTGACATGTCTGGAAACAATGTCAGAAGGAGAGCTTTCACTTCTTTGCAAAGAAGGTGGGGAGCAGAGATGAACTCTACAATTTCACATTTTGGAAAGAAATTCTCAAGATTGACTAGACAAATTTTATCACTGAGAATTCTTCCCTCACCTTATCTCAAAATTTAGTGAGTAGAATTTTAGCAACCATTTTAGAAATGTTCCACGTTTGTTAGCTTTGAAATTTAAGTTGCTTTAATTAGTTATACTTGACAGTAGAATGGACTTCAATACATCATATATAATGGAGTATAATTTCTCATTCTTCTGGTTATACATGATGTAGAATCTCACCAAGCCTATAGTTATATCTTTACCATTTGCACCTCAGATAGAGCTTTGAAATTTGTTTCCTTCTCTGTGTTCTCAGAGTACTCTGCTGTATTAGGAATGACCACATTCAAAGTGTGACTATCACTTTACCTCTCTTCCTGACTTCCTTCCTTTCCTGTAGCACACACATGGAAAGAAATGAAATGTACCATCTGTCTATCATCTATTATCTATCTATCCACTTATCTATCATCTATCTATCATCTATCTATCTATCTATCTATCTAATCTATCATCTATCTAGATCTCTGTGCAGAGCAGGGTTGAGTCAGAAATTAAGAAGGGTCTCCACAAGGAAGGAGATGGTTCTACATCCCTCTGGTAGGACTGTGTTTTTAGATTCTAACATGTTTGCTATTCAATAATATTTTTTACTTAAGAGGTCTGGACCGTGTGGGAGGAATGAAAGAAATATGTAAACTTTTTCCCAAAGTCAGGACTCATGAGTTTTTCTGGCCTAAGATGAGTTAAATTAATGTCTAAATGAATAACTGATAAAGAAACCCATTTTAGCAGTAATTAGAATAACATAAACAAGTCCTGTAACCTTTCTATTCAAATTATGCAAAAAAAAGGAATGTAGATGACGAAGTAATTAAATCTACTGGGCAAAGCCCCAATACAGATAATGTTAGAGAAAGATCCATTAAGACCAGTCCTTGAAATGTTATTAGGTATTTGAACATAAATATGGAAGAAATGCAGAAGTTAAAGATAGGGGAAGAATATAATTAAAAGAGCAGATTTCTCAGAAACTTTAACTTAGTACATATCACAAAGCATTTGCACATGTCAAGATTTCCAGTTTCTGAGTCAAGATGTGTTACTTTTATTATATAGACCACCCCCCTTTTCATCTTCTGAGTATTATAAAAGCATAGAATTGCAGGGATCTTATGAGTAACTTAATTCATACAGTGATGCTTTAGAAGCCTCGTTGACATCCTTACCCATTCTGTCTATCCTTGAATTCAAAATCTCAAGGAACTGGAAATTCAAAATTGCTGAAGGGGCCCATTTCATCTTCAGATAGTAATGACCACTAAATATGAACACCAAGTTAAAACCAAATCTTTTTCTCATCTTTTGTTCTGCTTCTTGAAGCTATCGAAAGTAAGTGTAGGTTTCACTGTAAACTATAAACCACTTAAGTATCACCTACCCTTTCTATTCTGTCTTCTTTTTGAAAATCAGTTATACCTGAGCTCAAAGGAAATGCAGAATGAATTTGACAAAGTTAGGCTATACACAGACATAAATATACCACAGTGAATTCTGTGTTTATGCCTATATATAAAGCCCAATTAAAATAGATAATAAAAGGAAGACCAGTAGAGAAGAGGGAGAGGGAGAGGGACAGGGACAGGGATGGGGACAGGGAGGAGGAAAGAGAAAGAAGCACTGGGCACTGAAATGGAGCAAATAAAATTCTGTGCATGTGTGATTATATCAAAATGAACTCCACAGATGGTGTGACTCTACCTTGTGTACAAACAGTGAAACAATAGCTGTACTCCATTTGTGTTCAATGAAGCAATAAGTAAATAAAAGAATAAATTAAAAAATAAATAAATAAATAAACACATATAATAAAGAAAAAAAATAAATAAATATAACTCCATGTTCCTTCTTAAAAAAAAAAAAATGAACCCACATACAAATACATACATATACATATATATGTATATATATGTAAAAACATACATATACATATATAATATATAAATAAAATATACTAATTTATATATAAAATATACTATATATATATAAATTGTACTATATATATAAAATGTAATTGAAGCATTTTTAAAGCACATGCAAATCCAGGGAAAAATATTTCTGTGCTCTGTACTCCTAATTCTAATTCTTATGATATAATCTTTAATCCTATATATTCAAGGCAATTCTTTTCTAAACATATTAGTTAAATGAGGCAGGTTCACCATGTCACCCAGTCTTGGATATACCTGTGTTTGACTTTCAGAACACTATTTTAGAAAATCAGTATATATAGACTTTGTGCTTGGAATCAAATCATGATACAAGTCAACCTCAGCAGAAGCCCAATTATTATTGTTGTATACAGAAATAAATTTTTAGTGTGATAAAGGAGGCTTTTGTTTCCAGTTTTTATAATGTTATGTAAAAATGAGTACAAAGTTACCCCCTTAAAAAGATGCTAAGTGGAGATCCAAGATGGCAGACTAGAGGGAGACTGCATTCCTTGTCACTCCGTAACTCAGGTTTCAAGCAGAGGATAATCTGCTTTTCTGTGAGGCAATCTTTGTTGCTCATCAGTCCCCTGCTGTTTATCCCATTTGTCCACCTCAATCACCTGCAGTTGCCAGCGTATCAACTACTTTTTTGAGTGTAGATCTCTCACTGACTGCCACCTATCATCATTTGCCCATTTGCCTGCCTTTCACCTGCCTATCACCTACTGCCTGAAGTCCACATGCCTATTGTCCACCGGTAGCCTGCAGACTGCCTGTAGACTGCCAACAGATCACTAGCTGCCTGCTGGTGGGATTGCAAGGTGGTGCAGCCACTCTGGAAAGCAGTGTGGAGATTCCTTAGAAAACTTGGAATGGATCCACCATTTAACCCAGCTATCCCACTCCTTGGCCTATACCCAAAGGACTTAAAATCAGATTACTACAGTGATGCAGCCACATCAATGTTCATAGCTGCTCAATTCACAATAGCTAGATTGTGGAACCAACTTAGATGCCCTTCAATAGATGAGTGGATAAAGAAACTGTGGTATATATACACAATGGAATATTACTCAGCCATAAAGAAGAATAAAATTATGGCATTTGTAGGTAAATGGATGATGCTGGAGACTGTTATGCTAAGTGAGATCAGCCAATCCCAAAAATCCAAAGGCTGAATGGTCTCTCTGATAAATGAATGATGATGCATAATGTGGGGGGAAGGGTGGCTAGAATGGAGGAAGGATAGATAGCATAGAGGGATGGGAGGGGTGGGGTCGGGGTGGGGGGGTAAGAATAATAACAGAATGTGTGACAGACATCATTGCCCTGTGTACATGTATGAATGCACAGATGGTGTGACTCTACTTTGTGTACAACCAGAGAAACAATAGCTGTACTCCATTTGTGCTCAATGAATCAATAAGCAAATAAAAAAAAAGAACCTCCAAGAACTATGGGATATCATGAAAAGATCAAACTTAAGAATTATTGGGATTGAGGAAGGCACAGAGATAAAAACAAAAGGAATGTACAACCTATTCAGGTTTGGGAAATTTTCTGATATTATTTCATTGAAGAATGAAATGGAAAATCAACTACAAGAGGATTATAGAATACCAAATGCACAAAATTACAATAGATCCACACCAAGGCACATTATAATGAAAATGCCTAACATCCAAATAAAGATAGAATTTTAAAGACTGCAAGAGAAAAACATCAGGTTACCTATGGGGGAAACCAATATGAATATCAGATTTCTCAACCAGACCCTAAAAGCTAGAAGAGCCTGGAACAACATATTTCAAGCTCTGAACATGGTTGTCAACCAAGAATCTTATACCCAGCAAAACTAACCTTCAGATTTGAAGATGAAATAAAATCATTCCATGATAAAAGCTAAAAGAATTTACAAATAGAGATCCTGCACTACAGAACATTCTCAGCAAAATTTTCCATGAGGAGGAAATGAAAAACAACAATGTAGGTCAGCTAAAGGAAGAACTACCCTAAAGGAATAGCCAAATAAAGGAGAAATAAAGTCAAGTTAAAAACCCAAAATAAGCCAAAATGACTGGGAATACAAATCATATCTCAACAATAACCCTGAATGTTAATGGCCTGAACTCACCAATCAAAAGACAGAGACTGGCAGATTGGATTAAAAAGCAAGACCCAACAATATGCTGCTTTCAGGAGACTCATCTCATAGAGAAAGACATCCACAGACTAAAGGTGAAAGGATGTGAAAAAATATACCACACACACGGACTCAGTAAAAAAGCAGGGGTTTCCATCCTCATATCAGATAAAGTGAACTTCAAGCCAAAGTTAGTCAGAAGGGATAAAGGACATTTCATACTGCTTAAGGGCACCATAAATCAGGAAGACATAATGATCATAAATATGTATGCCCCAAACAATGGCACATCCATGTATATCAAACAAATTCTTCTCAATTCCAGGAATCAAATAGACCACAACACAATAATTTTGGGTGACTTTAACACACTGCTGTCAGAATGTATGAGAAAGTGCTTTCCCCTCCAGAGTCCTATCAATAGAGTACATTAGGTAACTTTGGATTTTTGCCAATGGAGAGAGAGAAAAAGTTCTTTCATCTGCAGTTTTAATTTACATTTCTCTTCTTTAATGAGAATTTAACTATCTTGTTTGTTAATAGCAAATTTTATTTCTTTTTTCTGTGCTTTGAAAGGGTTATGATTTTGTCAACTTATATGTTAGGAAGGATAGCTCTTTGTGACATGAGATGTAAATATCTCCCTTAGTTGTCTTAAGAAGTTTATGATGCTTCTTTCCATAAAAAATTTGATTATGACGTAACAAAAAGTACCAATGAAATATTTTATGACTTGGGGATTTTGAGTCATGAAAGATAAATTTTTTCTTTACAAATCTGGAGTTAGCAAGAACTATCTGAGTTTTCTTATTATTTAATGGTTGTCTTATTTTAAAAAATATCTTTGGTACATATGGAATTTATCATGGTATCTGAGGTAAGGCAGGGATATTACTTTACTTATCCCTATAACATTTATTGACTACTTCTTTTCCCCAGTGATTTGAGATGATGTCCTCTTTATACATTCAATTTCTATATGTATCTGAGTGTACTTACATGTGGGCATTGTTTTGCTAATAGACCAGTACAATACTCTTATGAGGTTTTTAAAATATGCCTTCATATGTCTTAGTGCTGGTCCCACTTCTATGTTTATTTTTTCCACTAAATTTAGCATCAGGTGATATAGCTTAAAACTGTTGAGATTTTGTTAAATTTACAAATTAATTTACACAATAATATGGGCCTTCTATTTGTAGAAAGCCTGTTTTTTTGGCTTCAGTGGTATTTTAATTTTTATTTTTAATATGTCTCACATTTTGGACAAATATTAATGTATTTTTCATTACTGTTACATACATGAAATTTTTTCTTCCACTAAATCTTCTAAAACATTGAATATATGTAAACTACTGATTTTTGTATGTTGATTTTGTACTTCGTAATCTAATTGAGCTCTTACTCTTTGTAGTAGCTGTTAATAAAATACCTTGAATCTAAAAAAAAAAAAAAATGCTCAGTATATAATACAGTACTGTTAAGTATAAACACAATATCATACAAAAGATCTCTAAAATTATCTTGAAAAACTATATCCTTATACATATTGATTAGAAACTCATTTACTCCTCCCCCCTCAACCTTTGGAAACCACCATTTAGTCTCTTCTGAGTTTGTCTATTGTAGATTCCTCATATATCATGCAGTATTATCTTTGGTGATAGTAAATTTTACTGAGTTTAATGCCCTCAATTTTTTTTAATGTTATCTCAAATGTAATGATTTTCTTTAAGGTTGAAAAATATTCCATTATGTTATATATATACCACATTTTCTTTGTCTATCTGTAGACATACATTCAGTTTGTTTCCACATATTGGCTACTATAAATAATGCTGCAACGAAAAAGGGAGTGATATCTCCTTGAGATCTTGATTTCAATTCTTTTGTATTTACTTGATCATGCAGTTTAACATTTTGAGAAATCTCCATGTTGTTCTCCATTGTGACTATACCACTTGTATTATGCCAACAGTGTTCAAGGCTTTCACTCTTTCAATTTCTACTCTCTCATCAACGTTTGTTTTTAGTTTTTTAAATAGACATCCTAACATGTAAAAAAGGAAATTTTATTGAGGTTTGGATTTGTATTTCCCTGATTAATGACATAGGACTCCTTTCATATTCCTGAGGACTATTTCTTTGGAGAAATGTCTATTTAAATCCTTAGCTCATTTTTAATCAGATTTGTTTTTGTTATTGTTTTTGCTGTTAAATCATAGGCATAGGTTAGCTATGTTGGTGAAGCATCAGATTCTGAACCTAACTTTTTAATCGAAGCCCACATAAAGCATCCATGCTGTATCACTGCCTGAGCTCTGCACACTGAGGTATCTTGCTTGCCCATCACCTTTGTTTTCATGTATTCAGACCCTCTTCCCCCAAATTTGAAGTGTTTGACTTTAGACAGAACAAGGGGATTTATTGAAATAAAAGTGCTCTGCCTAAGAGAAGGACCGCAGACTCATCTAGCAAAGTTGTGAAGTCCAAACTTGTAGTTTTTGAAAAGCCACCAAGACAATGTTTATTTTTAGAAGGTAGAGAGTTGAATATATAGTAGTCAGAGTAAATCCAATTATTCTTTAGTTAATACATGAATTTTGAAGTAACTGCTGACACAATAAATTAGTGTGAGTAGGTGCTTGATTCTGCTGTAAAGTTAGAATTCATTCATTCAAAAGTACTTACTCAGTACCTAGTCGGGTCATGTCATGTTCTCATTCTGCATACCCTCTGGCCTTTCTGGCTCTGTCCCATTTCTTCTAACCTGACAAAACTGATTGGACATTCCCAGAGACTGGTCATCTTTACAAGGCTGTGGTATGACCATTCATGTGTTATTACCAGTCAATGTTATATGCAGTCGTCAATCAATTCCAGGACATTCATCTTAAACCCATTATAATCTCTCTGAATTCAGATTGTATCTTAAATTTGCTGTATTTTAAATAACCAGACAGCAGTCAAGTGGAACACCTTTAGAAACTGCTAAGTCTTCAATGTTCTTGAAAATACCAAGGATGATTTTGTGTAGAAAATCATGCCATCATTGAGTTCAAAAGTGGTTCAAAGGATTTAAATTCAAAATGTAAAAAAGTTTTTGGATCATCTTAATCAGAGGATGATGTTTTCTGTTTTAGGTATACATAAGAGCAGGATGATTAAAACTTCTTCTAATTAAGTTTTTTTCTTACAAGTATAATGCATAGATTCTAAGTGATAAGACAGTAATGTACTATGACTTAGTAGCATTTCTTCTTAGTAGTACATACATTTTATAAGAAATATCTCAGAGTAAATGAAATAAAGTATATAATGCAAAATGATATTGAGAACATAAAATTATACATGGAGAAGTATTAGAATGAGGATATGAGTTGGCAAAAGGCAAGTTTAACAGTTATGTAAGTAGTATCTCAGGTTTTGAGGTGATGACTTTGGGGGTTGAGAATTTCAGGAAGTCCTCATTCACAGTTTTGCCAATCCGGAAGGGTCTCACCACACAGACTGCCATTGACTACCAATGTCGAATTGAAGAAAATCTGGGTGACTCTAGACAAAGAGCCTGATGTGTCCTAATATGTATTCCTGAAAATGTATTCTTTGAATCTGTTATAGAATAAGATCTATCCCTATAATATATTCCTGAGTAGAAAGAGCAAGAATCAAGTTACCTGGATTTCTTTCCCAGATTCACCCATTTCTTTTGCATGTTCTTGAGCAACTTATTAAATGCTGTGGGTCTCCATTCTCAATTTATAAAATAGACCTAATAATAAGATCATCCAAATTGGGTCATGTACATTAAATGTGCTAATATTTGTACCATTTGTCTGGCACATAGTAACTACTATATAAAACAAAAAAGATTAACTTAAAGAGTTATTTTTTATTGGTTGAGCTTCAGGAATAAAGGGATAGTAGGGATGCACACACACACACACACACACACACACAGTTTACTCTTCTACGGTAGCTTACTTCATCTCCTTGCCACTGCCATAAGTATATAGATTAAATAAAATATAAAAAACTTTATTACTAAAAATTCACATTTATACACACAAAATTCACATATATAATATATATAGTATTATATATATTATATAGTGTGTGCGCACGAATAGTATGGTTTAGATATGAGGTGTCCCCCCAAAGCTTCTGTGTTAATGTAGGTATATTCAGATATGAAATAATTAGATTACAAGAGCTATAACCTAACGGGTTCATTGTAGTTTAAATGGACTAAGTTGTGTTAAGTGCATGCAGGTGTGCCACTCTGGTCATGCCTGGAAGGGTTCATCTTCCCTGTGGCCCTTTCCCCTTCTCTTTACTTCCTGGCCACTCTGCACTGAACAACTTCCCTCTACCAGGAATTTCCATCATGATATGCTGCTTGATCTTGGCCCAGAGCAATGGATCTGGCCTACCATGGACTAAATCTGAAACTAGTAGCCAAACACTTTTCCTCCTGTACATTGTCCTTGTCAGATATTTTGATCACAGACATGCAAAGCTAGCCTAGACAATGTAATTGACATACATTCTACCTAATCTTTGAAAGAAATCTGACGGGCACTTGTTTTATTTCTGTTCACCTCTTGTTAATGACAAAATGCTGAATTGAGAGTTCATGGAATTGAGAGTTCATCAAATTGATTTTCAGTTCATTCAGATTTACCAGTTTTCAGATTTGCTTATAGCAACACAATAAAATTTCAATTAGCTGGAAACTAGTCCCAGTAAACAGTAATCAGTACTAATTGTTGCCCGTAGTTTTTTATATGACCCTCCCATGTACAGATTCACAGAAGTTAGTCATCTGAATTAATTTTGTAGTAGTCATATTTAGAGTTCCATTAATTGTATAGTCAACCCTTAGAATTTATTTCACATCTAATTACTTCTAAATTGAACAAATAGCATCTCAGATTAGCAAAAGGAAGCTTGTGTAGAGTCAATACATTTTCCCTTTCATATCTATGTTTAGAGAAGCCTTCACATAAACAGGGAAAGCTTACAATGAGGCCACCACAGGAAAATAATTTTTCTAGTTCCTTTTTCCTAGAGAGACAGAGAAAGCCTGTGAGGTAAAGGAATAAACAGAAAAGTCTACATGTTAAGCTGCCACATTATCAGTGGAGTAGGTGAGCCTTCTCCTCAACAGGTACCCTTAGCTCTCTAGAGGACCTAACAGGAAATGAGACTATTAAGGCCTCCATCAGACGAGGAAAAGAGGGCTCTGGGTTGCAATTTTGGCTAGGTGCCTACATGAGGTGATTGGATGGCTGTTGGTAGCTGGAAGAGGTTCAATACTCTACTCATACTGTGCAATTCAGTCTACAGACTAAATGTATTTCAACTAACATACCATGCTCTCTCTCTTGGTGGCTTTAAACACGCTCTTGCTTTTTCCCCCACCAGCTTTTTTACCTGGCTAATTTCAGCATGTATTTCAAAATTCAGTTGCAATGTGACCACCTCCAAGAGCCTACCCTGACTCACTCTCAACAGCCTTGATTTTGTTCCATTTTATACTCTCCAGTGCTTGTATTTGTGTCATTATGTTTATTACAGTGTAATGTGATCATTGGCTTACTTCTGTCTCTTCAGATGGTGAGATTCTTAAAAGTAGAAGCTATCAACTGAATCAGTGGCTATTATATGATATGACCACAGCAAATGTTGACGAAATTCTACCTTCTGGTAAAGTTTATAGAATAGCTTTAAAATTTGAGGAAAGCCAAAGAAAATTTCATTAGAGAATTTGTTTTCATTTTTTTTCTTGATGACACTTAGTGTTAATCTTAGTTCTTGAAGTTACATCTCAGTTCCTTTTTTCCTACTAATTTACTACTTCAGCCTGAACAGGATTATCTTCTATGATTGATTCTGAGACCCATTAGGCTACATTATTCCCACAAGAGCTCCAAAATGTTCCATTTGATGTGATAAGCAAAATTTTCTTTGACATTCACAAGTATTCATTTTGTATAAACCAAAGCTTTTTCATCAACATATATTGTACTGATTTTCAAATTGCAAAGACGGTTTTTGAACACCAGCAGCTGAGATGGGATTTGTTGTTTTGGAGTTTTTTGGTTTTTTGCCTATACTTGGTCCCTCTTGCTTAGTTTCATTTCCCTGAGGCCTTTCCCCCCTATTTCATATTTGCTCTTCAATTCCATATTTTTCATAATTATATAAATATTCACAGACTTATCACTGCAGTACAGAAGGACACAGAAATTATAATCTACCCACTTAACAAGCCAGATCAAAAATGATAAACAATTTTTGAAAAGATTTATTGACAGTTTAATTTATCATTCTATTTGTAAATATGTGGTGTATATTCCCATCATAGGAGGATGGAATTACTTGAAGGAAAGTTAGTTGTGTGTGCATTTTGTACCAGGGATTGAACCCAGGTGTGATTAACTACTGAGACAAATCCCCAACCCTTTTTTAAAAATACATTTTATTTAGAGACAGGGCCTTGCTATGCTGCTTAGGCTGGGTTTGAACTTGCAGTCCTCCTGGCTCAACCCCCAAGCCCCTGGGCTCCTGTTATTTCTTTAAACCAAAGCTGAATAGCTTGGCCAATTGATTCCATGTTTCTCACATTTGCTCTTTGAAGTACTATCATACTATAGTTATTCAGATCTGCAGATGCATACACCACACTTGGGGAGAAATGAGATGACTTATTTGTGTATTGAATTTTTAATGATGCTTTTTGCAAAAGACTTCAGAAGTTTTGAAAAGTTACCAGTGAGCACAGTAATGAGATAGTGCCTTCAGTTCAGCATTGAATGGGGACAGAGGGAACTAATAGACAGTTGTTTCTGTGAAGCAAGATTTTAAAAGCAGTCTCCAAGGAATATTCAAAAATTTTAAAAGACAGCTGTACATTTTTTATCATTTTTTAAAAAAGACTTTTCCTCACAATTACCTCCAATTTTTTCCTAAAGCACCTTCTAGAAATGTAGTATTACAGCAGATTTTTGGAAGTCTTTTTTATAAGAGTTTAGCTTCTGAAGTTTTTTACTAACTCCTTTCCTTGTCTGAAAAATGTTTTGCTTTCTTAAGAGCAGATCTTTTAAACTATGTTGAAAGAGTCAGTTTCACTTAGTGTATTTTCATATTGAGCTGAACCATATGAAAATGATGTTTTTAGGACAAAACCAGTAGAATATTGGCAATTTCATGTGGCCCCAACCTCATGTACATGTATGTATTATTTTGGATTATATGTTATAACCAAATATTGATTAAAACATCAAGTAGAGCCCGGCAAGGAGCCCAGGACCCCTGCTCGGATTCCCCCCAGGTCTGAGCACAGGCCTGCCTCGGGAAGCCCCAGCTGTGAACACAGGCCCACTGAGTCATCAGACCTGCCATTTCCATCAGACCTGCCATTTCCAGCACCAACCACAGGCCTGTGCCCCATCTTTGGTCTAGTGCCTAAGCCTGTGCCCATGCTGTGACTGACCAGCTATCGACACCAAGTTGCCTTTGTCTATAAGGATTGATTATTCCTGATCTGGTGGCAGTAGGACAGCACCCTTCCTGGGACACTGCATTATCAAGCACCTCTCAGGCATCAGACTACTGAAAAATAGGAGGTTTGAACAGTACAGTATAATTTTATTGCAGAACTTCTTAAAATAGAATTATTATGATTATTCCTATTATACCTACTATATTGCCACTTTTTTCTTTAATTAATATTCTTATGTATCTGTTTCCTTGGAGACTCTTTCTCTCTTCTCATGCTAACAACCTATCTATTTTAATTCTACTTTCACTATTCCTACAACATAGTAACTCTATAGACCCACTTCTTATCTCATTAATGTTATATACTGCATCCCTCCTCATCCTCTTTTTCCACCATTTGAAATTGTGGTCCTTATTCCAAACCTATTGGTTATGCTGTAGATAATGTGAAATCATCTCTGTATATTATGACAATAGTTAATATCTAAATAGGGTCTATATGGATTAAGGACACATATTGTTTATATGGTATGCTGCTAATATTAATCTCTTCAAGGTGAGGTATTGGAAATCTGCAGAGACACTAAGTCTTTAAAGGGAAACTGCAATACCTCTGATTCACACAGCACGAGGGGAAGATACAGGAGTGACATGAGAAAACAAGGGAAGAAAGTGTCCCAAACCTAAATGCTATATCAATAGAACCCAATGACAACATGGTAGAGGGAATGTCAGAAAGAGAGTACATAATTAAAATCTACATAATTAAAATAATCCAAGAAGCAAATGATAAGATGAGAGAGCAAATGCAGGCAATGAATGATCATACCAATAAACAGCTAAAAGAACAATTGCAGAAAGCAAAAAAGTCATTTCAATAAAAAGAGAGAACAAATCCTTGAAATGAAGGAAACAATAAATCAAATTAAAAACTCAATAGAAAGTATAACCAACAGGCTATATCACTTGGAAGACAGAACCTCAGACAATGAAGATTAAATATTTTATCATGAAAACTAAGTCGACCAAATAGAGAAGATGGTAAGGAATCATGAATGGCACCTCCAAGAATTATAGAATATCATGAAAAGACCAAATTTAAGAATTATTGGGATTGAGGAAGGCACAGAGATACAAACCAAAGGAATGAATAATCTGTTCAATGGAATAATGTCAGCAAATTTCCCAAATTTGATGAATGAGATGGAAAATCAAATATAAGAGGCTTACAGGACACTAAGTGCACAAAATTACAGCAGATCCACACTGCAGCATATTACAGTGAAAATACCTAACATACAAAATAAAGATATAATTTTAAAGGCTGCGAGAGAAAAGCATCAGATTACATACAGGGGGAAACCAATATGGATATCAGCAGATTTCTCAGTCCAGACCCTAAAAGCAAGAAGAGCCTAGAAAAACAAATTTCAAGCTCTGAAAGAAAATGGATCCCAGCCAAGAATCTTATACCCAGCAAAACTTACCTTCAGATTTGAAGATGAAATAAAATCCTTCCATGATAAACAAAAGCTAAAAGAATTCACAAATAGAAAGCCTGCACTACAGAACATTCTCAGCAAAATATTCCAAGAGGAAGAAATGAAAGACAATGTAAGTCAGCAAAGGGAGGAATTACCCTAAAGGAATAGCCAAATAAGGGAGAAACTAAGTCAAGTTAAAAGCCAAAAATAAGCCAAAATGACTGGGAATACAAGCCATATCTCAATAATAACCCTGAATGTTAACAGCCTAAACTCAATCAAAAGACAGACTGGCAGATTGGATTAAAAAGAAAGATCCAACAATATGCTGCCTTCAAGAGACTCATCTCAGAGAAAAGGACAACCACAGACTAAAGGTGAAAGGTTGGGGAAAAACATACCATGCACACGGACTCAGTAAAAAAGCAGGGGTTCCATTCTCATTTCAGATAAAGTGGACTTCAAGCCAATGGATAGGGATAAAGGTATCAGAGTCAGAAGGGATAAAGGTAATTTCATACAGCTTAAGGGAAGCATAAATCAGCAAGACATAATGATCATAAATATTTATGCCCCAAACAATAGCGCATCCATGTATGTTAAACAAATCCTTCTCGATTCCAGGAACCAAATAGACCAAAACACAATAATACTAGGTGACTTTAATACACCTCTCTCACCATTGGACAGATTTTTCAAACAAAAATTGAACAAAGAAACCATAGATCTCAATAATGCAATAATTTAGATTTAACAGACATACATAGAATATTCCATCCATCAATGAGTGATACACTTCCTTCTCAGCAGCACATGGATCCTTCTCTAAAACAGACCATGTTATGCCACAAAGCTACTCTTAGCAAATACAAAAAGAAAAGGATACTACCTTGCATTCTATCAAATCATAATGGAATGCAATTAGAAATCAAAAATAAAATAAAAAACAAACTTCTCCAACACCTGGAGATTAACTAATGCAGTATTGAATGATGCATGGATAACAGAAGATATTGGGGGGAAATAAAAAAAATTTCATACAGGTCAATGAGAACAGCAATAAAACATATCAAAATCTCTGGGGCGCTATGAAAGCAGAATTAAAGAAAATTCATTATATGGAATGCATTCAATAAAAGAATGAAAAGTGAACAAATAAATGACCTCACATTACAGCTCAAAGCCCTAGAAGAACAATTTAACAACAAAAGAGAAGACAAGAAATAATTAAAATCAGAGCTGAAATCAATGAAATTGAAACAAGAAACTTAAAAAAATTGAAAAAACAAAAAGTTGGTTCTTTGAAAAAATAAACAAAATTGATAAAGCCTTAACCACACTAACAAGGAGAAGAGGAAAAAACTCAAATTACTAAAATTCGAGGTGAAAAACTATCACACTGGACACTATTGAAATACAAAAATTAGAAACTATTTTGAAAATCTATCCACCAATAAATTAGGAAATCTTGAAGACATCAACAGGTTTCTAGAGACATATGATCCACCCAAACTGAATCTGGAGGACATACACAATTTACATAGACCAATTTCAAGCAATGAAATAGAAGTCATCAAGAACCTACCTACCAAGAAAAGTCCACGGCCAGATGGATTCTCAGCTGAATTCTACAAGACCTTCAAAGAAGAACTCATACCAATACTCCTCAAAGTATTTCATGAAATAGAAAGGAGGGAACCCTCCCAAACTCATTCTGTGAAGCTAATATCACCCTGATACCAAAACTAGACAAAGACATCAAGGAAAGAAAATTTCAGACCAATATCCCTAATGAACATAGATGCGAAAGTTCTTAACATTTTAGCGAATCACATACAAAAGCATATTAAAAAGATAGTGCAGCATGATCAAGTGGGTTTCATCCCAGGGATGCAAGGTTGCTTCAACATCCAGAAATCAATAAATGTAATTCACCACATCAACAGACTTAAAGTTAAGAAAGATGATTATTTTGATAGATGCAGAAAAAGCATTTGATAAAATACAGCACTGCTTCATGCTCAAAACACTAGAAAAAATAGGGATAATAGGAACATACCTCATCATTATGAAGGCTATCTAAGCTAAGCCCATGGCCAACATCATTCTAAGTGGAGAAAAGCTGAAAGTATTCCCTCTAAAAACTGGAACAATTCAGGGATGCTCTCTTTCACTGCTTCTATTCAACATTGTCCTTGAAATTCTAGCCAGAGCAATTAGACAGACTAAAGAAATTAAAGGGATACAAATAGGAAAAGAATAATTTAAACTATCACTATTTGTAGATGATATGAGTCTATATCTAGAGGACCCGAAAAATTCCACCAGAAAACTTCTAGAACTCATAATTGAGTTCAGAAAAGTAGCAGGAGATAAAATCAACACTCACAAATCTAATGCATTCTTATTCATAAATTATGAATCCTCTGAGAGAGAAATTAGGAAAACTGCACCATTCACAATAGCCTCAAAAAGAAAAAAATACCTGGGAGTCAATTTAACAAAATAGGTGAAAGACCTCTACAACAAGAACTACAGAACACTAAAGAAAAATTAAAGAAAACCTTAGAAGATAGAAAGATCTCACATGTTCTTGGATAGGTAGAATTAATATTGTCAAAATGGTCATACTACCGAAAGTGTTATACAAATTCAATCTGATTCCAATTAAAATCCCAATGATATTCCTCATAGAAATAGAGAAAGCAGTTGTGAAATTCTTTTGAAGAATAAGAGAACAAGAATAGCTAAATCAATTCTTAGAAGGAAGAATAGAGCAGGTGGTATCACAACACCAGTCATTCAACTATACTACAAAGCAATAGTAACAAAAATGGCATGGTATTGGCACCAAAATAGGCAGGTAGACCAATGGCACAGAATGGAAGACACAGAGACAAGCCCACATAAATACTGCTATATCATACTTGAAGGAGCAAAAAACATACAATGGAGAAAAGATAGCCTCTTCAACAAATGGTGCTGGGAAAACTGGAAAGCCTTATGCAGTAAAATGAACTAAACCCATATCTCTCACCCTGCACAAAACTCAACTCAAAATGGATCAAGGACCTAGGAATTAGACCAGAGACTCTGCACCTAATAGAAGAAAAAGTAGGTCCAAATCTTCATCATGTAGGCTTAGGACCAGACTTCCTTAACATGACTCCCAAAGCACAAGAAATAAAAGCAGGAATCAATGATTGGGATAGAGTCAAACTAAAAAGCTTTTTCTCAGCAAAGGAAACAATCAGCAATGTGAAGAGAGAGCCTTCAGAGTGGGAGAAAATCTTTGCCACACACACTTCAGATAGAGCACTAATTTCCAGAATCTACAAAGTGCTCAAAAATCTTTACACCAAGAACACTAATAACCCAATCAATAAATGGGCCAAGGAAATAAACAGGCATTTTACAGAGGAAGATCTACAAGCAATCAACAGATTTATGAAAAATGTTCAACATCCCTAGTTATAATAGAAATGTAAATCAAAACCACCTTAAGATTTCATCTTATCCCAATTAGAATGTCTTATTAAAATACAGGCAACAACAGGTGTTGGCGAGGATGTGGAGAAAAGGGTTCATTCATACATTGCTGGTGGGAGTGCAAGTTGGTGCAGCCATTCTGGAAAGCAGTGTGGAGATTCCTTAGAAAACTTGGAATGGATCCACCGTTTGACTCAGCTATCCCACTCTTTGGCCTATACCCAAAGGTCTTAAAATCAGCATACTACAGTGATTCAGCCACATCAATGTTTATAGCAGCCCAATTCACTACAGCTAGACTGTGGAACCAAGCTAGATGCCCTTCAATAGATGAATGGATAAAGAAACTGTGGAATATATTCCTAATGGAACATTATTCAGCCATAAAGAATAATTAATTATGACATTTGCAGGTAAATGGATGGAGTTGGAGAATATCATGTGAAGTGAAATAAGCCAATCCCAAAAAACCAAAGGCTGAATGATTTCTCTTATAAGTGGTTGATGACACATAACAGGGGTGGGGGGAGGTAAGGGAAAAATGGAGAAAGGATGGATTGTGCAGTGGAAAATGAGGGGTGGGCAGGGAAGGAAAGAGAATGAGACAAACATCTTTACCCTATGTATGTGTATGATTGTGCAAATTGTATAATTCTACTTTGTGTACAACCAGAAAAATGATAGTTGTACTCCATTTGTGTACAATGAACCAAATAATATATATATATGTGTATATATATATATAAAATACAACATAATTGAATAGTTAAAAATTTGTCATATAGAAATGTTGTCTACCACCAACGTTAGGGTAAATCTCATCCTTCCAATACAATGTCTTTGATATTAAAATATTTTATCTGAATCCCTTCTTTTTTGGCAGAAATTACAGAACTGGTTTAGTTATCAGGGAAACTGCTGGTTTGAGATAATAAAATGACATTTGCATTAAAAAAATCACGTAGCTCTATAACTATATCAGAGGATACCCATCACCAAAAAAAATAATTTTGTTTTGAAACTCAGTTGACAAAACCTATGTTAGGAACTTAACATACATAATGTAAAGTTTTCTGCATGCATTTCGCTATAATATGTATTTATAAATCCTAATTACTCTAATAGAAACCAAAAAGCATGGGCAAATCTGCAGAAAAATCTCAGATGCTTAGACAGAAGTACAAATCCTATTGCAAATAGAATGAAAATCTTTGATAATATTGTTGCCTTCCTAATTGGGAAGTAAATTGGATAAGCCTATCCAGAGTGTTATGTTCCATCAAGGCTTAGAATTCTTTTTGCTGCATAGTTATTCAAAGATGATTATTTGTTGTGATTTTAATTCTTATTTGCAATTCCATACTGTAGTTTTAATAATGACATTTGTTCCTTCCTTAACCTTCACATGTTAGAAACACAAAAATCTTCAAAAGAGGATTGGCATGGAAAAAATAACAGCAAAGGAAATAGATCAGTGGAAACTAGATAAATGGAGACTGAAGAGTCAATGGTGGATTAAAACTTGTTTTTGATTAGTAATAATGACAATGTGACCAGCAGGATCAAATTCCAAATCCCATACCTTGATAAAATTGAATATTTTAAATGACACTAATTCTTTCCAGAGCACTGAGCAGACATAGAAGCTGTAACTCTAAGAAAACAGAATATCCCCAATTTCCTGGATAAATAAGTAATGGAGTTAATGAGGTCCTGATTATTTGAAATCTTTTGCCCTGGTGATAAATTTTCAGCATATTTCAGGATATTTTCTGGAAATCCTAGAAATCATCATATAACATCCAGATAAATTTTACCCAAATTCAGTGTTTCTAGAAAATAATGAACTTACCAAGAGTTTCCTCCCCCACCGCTCTTGCTTATGATTTCTAACAGTAATGGCTTTTAAGGCAACTGCTCTAAGAATCAGTCACTTAATGCATTAATATCTGATCTTACTAAAATTGAAAATAAAACTTTCATTTTCTCTCTGAGGTTGTTCAAAATGGTAATTTAGTAACATATCACTAACAAAATATTAGAAGCCAAACAAAGGTGCCCAAGTCATGCTTATGGGCCAAAGTTAATATATGTATTTTTTGCGTTTTTAAACCCCTATTCACTGAACATCTGTACACTTTTATGGTGCTTTCATTAATCTATTTGTTGATCCTAAGTCTGTCTCAAAGCCCCACTATGCTTCCAAACCTTAGAGATACAAGGAACTATTTTCTCAGATCCTGATACTCACTTAAGTGCCTTATATAAACTACTCCAAAAAAATCTTCCATCGGAAAGATGAAAATGAAGTAGACACAATTAGGTAAAATGATAAAATGTCCAACCCTAATCTCTTTTCCTGAAAATCTGTGGTGTCTTAAGTTTGTTGTGTAACATGAATGAATGCTAGATCTGCTCTACAACATAGTGCTTATGATTAACAGCAAGATTTTCTGCACATAGATGTTAAGTGTTCTTACCTAAAAAAATAAAATAAAAAAAGGGACACAGGAAACTTTTGAAAATAATGGACATGTATGTTACCTTGATTATGGTATCATCTTTTTATGAACTGAGGGGAAAACAGGGAGTCATTCAATTTGTACAGTTTTGTTGTTGTTGATCTAAAGATGCAAACATTAACCCCCTTCTATTTCTAGCCATAATGAAATGTCAAAAGAGTGATATGCAGAATCTTACCAGTACTTAAGGTAAAACCTAAAATAGCATGAAAAATAATTTTCAAAGTTGTTGAATAAATTCTAAGTTCTAAAATTTAGCACTATTGCCATTGTGTAATATTTTATTGCTTTATTTGCTCTCCTTAGTTATACATGACAATGGAATCAATTTTGATAAATTTATATGAGCATAAGATATTCTGATTAGGATCCCATTCTTATTGGTGGGTTCACTTAGGTATTTTCATGTGTACATGGGAAAATTATGTTAGATTCATTCTACTGTCTTTCCTATTCCTATCCCCTCTCCCTTCCTTTTGTTCCCCTTTATCTACTTAACTTCTCTTCTTCCCCTCCTCCCCCCTTTATTGTGGTTTGACTTCCAAATATCAGTGAAAACATTCAATCTGTGTTTTTTGGGGAATGACTTATTTCACTTAGCATGAGTCTCCAGATCCACCTGACCAAACTTTAAAATCAGCCACACTGGGCAAGTGGAACTAAAAACACTCAATCTTTTTCCATGCTCTTCTATTTGGAATAGGCCAGAAATAACTGAGAAAAATAATTGTGTGAGCAAAGACTCAAATGGAAGGAGGAGATTATATCAGTTTTCTAGTTTTGCCATAAAGTACCACAGACCAAGTGGTTTAAAGAGCAGACACGTTTTTGTTCCCAATTTAGGAGGTTAGAGAGTAGAGCTCAAAGTACAGATAGGGGCAGACGGATGTGGATGGTGCAACACAAGGTTAAAGGAACAAAATGGGCCCACTGTGCTGACCCCCACATGCATTCTCTTCCAAGAGACAATTTACCTTCAGCCTGCCTGGCCTAAGTGGACAGGATATGTCACATTCCTTAGCAAAGTACCTGTTCTCTGCAGGGGAAATGCAGACCTGAAATAATGCTGACAGGAGGAACCCGAGTTACCATGAAGAGACTTTTCTGACATTTTTCACAGCCCAGAGCCTAAAACTCAGGGAAATAAAGATCATTCCTCCTAACCATAAAATTTTTAAGAATTTATGATTAAGAATTCCAGAACCTGTCAGCATGGGCCAAAGTGATCTAGAGTTGTCTTAGGTGTCCAAAGGGACCTGAGGACTTGAAAGTCTGACATCATCCCACTGTCAGTCAAAAAAAAATCAAGGGTTGGACTTGGGTGGAACTCTCTGGAAACTTCTGGGGTCCCCAGTAAAATTGGAGTTCACGAGAGGCACATTATCCCTCTCCTGAGAGGATTCATTCTTTCCCTTGAAAGTATCCCCTTTCCCTATCCTTTCAAGAAACTCATGTCTTACTCTGAATGACATGTCTGAAATCTTTCTGATTTGATCTCCAGAACTGAGGTTTGAAGGGGTGAACTTCACACTGCCTCAGTTTCCTAGAAGGTTCCAGCCCTGTGATATAACTAGGGCACTTTCTTCTGAAGTCTTGGGGGTGAAGATTTTAACATACAAATTGAGGTGATAGAGGAGTATACAAATATAGCACCTAAGAGCAGTTATGTCACTGGGTTCTATTCAAAACTATTATGAGAAGAAACCTAGTCAACTGTTACTTTTATGAATGTAAATTTGAATAAAAAAACATGCATTTTTATAATTCATCCATATGAAAATCCAGGGTAAACAGAGCAACAGCTGAGTTGAGAGTCCTTAGAGGACATGGGTCTGCTCCTCAGTATTCCAGTGCACCTTTTCAGTGACAGAGCAGGATTGCCCTTTCAAGTTCAACAGTAACACATGACTTTCTTTGACCAATGATTGTATGCAGAAGTAACTCAGTTCAATGTTTTAACAGGTAAACTGATGAGGACATTATGGAAATTGAAATCAGGATGAGAATGTACCAGCCAGGGTTGAAAATAACCTAATAAGCAGAGACACACCCCAGCTGACCCAAGATAAACAGAATGATCAAGAAATAAGCCTATGTATTAAGCTATTGAGATTTTGAGGTTGCTTGTAACTGCAGCATACCTTTATTTTTCCCATTGGGGAAAATAAAGATGATTTCTTTAATGGTGACAACCAGCCTCACAAACATTAATTTGAGATATGGCAACATAAACCAAAGTATATCTACTATATTTCCCTGTACCTAAGATGCCACTACAGAAAGGCTCATCAACTTCATATATGTAACAATGTAAACATTTTACATTTTAGAATTGCTAACATATACAATGTGAAAAAGGCATCTTTACTTTTGTACTGGTTTAGTGTCTCATTTTACCTAGTGTACTTTTCATTATTGGCAGAAATGAGAAAATATGTATATATATCACCAAGTAAATAGTTTTTCCATGAATTTCCTGTTCATATAATTTGCACACCTATTTATTGGGATGTCAATGTTCTTAAACCATGTGTTTTACTGATTATGACTCATAGCAAGTTAAAATAGGTTACAAAAAAAATCTCAGTGCCTATATTAAAAAAGAAAATACTGATTGTCCATGGTAGTGATGGGTAAGGAGAAGTCTGATTATGTATCTTTGTCATAGGTGACTTTAGTGTACATTGGTTCATCAGTTGGTGAGTTGATGTTGAAAGAACTCAGAAAAAGAATTTCCTTCATTTATCTCTTCTATTAGTGAACCTATCAGCAATCTTGAATAACCTCATTATTTTGAAGATCAGTGCAAGTGGAGAACCATTATTTGATAGCTTACTATTCTCATCCTATGTAAGCCAGGAATGTTAATTAAAATAAACTTGATAATACAGCAGGGCACTAACCATTTTCTCTTTGTTTTCTGTCTTGTTATTGCCCTTTCCTCTTATTGTTCAACTTCATTACTTACAGATGCCAAATTCCACCCTTTATTGCATGTCTTCAGATTCTTGTTACTCTCTTACAGCGATTTCAATGGTCTTGAAAAGAGAGCAAGGACAAACTAAGTCTCCATTTTTATTTACTTCCTCAATATTTAAATGATCAATAAGTAGTATTGCCAAACACAGGGTGTGTTGTAGTCAGTACTTAAGTAATTAAGTGAAAGACCAGATTGTACTTATGTAATTAAATAAAAGTCTGGATTGAGAAGTCAGCTGGTGATGGCAAGAGAAAGTATTGACTTATAAGAGGGTGATAATGAGTCCCATAAATTCAAGAGTTTCCTTCCCTTGGCTCTTCATTTGAAAAAGAAAAGTAAAAAATGAACAATTCAGAGCTGCTGATATATAGCCCTCCTAGGCATGACAGACAATTTAAAGTAAGGACCTTACTCATTCTGTAAAACAAGCAGAACATAGCTGGCTGCCTTGTCTTTGAAAGTCTTGGCATGCAGACCTGGTTGAGGGGATTAAAAAAAGAAAATCAGTGAAAGGCAGTAAATATTCTTCTGTTCATCAATGCCTGAAAAGATATGTTTTCTGACTCAGTCTTGCTGCCATAACGGGCCAAAGAAGCTAGTTCATTTTAATATCAAACTGCATCATTATAAATGTTATTGCCTTATAGCCAGCAATTAAGCATGCAGATATTGAAAAGAGCCTCGATCTATAATCAGCAGCTACAAATACCTGTTATGGCCTACCAACGTCAAAATTACCTTGTTTATGAAAGCCTAAAAATTGTATCATTCACCCCGAACTCCAAAAGTTTCATTATCTCCATAGTTGGCCCCCAAATCCTATTCCTTTTCTGTTTAATAGTTTTAATCCGTGCATTAAATGATCATGCTCTAGGGGGCCAATGAATGATCCTTACCACAAAATTCATATCTGAAGAAAGACAACAATCTCAAAGGCAGATGTAACATATGATCATTATTACTGCAGTTATTTGTATAATCTTATTTGCACTATCAAATAGTGCAAATATTTGTATAATCCTATTTGCATTATCAAATAGACTAACATCCATCTCAGCTTCACCTGAAATACCCCTATCCAAAGGAACATTTTAACCTAAAAACATTTGGTTCAAATAAAATTACCAAGGATTGCTACCTTGCAATCAACTGGAATGGGGAATGAGATTGACACTAAGTACTTATCACTTCTCATTAGATTAGTTCTACTCGGCCAAGAGACGTGGACCAATGGCCATTCCACCAATCTGTTAGCTCAGTCCTCCTCCTTGAAGTGTACTGTACTGAGTCAGGGTTGGGGCTAGTAAAAAGCTACTCTAACCTATATCCATTTACATGGAAATATTAGGGAGAGAAACTAAATCCAATAATGTCTACAAGGTTCAAAAATTCAGTGAGAAATAGAAACTCAAAGATATGGTATGTCATTTTCAACAAACTTCAATATGAATTGGGTCTTTCCCTCCTTAGGGGGAAAAATTATTTTATTCCATGATTTTCATAGCTGTGCTCTTTTATTTGTAAGACTGGCTGTTAGCATACCAATAAAATTATGCTATAGCATATTCTAGTAAAATCACATTAAGTTAACAATGTGGCTTTCTATCACTGGCCAAAGAATGCAATACAAAGGCTTTAAATGATATGTTAGTTCATTTTTATGAAGCATTAACTTCTTGCAGTAAAGATGATGAAATGTTAAATGTTTGCTTGGGTTTTTAGATGACTAGATATTAAACATCTCAATTCAAACATCTGTTAGGGTCAGAGTATTTTGGTTCAAACTAGAATTTCAAATTACAGATTTAGGAAAGCTATGTAACCATGGCCTACTTGTATTATGTCAAAAGTTACATGCTTTTTAGTTTAGTTTTGGTTTTGGTTTTTTAACTTGGATATAGTCAAACATCCTTACATGCTATAGCTGATCTTTGGGAATATAACTTCCCCTTGAATCTTCCAATACAAATTAATTTGCAAAACTAAATTCTAGATACCTGAATTGAGTGAATTGAAACATAATATCAGGTGAATCATACCAAACACAGAAGAGATCTAGCACCAATGAGGCTGTGGTGTTAGAATTTATGGTTCCTTATAAAACAGATTTAATATATTTAATGATGACATTCCATTAAAGACAGAATGCCTATTCTTGTTCTCTACTGGGAGAGAAGGAGTGGAAAACATCCACAAGGCCTGTCTACTATATATCCATGTTTTTTCCATGCTCAAGATTTTTGTTATTAAAAGGTTTGGTTTACCTGTCCATATTCTCACAATCAGAGAAGCAGGTTTGTTACAAGAATTAAATAACAGGCGTCTTTTTAATTTGCATGCACATGACCTACCACAGAATTTTAGCTTGATTTTGAGAGTCATGAATTAAGCAAAGGACTAGGAATCAAAACAGGTTAAAAATTCAAACATTATTTCCAAAGATCATGAAAATTAAACAGTGGTCACTATCAAAATGACCATGTACAAATACATCTTTTTCTTTTTCATGTAGAATCTCAGCCCAAGTGTCACTGGTTTTCAGGGAAGGGAACTAATATACAGCTTTGACAAAATATCTATTAAGTTAATCTATCCAATTGGAAGAAATAAAGAATTGCCTTTTTAGTATTAAGCAGAATACTTAGGGTCCCATCTAATGGAAGAGTTACTATCCAAATAAACCCTGAGATAAAAATGGTAGGATCCATTCATTGGGAGTTTTTCTTGAATAACTACAAATGAAAAAAAAATTATTGATGCTTTGTTTAGTTTGAGCTTTTAAATCAGATTGGAATATAAGAGTGACTACTAGAAAGCAGTGAAAGAAGAATGAATGAAGTTGCCTTGTTTTGAAATCAAGAGATAGTTTCTGACATTGAACAAAGGACTATGTCCCTGATAAGGCAGAAAGTGTACGAAAAGTGTTAGACCAACATAGGACATCCCATTCCAGCAGTTCCCTTTCAAATTCACAGGTTGAAAATATTGAAGGAGTGTCACTATGCACTCTGGAGAAAACAAACACACATTATTGATTAGAACTTGAAATTTTAAAAGATTGAATATCACCGAAAATTAAAATGACAGGAACTGTATTTTGAAAATTTCAAAACACAAATGAATCAACTCAAGATAGACTTAGAAACAAAAATCTACCTTATTCATGCATCAGAAATTTACTTAGAGCTACGAATTTTCCCCAACATGATCTATTGAGTCAATAACATCCCTAGGGAAATTCTAAAAGCCTTTTCATTAAAAGATTTTGATGAGATAGAACAATTTTGAAAAGAACAAAGTAGGAAGATTCACACTGTCCTCTACAAAATCATAAGAATGAAGACAATGTGGTATTTGCAAAAACAAACATAGATCAAGGGATAATACAGAGAGTCCATTAACCAGTTCTCAATAATACAGATGAATTGATTTTCAATAAGAATCCAAAAGCAGTTCATAGGGATAAAAGCATTCAACAAATGGTGCAGGAACAATTGAACATCTATATATTTTTTAAAGTGTCTTGACCTATAATTCATAACTTAGTTTTTAAAAAACTCAAAATGAATTGTATATCTAAATGTAAAACCTAACACTCTAATAATTCCAGAGGTAGAAAAAATCTACTTTTTGGTCAGAGTGATATGACACCAAAGCCATGAAAGAAAAAAAAAAGCAGTTTAGGAAAATTAAAAACACTTGTTCTATGAAAAGGCACTTGAAAATAATGAAAATCCATGCCACAAACTTTACAAATCATATTTCTGACAAGGGATTTATAATAAGGGTGTACACTCAAAGCAACACTGTTAAAAAATGGACAAAAGATTTGAGCAGACACTTCACAAGATATGCAGATAGAAAATAAGCACATGAATGTATTTAAAATGATAATCATTAGTGAAATACAAGTTAAAACACAATGAGTGCTTCAGCCTTGAGACCTAAAGAACTCTGAAATCATTGCTCCTAACAAGAAATGGCTGAACAAATAGAAAATCACAGCTTTCTCTTAGACCCATCAGAGAACTGACATCACAAGGCAAACTTCTATGCCAAATCTGGAGAAACAGGTGAATACTGAGAATTACAGCCAAGATCAGACTACCTGAACGAGAAGCCACAAGAGCTATAAAGTGACAAGAACACTTAAATGGCAATTTTGACAAATTTCTGAGGCTAAGTGTGGACCAGCATGAGAAGCAAACACTTTTCAAAGTCAGTGTAAAGGGGACATCACTTTCATAGGGTTTATAATAAAGAGAAAAGAAAATATCTTTATTTAAAAAAAAAACAGCATTAAGTGTCAGAAGGATGTAGAAAAAGTAAAACCCTGTACATTGGCAGGAATGCAAAATAGTATATTCAGTATGGATAACAGTAATAGAAGATCCTCAAAAACATCAAAATTAGAACTATCATATGATCCAGCTATCCACTTCTGGGTTCTGGGTTAGGGTTAGGGTTAATTGAAATCATGATTGTAAGGAGATCTTTGTACTCCAATGTTTATTGCAACACAATTTACAATAGCCAAGATGTAGGAAAAAAAATAAATGTCCATCAACAGATGAATGGATTAAGAAATCATGGAATCAATAAAGTGGAATATTTTAAACTATAGAACAGCAGGGAATCCTGCCAAATGCCATTAGATGGATAAAACTTGAGGATATTATATGAAATGAAGTATGTCAGTCACAGAAGGACAAATACTGCACAATTCTATTTGAGGCATCTAAAAAAATAGATTTATAGAAGTAGAATGTAGAATGGAGGTTTCCAGGGACTAGAGGTAGAGGGAAAAAGGAGTTATTGTTCATGGGATAAAGTTTCAACAAAATTAGTTCTAGAGATCTGCTGTATAATTGTGTGTGTAAGAAATTATATTGTACTATATATTTAACATTTGTTAAAATGGTAGATGTCACGCTATGTGTCCTTATAATAAAAACAAAGAAATGGAAGGGCAGGAGGGAGGATGGCGGGAGGGCAGGGCAGGGGAGGGGAGGAGGGGAGGGCCTCTATCTTCTAGTCTATGGAGAGTATAGGAGCCTCACTTCCCTGCGCAGCAATTCACACACAGAACTTAATTGCATTGACCAGCTTCCCCTTAAATGCCAACTGAAACTTTTCCATTAGTTTACTCTAGTATTGAAAAATCCCACGTTTTGTTTCGGCAGAGTTGAATTCAATCTCTAACTACAATTTTGTTTGAAGAAAGTCTTCCTTTTTTGGTTTGGTTTTGTTTTGTACAGAGGATTAAATTCAGGGGCACTTTACCATTGAGCTATATCCCCATCCCTTTTTATATTTTTGGGGCAAGGCTCTCACTAAGTTGCCAAGGCTGGCTCAAACTTGCCATCCCCTGCCTCAGCTCCTGAGTTTGGAGATTAAGAACCACCACACTTGGCTTCCTTGCCATTTTTAACAAGTGTTCAATGCCATTTTTTTTGACAGACTTGTAATGTGAAAGGCACTTTGTTATGTTTTGTTAAGTGTTCTCTCATTCAATCCTCACAACAATCTTGAAAGCAGATTTTATTATTATCCCCTGTTCCAGGTAACAATATTATGAGAAGTTCATTAATTTGTTGAGAATCTTAAGTTTTTTTAAGTGAAAGAGCTAGAAGAAATTTATATATTTGATTATTTATTGGTACTAGGAATTGAACCCATGGGCACTTTACCACTGAGCCACATCCTAGTCCTTTAAAAATAAAAAATTAAAATTAAAATTAAAGACATGGTCTTGCTGAGTTGATTAGGGCCCCACTAAGCTGCTGAGGCTGGCTTTGAACTTGTAATTCTCCTGCCTCAGCCTCCCAAGTTGTTGGGATTGTAGGTATGTGCCACTGTGCCTGCCTAGAAATTTATTCTTAATCACTATTCATTCTCATTATGACAAAAGTATCTTCCAATGGTGTGGCCAATGTTTATTTTAAATACCCTTTTCTACAAATCCATCATTATATTAAGTCCAAAAGTTTTATTTTGCAAGGAGTTTATTCCAGGAAAAGAGATATCAGGCTTAAAACTGACATGTTTGGTTTGCTCTGAAGGCAACACTAAGAGCCTGACTACAGATTATCAGTCATGACTTTGTCCTTCCAATTTCAATGCCTGTTGGTTCTCAGATGTTATAGAGAAGAAACTTCTCCTACTGTTTCCCCTACTGGCCCATTTCTTTCCCTGATGAGGTTGACCACCCTCACCTACCATATTAATGTGTATAGATGTATACAATGTCATATATGGCAAGTAATTTACATGTATATCTACATGTTTTCAATTTTAGTGCAATATGTCATATATGGTATTATAACCTCTCATTTCAATCTTATTTCAATAAGTCTGTTGCTTATTTTTTATAATTACTTTATGATTTTATTATAATTGTTTATAAAGTTTTTTCCACTTTTCAAAATTTTAAGATTTAATTATTTTATTTTACTACTTTGTAAGTTTTATTTTGTATTAAACTTATTTCAAACATTTTGAAAAATTTTGTTTGTCCCCTCTTGTTCTTCCATGGCCAAAAGGAGATTGAGTCTCTTCCTTTCCCTCAGCAATCACCCAAGTGACTCCTTTTTAACTTCCAGTGCTCACTCTTGAAAAGAGATCCTCAAAGCAGTCCTCTTCCAGAGCCACAATTTTCCATGTGCAGATGGCTCACTTTCTTGGAAGAATGGTTTAGTTGCAAGAATAAAAAGAAAGTTACAGAAAGTGAGACTGATCAATTTTTTAAAAATCAGAAGCTTTAAATAAATAGAAAAAAGACAAGAATTGAAATAAATTTTAAATAATTTAGAAAATTAACTGAAATAATATGGAAGACAAACTTAGAGGCAATGGACATAAAACCCTATCAGGATGAGGAGGAGTGGTTCCTAAAGACGGTGAAGAGTGGGGATGCAATGTATGTAAGTTTAGGTCAGGGGTAGTATTCTTTCTTCTTTTGGTTCATGTCCAATAGAAACAAGGTTTCTTTATCTGTGAAGAGTTCATACCTGTTAAAGAATTGGTTCCTCCATCCCCAGGTATTTCCATAGCCTTAGGCAAACAGTACCTTTGTGTACTGGCCTCAGGCATGCTGAGTTGCCATTGCTCAAACTCTTGAAAGTCTGTCACTTTCCACAGTCTAGCTATTGTGAATTGAGCTGCTACAAACATTGATGTGGCTGTGTTACTGTAGTGTGCTAATTTAAGTCCTCTGGGTATAAACCGAGGAATGGGATAACTGGATCAAAATGTAGGTCCAGTCTAGGTTTTCCGAGGATCTCCACACTGCTTTCCAGAGTGGCTGTACCAATTTGCAATGTAAAAGTGCTTTTCCCCCACAATCACGCCAACATCTATTATTGTGTTCTTGATAATAGCCATTCTAATCAGAGAAATGCAAATTAAAACAATTCTAAGATTTCATCTTACTCTGATTAGAGATGTTGAACAGTTTTTCATATATTTATTGATTGCCTGTTCATCTTCTGTAAAGTATCTGTCCACAACCTAGATGCCCTTCAACAGATGAATGGATAAAGAAACTGTGGTACATATACACAAAGGAATACTACTCAGCCATAAAGAATAATATTATGGCATTTGCAGACAAATGGATGGAATTGGAGATTATCATGCTAAGTGAAATAAGCCAATTCCAAAAAAACAAAGGCTGAATGTTTTCCCTGATAAGTGGATGATAATATAAAATCTGGTTGGGGAGGTGGGGGTGAGAGGAATGGAGGATCTTTAGATTATGTAGAGGGAAATGATGGGGGGGTGGGGGTATGAAAAATGTTGGAATGAGACAGACATCACTACCTTATGTACATATATGATTAACAATGATATGTCTATCGTGCACAACCATAGAAATGAACATTTGTACCCCATGTGTACAATGAATCAAAATGAAGTCTAAAAATAAAAAAAAATTTAAATTTTAAAAAACACAAAGGAGTTTTCAAAGGAAAAGTAAGAATTTAAATATTCTTATTCAGAAAAATTTCTTATACCTCGTATCTAGATTTTTTTTCCTTTTTTTCAATCTAGCATAGCATTTCTCAGCTATTCCTTCAATGACAATACATTTTTTTTAAAGAAAGAAAAACCAATGTAATAAAATCTTATAAGAATTTAAAAAACAAAAAGTCTGTCACTTTGCTGTAAGAACTCTGGTCTTATTTCACTGCTAAAGGCATTTTTGGTACTGTACAAAACACACTACCTCCTTTTCTCATAGCCTGGTTCTTATATTTAGAAGGTAATGCTTTGACTAATAATCCAAAATGAACAAGAAGTGCTATAAACGGATGTTATTTGGTGGGGGGAGAGAATTTCTTTGGACTCACTGGTTTTATCAGAAGAAGTTCAGTTTGTAATAGTTGCCCCAGGATTTCTTCCTAAAACGGGAATCCTGGGTGGACTTTTCAAAACCTACAGCTTGAGTTTACATCTTTATGTGAACTCTCCAAAGGCTTCAGTACTTGTTCAAATAATTCTTCCTCCCTTTTATACTCTATTAACTGTTCCCTTACACACTGAAATAGTTAAGGGTATTAGAGTACTTGGTATATGAAAAAGATATAAAATTCATGTAATATTTTCAGTGTTTTGCCATTGAAAGTGACCAAGACAATTAAGACGTTAGGTTGAAACATAGACAGCCAAGCTCCAAATCTATAATTTCTACTGGGCATCTAGGAGAATTATATGATTTAAAAACTAGGAAAGCTTTTGGTCAATGTCTTTCCAGTTTACTTAATAATGTAGCAAACCTGACAAAAGGAAAAAGAAAATTGACACAAAGAGAAAATAAAATCCAATGAGGTATTGGTTTAGTCAGCTTTTTTGCTTCTGTAACCAAAAGAACTGACAAATTTTTCTTCTAAAATTGTTCATTTGGTGCTTCTGGTTTCAGAGGTCTCAGTGGGTAGATGGTCAACTCCATTGCTCTGTGCAGAGACAGATCATCATGGCAGAAGAGTGTGGCAGAGGAAAGCAGCTCAGAACACGGCACCAGGAAACAGCCCTCCTCACCAGGGACTATAAAATCGAAAGGCACTCGCCTACTAATCCACCTCATCCAGCCACACCCTACCTGCAAAGTTACATCCCAGTTAATCACTGTAAGTGGATTTTAATGCACTGAGTAGGTTAAGGCTCTCATAACCCAATCATTTTACCTCTAAATATTTTAGCATTGTCTCACATGAGCTTTTGGGGGACCTCATATGTAAACCATAACAGGTATATATTTTAATTTTAAACACATGCAGTATTCCTCAGGAAAATTTTATTGCTTTCTTTATATAAATAGTAAAATAACTAGAAAAAAGTTAATGTTACTTGAATATATGATGAATATTACTAACATTCTATAAAACACCTTATAATCATGCTAATTATGAATTATATATTAGAAAATATGACCTTATTCAATAACATTCTTGAAAAGTCACAAGAGAAAGCTATATTAATTGGTTGTATATGTTCAGTGAAGCCATGAACTTGGAAGGTAGAAGGCTAATTTATCATAAGGATTTATCATAAGGATTTTCACTCAAATTCATGTTTATTCTTAGAACTGACTTGATTATATACAACTCAGATAACTAATGAATGGTTGGAAATTCTGAAAGACTATCAAGTTCTTTTAAGGACTCAAATCAGGGCTAATTCCAATATATTAAGCATTCCTTTAGCAGGAATCATTTCTTCCCTCCCTACCCTCATTCCTCCCTTTAATGTAAAATTAATCATTATTTGCATATATGGAGGTATTTGAATAAAATTGGGAACCCTATCTAATTTATTGTAGCCAAGTATGCCAGGTGCTAGAGTTACATGTTCAGTTTTCTTTTTACTGATTTACAAAACTAGCCCAGTTAGTATATAAAAAGAGGTAATATTTTCTTCAAAAGCCCAGTAAAGCCAGGCATTGTGGCACATACTTATAATCCCAGAGGTTTGGGAGGCTGAGGCAGGAGGATCCCAAGTTCAAAGCCAGCCTCAGCAAAAGTAAGGCACTAAGCAATTTTGTGAGACCCTGTCTCTAAAAAAAATAAAAATATGCTGGGGATATGGCTCCATGGTGGAGTCCCGAGTTCAATCCTCAGTACCCCTGTCCCCACCAAAAAAAACTGAGTAAATAATAACAGCTAAATTCATAGGAGACCCACTGTTATGGTCTGAATGTGAGGTGTCCCCCAAAAGCTCCTGTGAGACAATACAAGAAGGTTTAGAGGAAAAATGATTGGATTATGAGAGCTATAACCCAAGCAGTGAATTAATTCCCTGATGGGATTAACTGAGCAGTAACTGAAGGTGGGCAGGGTGTAGCTGTAGGAGGTAGGCCATTGGGAACATGGCTTTGGGGTATATATTTTGTATCTGGCAAGTGGAGTATCTTTGCTTCTTGATCATCATATAAGCTGCTTCCCTCTGCCACACTTTTCCACCATGATGTTTTGTGTCACCTTGAGTCCAGAAAAAAATGGAGTTGGCCATCTATGGACTGGGACCTCAAACTATGAGCCCTAAATAAACAACTTCTCCTCCTCTTCTGGTCAGGTCTTTTAGTCACAGCAGCAAAAAACTGACTAAAACACCCACGTTCAGGATTTCATGTCTAATACATCTATAGTACTCAAATAAGAGGACAGATCCCCCAGATCTAGAAGGGAAATATTTTTTCACATTCTTGGACCAAAGAGGAAGAAAATGATTCACCTGAAAATTTTAGCATCAGCTTTTCACTCACGCCAATAGGAAATTTGCCCATGCTTTTACTTCCCCTTTTATGTTCTTGTTAGATATATTTTAGAATACAAATCAATTAGTCACCATTTGAGAAACATCTAAACATTGGCAAAAATCATAAATTTGCATATGAATCAGAAAGCATCTTAAACTTTTCTTGCCAAAAGCATGAGTTAAACAGTTGTGACATTTTCAAGTTTGTAATTCATGCTTCCAACAAACATTTCATGTGTTATTTAATATGTTCAAAGTGCTAATTTAGATGCTACAAGAAAAATATAAGACAGAATCTTTAACTTCAAAAAACTTAGGGTTAGTACAGGAAGTAAGAAAGGTAAATGTGGCATTTCAAAAATTAATGAGGTGTTATGGTTCATTAAAAATGTACATCTGATGGACCATATATGGAAAGCTCTATGGATGGAAGAGGGAACATCTGTACTGGTCAGTGCTGGAGAGGCTTTGGATTCTGAGGTGGGAAAAAAGGTGATATCAAGGAGGCAGCGTTAAGGTCCTTCTCTTACTGTGACTTCTTGACTCAGCAAGACTGCTTTTTGACGAATCGTATCTGCTACAGGCTGGAAGAGAGGTCAGAGCACATGTTATTTGCTAAATCTGGAAGAAAAATGGACTCTCACAGAAAGTAGATTAGGAAGAAGTTAGTGGAAATAAGGATGGGATAAGTAGTAAATCTTGTACCTTTGGTTTTTCTTTGCCAACTCCAGTTTTGCAATTAAGTTAAAAAAAATCACTGATAATAGCCAGATTCATTTTAATAAACTTAAACTGAAAAAAATCTCTACACCTTGACTCCCACCACCATGATTATGTCAAAGCCCAGTTAAAGAAAACTGTTTCTTACTGAGAACATATGTTTTGTCATGCATTGACTTATTCGCCTGCTATCAGTTATTGCTCTATAAGTCACCAGTCCCACACTCTACCTTAAAATGACAATTGTGTAGTATAGTTCACTTATCTGAGTATTGACTGAGGTTCAACTAATCTGGGCTGCACTCTGCTGATCTCAATTTGATTCAGTCATGCATCTGAAGGTAGCTCAGGGTCTGTCGTACACTGGGCTTGGCTGGTGAACTTTAGCTGTAATGGATCTGCTCCATGTGTCTCAGAGGTTCTTTCTGGTACCAGTGGAGTATTTTGGACATATTGTTCTGTGGTAGCAGTGACTATGACAAGAAAATACTAAGGTTTTAAAGCTATTGTTCAAACCACTAAGTCACATGGCAATAGACGCTGTTGCAAAAAGGACTGAGGATTTGGCCCTCTTAATAAAATTTTCTTACACTGTTTTACTGGTAGTTTCTGCTTAAGAGTACCAGGTAATTTATCTGAATAAACTTTATCATGGTTTTCATCCCTGCTGTCACACCAATACTTTTCTGTTTACAAGAGGTCAGAAATGGGGTCTGTATGTAACAGAAAATGAAGGCAGGCCTCAAATAAGGAGAATAGGATTCTGTTAAGAGGGAGTGGGAAAACTCTGTGCAACCTCTCCACAAGAAGCCTAGCACTCACCCTTTGTTTCATTTCTTCCATTTTTTACTCTCTCATCCAACCCCAATTAGGATAGCATTTCATCTTTTCTCCAATCAACCTAGAGTTGTCTGCTACATTCTCTATTAGCTACAAACACTAAAGGATCTGTCCTTTTATCTCCACAACCTTTCTATCCCACCTCTCTGGACACTCAGGGAGTATCCTATTCATCACTCCAAACAGTTCAATCTAATCTCATATTGACCCAGTGTTTCTACTTCTTCCTCTTTACACAGACCTCTGAAGGTTATCTACAGTTATCTACAAGTTCTCCCTGCCCCTCCCTAAATGATCCTGCCACAAACTCTTTCCATGACCTGGCCCTGTCCTCTGTCCACCAAAAGGGCCCACCAAAGTAACTAACTCCTCCCATGGCCTGGCTCTGCTAAGGCTGTATATAAAGCCCAGAACCTCACGGTGTCCAGCAGCCATTTTGCCCCAGACAATGAGCTATATTAGGTGTTTAACTGATTGACACTGAGGCTGAATGAAGAGCTTGCTGATCCAAGGTCTACTTCCCACCTCGTGCCACCGTCCTTTGTGCGCCATGTGCTTTCACTCTCAGCCTCCATGGTGTCATTGGTCTTCTCATCCTGGACTCTAGGAGGAACTACTTCTAAATGCTTATTAATTTTTGTTCTCTATTTGCAGAAACTTCATAATCGATCACATTGCATTTACTAAATTTTTGTCTCTACTGCTTTTCTCCTTTTATGTCATTTTTTACTTCTCTCCAGGGTTCAATTAATACCTACGTAAGTCCTCCTACTGTATTCACAGGTTAGACCGACAAGTCAACAGGCCTGCGTTTCCAGCAGCCTAACCATCGTGGCTGATGAGACATCTGGCACATGCTTCAAACATTCACACTAAAATTAACTTGCTTTTAGCTTTTCAATCTATGTTGATGTCAACAACTTATACATCCAAAAAGTCCAAAAAATATTTGAATAATCATTATCTTTTTTATTTTGCTCAATGTTATGGTTTGGATTCAAGCTGTCCCACAAAAGCTCACGTGTGTGACAATGCAAGGGTTGGAAAAGTGATTGGGTTAAGTTATTAATCTAATCATTTTGTCCCTGGTAAGCAGAATGCTGCTCTACTTCCTGATTGCCCCATCCTCCCTCCTTCACATCCTTCCATCATGGTATTCTACCTTACCTCATGCCCATAGCAGCAGAGTTGATCATTTGTAGACTGAGACCTCTGAAACTGAGCCCCAAATAAAATTTTCCTTCTCTATATTGTTCTTGTCAGGCCTTTTGGTCACTGGGCAAAAAATATAAAATAAACCTGATTAAAAGCAAACCCTTTGGCTCTATGAAGTTGAATTTGACCTACAGAATAAAGACTTTAGCAACTTGGTTCCTTTTCCTTTAAATGCTATTTCTTAATAGAAGTTTCATGAAATGAAATATTAAGTAGTGGACAGACAGAATGAACTAGCCTGTGGTCACCTGTATTCTTGCCTTCCCCAATGCTAGTAGAGCTCTGAAGTTTGCCATAGTGCATGGGGATAACCAAAGGTATTTAAATATGTGGTCATAGAATGTTGATTACTGCACAAAATCTATTTTCATCTCAAATGAGAATAAATGCTTTTTGCAAAAACTGTTAGGTGGATTATGTGGTTTTATTCAGTATAGAAAGTCGAGAGTAAGAAGAAATAGCATTATTGCAAGAAGACATACTTAGATCATGCCAAAATGTTGCCACGTGAGAATACACTCAGGAGAACAAAGTTCTATTCACAGTGCCAGGGTGTTGAAAGGTGATGCATAGATGCGATATCTGTATATTGGTATAAACTGCAACAATGATGCCAAAATTTGAATTTTTGAGCATCTGTCACAAACATGAAAAGTTAGATTTATGGTAGTTATACAAATTCCATAACTGCTGCTCCCTGTTGATATGATGCCTTCTTTTCTTCTATCCATGTTCTCTCCATTCTTGAAAGCCCCTCTCGAATGAGACCTTGTATTTATAAAGTCTCCCCTGGTTTCTCCAGCAAAATGTGAGCTCTCTTCTTGAGAGTTCTATAGACTATTATTTTAAACTTTTTCAAAAAGGAATTCCAATCAATATTGTATTTGTGAACAGCATTGCTCTCCATAAAAAAAAGGCCAACTCTTGAGACCTTGCACTTCCATTAGAATTGTATCTAAGCACATCATACAGGCAGTTAAGATAGAAGTTCAAGAATAGAGTTGCTTTATATTAGGGTAGAGAAGAATGAAGGGAGGAGTCGATATACCGGCGTAGGAAAGATACTAGAGTGAAACAGACATTATTACCTCATGTATGTGTATGACCTTATGACTGATGTGATCCTACAATTTGTATAATCAGAAAACTGAAAGATTATACTTCATTTATATATGATCAATATGTATAAATGTATTGTCATATACAACTAATTAGAACAAAAAATAAAATTAAAAAAATGTGTATGGTGAATGAGGGCACTACCCTTCATGAAAATTTTGTAACTATTTACCAAGAACTTTCCTCCCTCCTCCCAGCTCCTGGCTGGGAATTTTGGCATCATTAGTTGCAGATTTATCTTTGTTATTCTAAATAACTCAAAACAGAGTCAAAGATTTTGTCCTTGAGACCACTAGCTAATGTTTTCAAGGTTAATCCATTGTATGGAAAATTCCTAATAGTTTTTTTTATGGTTTTTGATGGTAAGCTATCTAAGGTCAGAATACTTGGTAGACATAAAAGAAGGAGTGGAAAAATGAGAAATATAACATTGGAGTCCTATAAATGTTCTGGGACATTTTTGAGCTCAAATGGAACAGAACACAACAACAATATCCTTGGGAATTCGGCTCCTGGCCAGATCTGGGAACTCAAGTTTTATAATAATATATGGGGCTGTTTTCATAGCACCAGACAATGACTTGTATGTCCAACTAAACTATAAAAAGGGAAGACTGGACGAGAGCGGTGGATTTTGATTGCTCCAGTGAGAATTGCTGTGTTGCCTGTGATGCTATTTTCCAGTGCTGATCGGTGAGAGATTGCTCGGCCGGGGTGCATTTTGTAAATATTCCTTTATTATTATTGTCTTTTTCCTTAACTAATAAATGTATTTTATTGATTGTATTTCTCTGTTGGCCTGGTGAACACGACCCCGAACCTGCTGGCTTAAATTAAAAAGACCAAGCTTGGCAAAATTCCAAAACATTCATGTTTGCAATATGCATTAAAATGTTATTCCTTTTATGGCTGAAAAGTATTCCATTGTATGTGTGTACCACATTTTATCTACTCATCTTTCAATGAAGAGTTAGGCTATTTTCACAATTTGGCTATAGTAAGTTCTGCCACAAATACCGGAGTACACGTATCTCTATTGGTACCTGTTTACTTTGGGGGCACAATATATTTTTGAGTGTTCTTGTTCATCATATGGCAGTTCTACGTATAGCTTCTTGAATATCCAAACTACTTTCCATTGCAGCTATACCATTTTATGTTTTAACCAGAAATGTACTAGGGTTCCAGTTTCTGTCCTACCAAACATTTGTTATTTTCTAATTTTAAAAATATTATATCCATAGTGGTGGGTGTGTTGAAGGTGCATCTTATTGGTTTGGTTTGCATTTCCCTAATGATTACTGGTGTTAGACATTTTCTCAAGAGCTTACTGGTCATTTGGTAAGTTCTTTGGAGAACTTTCTGTTCAGGTTATTTTCCCATTTTTAATTGAGTTTACTGTTTTGTTGTTTAATTGGAGTTATTTATATTATGTAAATACTAAATTCTTATATATATTTTACTAATATTTCCTCCCATTCTGTGGGTTGATTCTTCACTTTAATAGTATCTTTTGATGCAAATTTTTGAATTTTTAAATAAGTTCCTCTTACCTATTTTTTTCCTTTTGTTGCCTGTGCTTTTGGTATTATTTATACATAAGAAACTGCTGCCAAATCTTTCAAGATTGCTATTATTTTTTTCTAAGATTTTTTAGTTTTAAGTATTAAATTTTAGGTTTTTATTCATTTTTATTTAATTTTGAATATGGTTTGAGGTAGGACTCCAACTTCACTTTTTGCATGTGGATTTCCAGTTTTCTCAACACCTGTTCTTTTTCCATTAGGTGGCATTAACATCCTTGTCAAAAACTAAACTTAAATTTGAAGATTACTGAACTCACAATTCTACCCCATATGCTCACCCTTATGCCAATACCACACCTACCAGGTAACATCGTAGTAAGCTTTGAAATCAGTGAGTACTCCAATTTTATTGTGTTTCAAAATTGCTTTGACTGTTCTGGTCCCTTGAAATCTCATATGAATTTTAGGATGAGTTTCTCCATTTGTGCAAAAAACAAAATTGGGATTTTAGTAGGAATCACACCCATTATTTAGATTGCTTTGGATACTATTGTCATCTTGACAATATTAAGTCTCCCAAACAATGAATAAGAGATTTCTTCCTGTTCATTAAGTGATGGTTTGCAGTTTTCAGTGTTAGGAATAAATGTAACCAACAATATGCTAGACTAAGTATTTTGTTCTTTGATTCTATTGTAAGTTGGATTTCTTAATTTCCTTTTAGATTTTTTTATCACAAGTATATAAAAATATAACTGATTTTGGTGTGTATATTTTACATCCTGAAACTTTGCTAAATTCATTTATTAACTCCAACCATTGTCTATATGAGTATTCTTTTGGATTTCCTACATATAAGATTATATCATCTACAAAAAAAAAAAAAAAAAGATTTTTCTGATTTGTATTTTTTCTTTCCTTTTTCTTACCTAATTGCTTTGGCTAGAATTTTCATTATTTTGCTAAATAAAAATGGCAAAAGACTTAGTTTTTATTGAACATGATGTTAGCTGTAGGGTTTATATATATGGGTTTTGTCATGTTAAGTATGTTCCTTTCTGTTCCCAGTTTGAGTGTTTGTATTATGAAAGGGTGTGAACTTTTCAAACCTCTTCTGCATCACTTGAGAGGGTCATGATTTTTTCTCTAATGTGTACATTATCCTGATTGATTTTCATGAAGTGAATCATCTTTGCATTCCTGTGACCATTGTGAAATTCTTTGTACAAGAAAAATTTTTTATTTTGATAAGAAAAATTAACTCACTAACTCTATCCTTATCAAAAAATTAATAGCAAAAGCTCATATTCTATTTATCAGAAGGACTTTAAAAATTCAGCAGTAAATGATTAGTGGTTCACTTTTACCTCTTGGCTTGATGTATTTATTCCTTTGTGTATTGTAAATAACTAATGAAAATATTAGTGTTCCATGGTCATTTTTCCAACTGGGCCATATATAAATTACTAATCTTCAAATAGGATTAGTTTGATGATGTGATCAATATAATTCACATACAAATTAGGAGAAGATTGCTGTCTAGGTGTTGTTAGGCAAAAACCACACCAAAAACCACATTTCAGCCAAGGGATTTTACATGGAGTGACATAGGGGCCGCTCCGGGTGATAAAGGTGGTAGCAGAAGTGGGTGAGGGTAAGACAATGGCCCTGAGATGAAGTACCTTCTTAGAGGTAGGTGTTGAACTGGGATTGGCTGCATGGGCAACTTTAAATTCATTGGCTGGGGTGCTCCCTGAGTGGGATCATGTGTCAGGGGATTGGCTAAGTATATTTGGGGGGTAGGCCAAGGGCCAGCGGGAAAGGCTTGGGTTGCTATTGGCAGAAGGCAAACTGGAAAGGCCCCAGCCTGTCTGAGGAAGTGCATTCAGCAGCTGGTCATGTGGGACTTCCCTGGAAAAGGACACTGATCAGCCCATCCAACAGGTGTGATATGAGAAATGATCAACACAAAAGTGTAGGTGAATCCTCTGTGGATGCCCACCATCCCAAAGCTTTGTTGATGCTGCCAAAATTAGTCAAATGCAGCCAAGCTCAGAGGAGGTGTTTTCCAGAGGAAGCTGTCAACATTGGTATGAACTATTTATGGTCAAAAACACAGCATGATATATTTTATGTGGGCAAAATTTGTCTTATGTCTCTGGCACCATTTGAGAATTTGCCTTAGGCCTAAGATTTCATGCCATACCTTTGTGATGATGGTTATTATCACTACATGATTACCTATACTTTTTCTGATTCTACTCTTATAAATTTGTAACTATAATCTGGTCCCCATTTATGTAGACATGTATGTTTTTATGTTGTAAAGTACATATGTATATTATGTTTTATTTTTAAAAGTGTTGAATGTGGCTCATACCTGCTCAGGAGAGCCTACTGTTAAAGTTCAGGAATTTTATAAATCAGTTGATGTCCTGTTGGTAGCTGAATATTGCACAAGATAGAAATAATTTATACATAAAAATTAGCCAATACTACAAGTCAGGCATCCCACAAAAGCAGGTGTTAAACATTTATAAGCATAACACAGCTGAAATAAAACTTGTTTATTTTTGTCGTTGTTATCTGCTGGACTATTTCCGAAGGCACTAAAATTGCCCTTAGAAAATTGCTTCCAGGCAATATAATTTCATGATGGTATTATGGATTTATGATAATGTCAATTTCAGAATAATTCTATTAAAAATATCAGCCCCAAGGCTTTTGTTTTTACCTTAGTTATATAAATTAGATTAAATTTTGAAGTTTGCCCTGGATGTGGGCAATTTGCTTAAACCCAAAGAACTTCAGTGATCCCATCTAATAATCGTAATCCTAGTACTTATTTCAATGCTAATGAATTGCCCAACAGTTCATGGCATGGAATATGTGTTGCATAGAACGGTGTGATCTGGTTTAGATAGTTTGTTCCCTCCAAGGGGCCATATGCTGGAGGACTGGTCCTTAGAGAAGCTATGTTGAGATGGTGTGGACCTTTAAGAGGAAGGGTGTAGTAGTAAGTCCTTAGATCATTAAGAGTTCTGCCTTTGAAAAGGCAGAGCCTCACGGAGGCTCATGGAGTGAGTTCTTACAGAGCCAATAGTTGTAAAAGCTTGGACCTGGCCCAACCCAGTCTGTTTCCTGTTTGTCTTATTCCCTCCATTGTGATTCACCGTGGATCCCATGGAAGTCAAAACAATGGGACCACCTGTTACTGGGCTTCCTGTCTCCAAAAATGGGAGCAAAATAATTCCCCTTTCTTAAGTTTGTCTGACTCAGGTATTTTGTTGTAACTGAAAGTTGACTAATATACGGAGGTATTATTTTTATTTGGTCATGTAGTGAGGCACACTATGATTTTAGTAGAGGAAGATATTTGTGCATTATTATAGCTAATTCATATATTTTTTCTGTGACTTAGCATTAGGAAAAAGAACAGTTTTTAAATAAATTAACACTTATCTGGAAAAGGCCAATAATATTTTGGTATATAAATATAAAAATGACTGTTGACATGTCATAAATATATTTAAATAATGCCTCAAAAACAAGGATGTTTTCATAGCATCTTTTGACTACTTGATTGCTTCAGTTAAATGGGCCTGAACTGAAATGACTTTACTTCAACAAGAAAATGATTAACTATAATCATCTTAAAATATACCGCATATGTTGGATGCTTTCAGTTATCCTGTTTTTCTTCATTACAATTTAATTGCTTTAGAACATATAGCCTGATTTAAACTATGGAATATGCAAAACTAAATATGTATTTCAAGGACAGGGCGAGGAGGGTGTGTTTTCTATATTGAGACCTGCAGCTCGATGGCCTCAACAGCTTGCCGAATGTATTCACCAACTTCACAAAAGGCCATGTTCTACTGAATTCTCTCCTTATGAACTTGAGAGAGGGTTTGGCAAAATTCCAGAGTAGCACCCTCCCACACACACACAGCTTTGTTTAAATAAACACCCACTATACAAAATGAAGAACAGTTTCAGTGTGAAGCGGTGGCCTGAGCAAAAGTATGATAATTGGAGAAATACTCAAGAAAGCCATATGCTCTGAAAAATGGCATGGAAAAGTCTGCTGGCAAAGGGAAAAGCGGTGAAGGAGTTCTCTCAGGATCATATTTCACTCCTTTCTCTAATATCAGGAATGGGTAGTCTAGGTAATTTCCAATCCAAAACATGAGAGTCAAATAGAGTCTCATGTTTTTAGCACATAGATTTTGGAATCAGATGGATCTGTGTTCAAATTCAAGTGCTGTCACTCACCAGCTTTGTCATCTTGAAACTAAGCACTGAAACAAATTATCCAAGTCCTCCACTACAAAAAACAAAAACAAAATAGAGTACCTCATAGGGAACTCGAGGTCTAAATGAGATAATGGAAAAAACTTATAGCAAAATGCTTGACAGATAAAGGTACTCAAATATTAGGTATTCTGTATTATTGAAAATCTCTTTCTCCATAATAAATCAATTTTGACGATATAATTTTTAGGGAATAAATATTCTCTCCCAGAGTATATATGAAAGTCCTTACTAACATTTTATGTACTAACAGCTTGGCAGAACTTCTACATAACAGCTGAAATTATGTGGAGGGTATACCAGATAGACACCTAGCAGATGGAAGCAGTGAAGATAGATGGGGCAAATCAAGGAATGCTGGGCAACACCGAGAATCCTGGCACAGTTCAGAGTTTTGCCAGAGGGAATCCTTGACAACACCATCAAAATTTTTCTCACTTGTCTCTGGCCCACTGTAAATGTATCCACATCTGAATGTTTTACATCTTCAATGATCTTCAGGTTCCAAAACTCTGCTGTATCCTTCAACTTTAGCCAGAAACCAGAGGATGATGCTCCCATTTATCCAGATATAAGCCAAGGCCAACGGAAGAGGGAGGTGCCTAAAGAAGCAGCATACAATCCCCTGTCTCAAGGTATTTCAAAGGCAGAGCAGAGAACTGAATCTTAACAGCTATTAATTAATGCACTAATAGAACACCAGGTGGACTGCTTTCTCATGTAATGCTGGAATATATTGTAAGAAATGTACTGTACAAATTTAATACATTCAGGATAAATCGAAATAATGGTAATTCAAGCTTTAGAAAACCAAGTTATTTCATTGAAATTTACCAAAAATCAACATTCAGTATATTTGCTCATTTTTACTTAAATATAACATGAAACATCAAGTAGTTATTGAGATATATAGCAAACAAAGACTGATTAAAATAGTTCTATAGAAATAACTCAGAATAGAGCATTTGTATCAACTTGCCAATTAAATGCTGGACACCATTAGAACTCATGCTGGATAAGAGACAGACCCATAATTAGAATTCTTGCAGTTGTAATCTATGGTCTTAATGAACACCATTGCTCAGATACATCTTTTCCCAGCAGTTGCCAACCATGACTGCATTCAGTCATGGAAGGATCTTTTTAAAAAGGACCTCAGATGCTGATTTAATACTGTGTGAGTAGAATATAGGCAATTTGTTTTATTCTTTTAATTTTGAAGTAATTTCAAACTTACAAAATGAAATTGTAGACTAGTACGAATACTTCTCATATGCTTTTCATCCAGAGATCCCATTCAACTTGTGCCAACTGCTCTAAAGTGTCATTTATGGCATAATAATCCACTCCAGCATCACAAGTTGTTATGGGGCGAAACTTAAGAACAGCCCGACCACCACTAAGAAGTCCAAATTTGAGAGTCTTTATTAAGCCGACTGGCTGACTATCTCACACAATGCCCCAAAAATGGCTACTGGGAGAACAGCAGCGACCACAGGGTTGCAGGGGTTCTTATACCAAAAATCACATCAATCATGTCTATTGCTGTGATTTGAAATTACAAACATCATGAAATCATCAGCAGAGGGGAAGTGGGTTAAAATGACCCTTACCTAGGTACAAACCAAAGAACGGTTACTAACATCCACACAATTGTGGTTGACATCACTGTTTTCATGGTGCACTGTTTAGGAGAAATAAGAATCAAAAGAGAATAATTTTTCATCACATAAGAATTGTCATTTTCTATTGCTAAACATGTCATGCTAAGTAACTGATAGGTACAGAGAAGGGGTATTCCCATGGGAGAAGCTAAGCAATTGCTGATGGGTACAGAGGCATGGTGTTCCCATGGAAGAAGCTCATTTCCCACATAGCATGGAGTCTCAGAGCAAAATGGAGTCTGTTTAGTCATTGCCCATATAGCCTGGCCTGTAACATTTCCATGGAGCCAAATCTGTCAGCCCGCCACAAAGTTATATTTGGTTGTTATATCTCTAGTTTTCTTAAATCTGGAAAAGTTTCATAGTCCTTCCTCAATCTTTCCAACTTTTAACATGTTTGTTTGGGTTTTTGTTACTGGGGATTGAACCTCAAAGCCCTTTACTACAGAGACACTTCTGATTCTTTTTGAGACAAGATTTAAGTTGTTGAAGCTGGCCTCAAAATTGCTGTTGCTGCCTCAGCCTCCAAAGTATCTGGAATTATGGGTTGTATTACTACACAAGCCCTTCTTTTTAATATCTGCTAGTTGTTCTGTAGAATGCTCAACTCTGATGCTTTTGCATGATAGGTAACAATCAGTAAGATAAGCAGTTAACACCCAGTTGTGAGCTTTTTCGTGACAATGAGTTACTTTTTACCACTGCCTTCCTAAATTAAAATTTTAACCTGCAAAGCTAGTTCTCTGACTATCCCAATGGCACATCTGCAGTCTGCAATGATTAATTCACCCTCATTGTAAACTATGCCAGTTCACTATAGCTAGATTGTGAAGTCCATCAGCATATAAATAGAGAAATAAAAAGATAAAAATATATATATATATATATATATATATATATATATATATATACATATACACAATGGAATATTATTCAGCCATAAAGAATAAAATTATGACATTTGCAGGTAAATGGATGGAGTTGGAGAATATCATGCTAAGTGAAATAAGCCAAGCGAAAAAGAAAGGCCGAATGTTTTCTCTGATAAGTGGATGATGATACATAACAGGGGTGGGAGGAGGTGAGGGAAGAATGGAGAAAAGATGGATTGTATAGAGGAAAATGAGGGGTGAGGAGGGGGCGGGGAAGGAAAGATAATAGAATGAGACAAACATCATTACCCTATGTATATGTATGAATATGCAAATTGGATGATTCTACTTTGTACTCCATTTGTGTACAATAAACCAAAAAAAAAAAAAAAAAAAACAAGAAAAACCAGACTCCTGTAACCTGGGGGCCATCTCCATATCCAAAAAATGAGCCCTCCCGTGCCTAATGGACTTTGCTGCAGAATAAAGGAAAGTTTGCTGATCTGAGGTTTGCTTCCGCCCCCTGCCTCCATCATTTGTGTGCCATGTGCTTACACCAATTACTGTCAGCACTTGTTATATGGCAGATTGTTCTAGATATTGCAGTGGGAGCCCCTTCAAGCAGGCATCTGTGTCTTATTGACATGGCCCAATAATTAAACACTTTTTTCTATCATAACATGTGACTGGAGATAGATGATACATAAAACTTTGTTTTTAATTTCTGTATATACCTATATCTAGATATATAAAATCATGATTTCAAACCCATATTGCTAATTCCAAATTAATACCACAATTTTTATTCTTCCTTCCATTTTGTATTTGTGATTTCATTCACTGACAGTAAGAAACCAAGCTTCTGGTATCCTCAATGTTTACTCTGGAACTCAACCTCAACTAGTCTTCAGATCCTCTAAGGTTGCTGTTCTCATTTAGACCTTTTGAAAGACTAATGGACTGGAACAAAGGTGGAGGAGAGAAGGAGGAAGGAGGCAATGACTTAAGTTCTTCAGATGAAATTATTAACTAGTTTTGAGATTATTAACTAGTTTTTAAATCATTTACACTATTTCTTTGGCAACCAACTCTACCTGCATTTGGATAATGGTATTACTATCTTTCTAAGATAAACATAGGGAAGGACACCAGGTTTCAGTAACTTATCTGTTGTTCCTATTTCCTTGGAACCTTCCTGTAGTTTTCAATGTCAATGTAATTTGAGAGTCAGTGTTGGAAACAAAATTGCTTCTTGTTGCAAGTAGGCATGACCACCTAAAAATAACCAGATCACTGCTCCACAATTGCAAAGTAAACTCTATATCTGGGCAAATCAATATGCAAATGACTACATCTCAAATGAGCCCTATCCTTTGTACTTAGAAGTAGCATGGATCTCTGAAAGCAGATCAGGGACTTTTACTTTTCCCAATGTGGTTCATTTCCTTCTTTCATTCTTACAAATGGTATATCATCCCTTATTTTCCTACTTCTGGAGAATATAGAAAAGAAATTGTGGCTTTGAGTGAAATCAAGAATTTTTCATGCTATTAGTCTTAAAAAGCAAAACAAGAGAAATTAGATCTGAATTTTAACCCAACAAGGAATATATTGGATTTTAAAGGGTTTTTTTTAATTCTGAAGGACTCTCATATCCAAAAAATCTCTCTCCCAGGACACTTATGTCTAGAGAGAAAAAGAACAGCATATTTCAACTTGCTGAAAATTGGTGCAGAGTTGAACAGATGTTAAACCACATTTTGCTTATCACAACCCACAAGGGTAACAGGGAACATAGAGTCACATTTGCAGCTAAAAGTATGGAGGGCTTTCCAAGCAATGTGGCTTAACAGAACTGCAGTACCACCACTCACTAGAAGTTGATGGCTGATCTTAGGGCATTATTTTCTCTATGGCTGACTGCTGCCCAACTGAACTACCCTTTAGTTCACTCTTCTGGGAATATTATCTGTTTACCTATTCTTCAAATCCAATTTGGACTGAAAATCCTATGCAAGGCCAAAAACTCAAATCAAGAACTGTATGTGCCACAAACTCCCCTTTGATTTCCCCCACACTCCCTTCTAGTGTGAGGTGACTTCCTGACTTCTCTACTCCTACCTTTTTATCCTCAATTATTTTATTTGATATTGCCTCATTTAAATATTCTTTTAGATGGCCTTTGGAATACTAGCAGTTATTTCTTATTCTTTTAGCTCTCTTAGAATCCAGCATCATATGGTAAAAGATCAATAGTTATTTCACAAATAAGGGTGAATATCAAAGCTGACATAGCATTTCATCTCATGGACTGTTCGATGCATTGTACTCAATTTCTCAAGTTAATTAAAGCAGTTTTGGGTTTACTGTATTTAATGTAAAAGTGCAGAAAGATCTTGATCAAGTAATTTTCAAAAGAGACAAAATTGTAACTTTTCTGTTTTATAATCTGATGAAGCATGAGGTGCTATGTAAAAGGCAGTTTCAACTATCTGATAATGTGCACCTACATCCAGAGAGAAGGCAAATGATAAACACATTGTCCAAGTAAAGGAATTTGAAAATATCATCAAATTAAGGCAAAAATCATTATACCCTGATCTTCCCCTAAATTTACTTTATCTAGGAGAAGTGTATGGTGCTTCCATAATCCTTCCTTCTCTATGAATCCTTCACCAAAAGAGAAGTTCAGAAGATGATTTCCTCTGAACCCATTTTGATTAAGCATAAGATTCTCTTCATTCACTTCTTACTCTTCATCTGCACATCACATAAATAGAGCACTGCCTTTGCATGGCTTTTCCAATATTTATGCACACATACAATCTTGGCCTCTGCAATTTAGAATTATACCTGGATATCATGTCTCCTGCATAGTGTTCATGTCACACACACATTCCTGGGCAGCAGTTCTAGTGCTCAAAGTTACTGTGTGGCACAACAGATGGGTTCAGTCCTCTTACTGGGAAGTGGACATCAGCATTGAACTCTTCTGGTGAATATAAAATTTTACCTTTCTACTGTACCAATACCTCCACTGGATGCTTAACAAAAAGAACAAGCAACTATTGATGTGATTATCTCAGATTCTCCGAGAATGTTAAAAGTGTTATTATATGGAAATTGAGGGTAGGTAGGGAAGGGAGGCTCCAAAAGTTCACTTACCCTGTACTTCCTAATCTTTCATTTTGTCCTTTTTGTTGGCATTTAGTTTTTAGATGATCAATTCTCTAAGCAAAATTCTTTATGTATATTTAATAAATTGTATGATATTCATGCTTTATAATTATACTCTCATGTAAAAATTATAAAATTACATTTATAGTATATAAAGTATATTATGTTTACTACATAAAATATGTTTATGTATATAATTATTCATGTATATAAAATACTCATACAAAAAACATTCCATGATGAATTCTATTACATATGAATAAATTATAATGGATATTATGTTTAAAATATATATTTATTGTAAAATTCAGGAAAATGTCATAAAACAATATTAATTGAATCAGCAAACTAATGAGGCTTAAGAGCTTTCAGTTCACTGTAAACTTGGCTGATGTGCAAGATTATATTTAGAGGAAAAAAAATTGCAACTTAGAGAAACATCATGCAAACCCAGCAAACTCAGATCAGGCTTTATATGTCATTCTATTTTTCTTTTCCTACCAAGGTTATTCAAATCAATTTATGAAGTATTCATCCAACCTAATCATCTTCCTTGATATGCTATAGGTACACAAATGAAATAAAAGTAACAAGGGCACATATAAAGAATTTATTCTAAATATTTCTTCAGTGGTACACTAAAGAATACCTATACATGCTTATTTTTTTGTGGTGCAGGGAATTGAACCCAGGGTATTGCACATGCTGGGAAAACTCTCTACTACTGAGTTACATCTGCAACTCAAATGCTCACTTCTTGATTTTGAAGTGGGGTAGGAGAATAGTGAAGAGTGGAAAGAATCTGATGTAATTTTCCTATGTACATATATGAACACACCACAGTTGAATCTCATCATGTACACTCACAAGACTAGGAACCTAATTACAATAAGATATATTCTGTGCTTGTATAAATATATCAAAATAGATTCTACTGTCACGTATAACTAAAAAGAATAAAAACTATAAAATGGAACACTTCCCCCCCCCAAAAAAAGAGAAAAGAGTAAGCTTTTTGTAACATAAGAAATGAACTTTGTCTTCTCCCATCTTTTCAGAGTTAGGCTGAATTAGGGGAACAAGCAGAGGATATGATGAACTTATCAAGGCCACCTTGAGACAAAGATGACTTCCTAATTCCCTGCTTCACCTTCTCCAAGACTAAGTTTGTTTTTTTTTAAAGAAACTAAGTTTGGGACCACAGTCATCTCATTGTTCCCATCCTGTATCTCTTCACAAGAAAGCCATCACAACAAGAACATCCTATTTTTCATTGTAGAGAATAGTAATTTTACCACATAATGAAGATTGGATATGAGGGAATCAATTTCTTAATATGATATTTAATCACATATTCCAACTTACGTGGTCATTTCTGCAACGTAGAAGCCTTATGATCTCAGGTGTCCCCATTTCTTCTCCAACCACATCTAAATCTCTCCCTGGTGCTGAAAAGTATATTCCATTTATTTTCTTTCTAGCTGGTCAAATTCAAGGTCATTAAATATTAATACTTTAAAGTTCATGTTCATTTCTAATGCAAGATGACAAACTATCTCACAAATTCAGAGTCAATGGGTATTGCAGAATACAAAAACAATATGAAGTGGTAAGATTTTTTCTATATTGCATAATAAAAGTAATTTTCAGTTATACTTGTTTTAAGGAAAATGAAAAACAAACAACTAAAATACATTCTCTAGACTTAAAAGGTACTAATGTATCACATAAGATTAAAACAATTAAGAATTCAAGAAGTCATGTGAAAATTGGCAGGAAATAGAATTATATAGCAACCATGTGCACACACACCAAAAAAGGAATTATTTTACACACACACACACACACACACACACACACACTTGGTACTAGGGATTGAACCAGGGCACTTAACCACAGAGCTAAGTCCCAGACCTTTTTATTTTTAATTTTGAGACAGAATCTCAAGTTACTTAGGGTCTTTCTAAGTTACTGAGGCTGGCCTCAAACTTGAACTCCTCCTGCCTCAGCCTTCAGAGTTGCTGGAATTATAGGAGTGTGCCACCACACCAGAAATATAAATGTTATAGTAAAAACTTTCTATTGCCACCAATGTCCCTTTTGCTTTCTTACACATAAAAGCACATACACATATGCATATTTTAATCCAGGAAATGTCATTTATTTTTCAATATGTTTACATTACTCAAATTTGGTCTGCATTGTTAATGTTCTTTCTAGCTCTGTTTCCATAAGATTAATACTTATATACCTAGATATTATTGAAGGGTTATTCCATGCTCAGGTGGAAATTGGTAGGTAGAATGTCTACAGATGCAGGAAAGTCCCTCTGTAGAGACAAATAGGTGAATTATAGATGGAGTTTTCTAGGTGGTTGTGATTCCTGGGCCAGAGAGTCTGTGCCTCTTGGCACTTGTCATAGGAAAGCCAGTGTTTCCATTGATAACCTAAATATATGGCTGCTTCAATTATTCCCATTATTTCATATCAATCTCTTGCATTTAACTTTATATCAATCCCCAAGTATCCATAAAAATACACTCTGACCTACCAGCTCACCTCAAAAATCAACCTGGACCTAATAAACAGGAGAGAGCAGTTTTGAAATATTTATATTCAGAGACAGGGATCTTATGGGGGAAAGCACTGAAGTCTTAGCAAACCTCACTCTACTTTCTACCTGTTGTTTGGCTTTGGATAAAGTCACAGCATTCCTAATAAACACCATCACCATCACTTGGTTATTGTGGTTTGGATATGAGGTCTCCCCCAAAGCTCCTGTATTAACGCAGGAACATTTGGAGGTGAAAATTATTGCATAGTGAGAGCTGTAACCTCATCAGTCCATCTAGTTTGAATGGAGTGGTAACTAAGCAGGTGGGGTGTGGCTGGAGGTCATGGGTCACTTCTAGGGGCGTGCCCTAGAAGGGTTCCCTTTCACTGGAGCCCTTTCCTCCTCACCCCTTCTCTCTTTCTCCTTCCTGGTTGCCATGTCCTGAGCAGCTTTCCCTCTACCACACCCATCCATGACTGCCTTACCTTCAGCCCAGAGCAATGGACTTGGTTGAGCATAAACTAAATTTCTGGAACCATGAAGCAAACTAAACCTGCCCTCTCCTAAGTTGTTCTTCTCCAGTATTTTGGTCACAGCAACACAAAGCTAACTAAGTTATATTTTACTAGAAAAAGTGCTAACTGACATCTCATTTTATTCCAGCCACAACTTCCTGGGGTAAGTTTCATATAAGAGACTTTCCAGTTTCATGAAAGATGAAAATAAATCATTGAAATGTTAAAAAAAAAAAAAAGCCCTTCCAGGACTACATGACAATTAAATAGAAAAATTAGGATTCAAACCTGCGTATGTTTGAAAGATAAGTCAATGCCTTTAACCACTATGTGATCTGGAGGTAGAGTTCCAAAGTCACTTAGGTAATGGGACACACATGGAAAGTCACGTTAAGATGAATGTAAAATATCAATTGCTCAATATATATCTGTTTGCTTACTCATTCTTTGTTGTGTTCCTGATGTTCTTGATTTTACACCCCAATTACTTAATGGAAGTTTACATATACCCTTTCATCATAATGATTTAGGGGTCATTAGAAAGACCAGGGCCAAGGAAGCAGTAGATAGATGGGGTGACATGGATAGTCGTAAACAAGGTCAAAATGTTTCACAAACCTGGAATGTTTCAGGATTTTTGACAGTCTAATGATTTTTTGGAACCTATCTGCAAAACTACTCTAAAGCTTGAACTAGTCTAATGGTTGTTTTTCTGAAATCTAGGCATGAGGTCACATAATAGAGTGATCTGGGGCAAATATAAATGAATTGTTTAATCCACAAACATGACATTCTGATTATACGTTGATCAGAAGAAAAACCAAACCAAACCAAAATAACAAAACAGAGGAGGAGGGAAAAAAAAATCACCAGGGTATGAACATTGTAAATGATTTCTTTTTAACCCCCTTAGGGCTCTTTTTTTTTCCCCCCACAGAAAATTTTCTTGACCTCCAGTAAAATCTGTTTAGATGCTATTTCTAGAATGTACATTTTTATTTCTCATTATTGCACTGCAGTTATGTGCCAGATGTAGTAGTAAAAGCAGTCTGAAGCAATTTTAAAGGCACTTTAAAGTACCTGTGAAACTACAAACATTTCAATGTGTTTTTGTGACTCTTCTGTATAAGTATCATGGATTTAAAAAGTATGTGATCCTTTTGCTTTACCTATATAGGTATTTCCAACAGATACACCTTCTGTTTTGCTCAAGAGAAAATAGATTCCAATCTCTGACATACTCTACTCCTGACAAATAGACATCATGACTGAAAAATCATAAGTTTCTAGGCATCAAGACATCATTGATAGTGGTTTGCATCTGAAAGCATTCTGTGGCTTTGATACTGAAAATGTATCAATTTTTATAAAGTATGCCTGTGTGTGTAATAATTTTAATATTCTTAAAGACAAAACTTCATTGCATTGGTTGGTACTCCTAATTTCAGGACCACTACACTTCACCTATGCTGTTTTTTGTCACCTATCAGCTTTTCCCACATTCACCATGGATTTGGGCAAATGACTCAGAAACCAAAGCCAATTGCTAATTTGCATCATAGGTGTAGCAGTAAAGGGCATGACTTCTGCCCTGTATCCTGGTTCAAACCCCAAGCTCACTACACAGGAATGAATTGTATGCCCCACAATTCACAGGTTGGAATCCGCCACCGAAATGTCACTGTATTTGGAGATAATATTTTGGAAGTAATTAAGGTTAAATTAGGTCATAATATTGTGATCTAATCCAATAAGGTTGGTGACCTTAAAAGAGGAATAAAGGTCTCTTTGTGTTGTCATACCCAGAAAAGGACACATGAGCAGAGGAAGAGGGTAACCATCTACAAGTCACAAGAAGTACCTCACAGAATCCGACTGCACTGGCAGCCTAATCTCAGAATTGCAGCCTCCAGAACTGTGACAGAATAAGGTTCTGTTATTTAAGCCATCCAATCTACAGTAATGTATTGTAGCATCCCACAGTAACTAATACAACCATCAGGTAAAATGAGTATTCTTAAAAATACATAAAATCTGAGGTAGAGACCTTTCATTTAAAATAAAGTTATTATCTTCCACAGAAGATAGTGGTGAAGACCAAATGGAGTAACACATGCAAAACACTTAGAACACGTTTTCTTCCTTCCCACTCTATATGCTCATTGTTATGATGTTAGGATCTGTATCTCTAGCCAAGAACTCTTCTGATCTCCCATTTCTATTTTTAATATCCTGAAGTTATCTTCCTCTAAAAGGATTCTCAAAAAAAAAATCAACCCTGACTTTCTCCAAACTTTTTTCTTATATTCTAGAAAATTCAACCATTTCTTCCTTTGCCTACCTTCCCCTTTCCAATTAATGGTGTCAAATGTTCTCACAGCTATCTAAGATAACCAGGGATCATCTTCAACTCTCACTTTTATCTCCAATTGTTTGAAAAGACCATTCAATATGACCATTCTCTCAGCTTATTTTTCAGTCTTACTAATACATTTTTAGGTCAAACCCTTAACACTCTTCTCCTCTTATTACAGAAAGCCTCTTAACTGATTTTCCTCTTACAGCCCCAGGATCTCAATTTTCTATCTCCACTGTACTTTCAGTGTTTCTGAATGTAGATCTGGGGATAAAAATAAGTCAACAATGATGTCAGCCATTCCCAACTTCCCAAACCTAAGAACATTTACCCCAAAAAAGTATGCCTTTAATAGGCTAAAAGTTATCAGAAAACCTGCTCTCAGAATCCTAAGAAAAAAGTGATTAAGTTTAAAGAAACTGAAAGAACTTTCAGTCCTGAAGTGGGGAAAGTGGTGGGTGAGGGCACATTTTCCTTTCCTTGATATCTGCCCTTGAATCAGAGCCCTGCTCTGTGCAAAGCAGAGAACTATTCTTGGGATGGTTCTCAGAAGCAGGATTAACAGTTTCATCCTCTGACGAACTTTACCTCATAAAAAGGAATTAAAAGATGAAATTGAATTGGCTCCTTCCTTATTTTCCAATAAATCCCAGATTCAGGTCAATAGCTTTTGGGAAGAACTCAATGCGTGCCCATCCATTTGTTTTTTGTTCAATTGCCAAAGCACTCGATTGACACAAACTCTTCCATTTCATGTGCTACTTAGAATTTATTTTCCCAAGTGACAAAAGATACCCACTTTTCCGGAAGAGATTTAATGCCCTGTTTCCATGTTAAATTATTTAAGCTGACACTTTATTGGTGGGAATTTCTTTTTTATTTGTAGTCTAGTAATGTTGGGGTCACCAATAGCTCAAGTAAAAGAAAATTAAGGTTTAAGAGAAATCCTTCTAGACTTACATTATAATAAGCAAAATTGTGCAAAAACAAACAAAAACAAAACCAAAAAAACAAGTTTTGCTTTTCTTCCACTATCCAAAGAAATAATTGTTCAATAGGGACTGAAATATCATGAAAGGTTCGGATGCTCAGAATGAGTGAGACAATACAGTTACTGAATTTATATGTTTTTAAAATGTAAATATAGAATAAGGAAAGTAGGAAGAACAAGATGACATTACAGGGACAGAAATTGAAAAAAGAGATGTAAACAAATGTTTTTTAATTCCTTGATTCACACATTCATTTGTATATTCATTTAATATTGCCTACTGGGTGTTAGATATGACACTGAAAGAATAAGCAAAGAAAATCAAACCCCAGGAATTTAAAGGATAATCAGATATACATGAGAAAATATGCAAAGGACATTTTAAGACGATATCGTTTTATTTTCTACCTTTGGAAAATTTACAAAATATTTGGATCGCCTTCAGAAAACTCCATTAATATTATCAAAGATAGTTTAAAATCATTATATTTGGGTTGCTAAAGCATTGTAGCTATTCTTTGAGCGCCTAACAGACATGATCTGTTTCGGAATGAGCATTCACCATCACCATTTCTGTTGATAATATGAGTAATTTTGTACAAGATGGATCACTGCATTTGAAATATTTTGTACCCCTTGAAAGAGTGTTGATTCAATGTTTACTGTTTGTCTAACTTTTACTTTCCCAATTTATCTACTCATTGAATCTTTAAATGCTCTCCGGGCAAAGATTGCCAAGATTTAGGTGTTGAGATTCAGTCCGTTAGTTTTAGGGTCCTTTGGAGAGCTGTCAGATTAGATGTTATTCCTCTCATGCCTTGAAAATTGCATTGCTACCAACACCCTCATTCATATCAAATAGGCCAGTTAATTTAGCAAAAGAGAAGCTTAAAAATTGAATTACATATATTGACAATTGTCATATGTTTTATTGTCATTCAATTTTTAATACCAATTGTGTTGTCTGTTCATGTTCCACCAATATGAAAAATTTAGTTAAAACCCTTCTACATATATCATTTCTTTCTCAAGATTCCAGTATGAGAAACTAGGCAATACTGATACTACTTAATTTTTTATATCATATATCTTTAAAATTTGCAAGCCAATGACGTTTTCTGGAATCAAAAAGCCAAGCATTAACAGGTATAATTCAGAACACACAATTTACATGGGAAAAAAAAAAAAGTAACTGGTTTTTGGTAGGGCGCCAGAAAGAAGCTAACATTACATGCAAGAGACACTTTTATTTCTTTAAATTTTAATTTATTTATTTTGATTCCTTGTACACAAATGGGGTACAGCTGTTGTTTCTCTGGTTGCACATGCAGTAGAGGCACACCATTTGTGCAATCATACATGTACATAGGGTAATGATGTTTTTCTCATTCTGTTATTATTCTTACCCCTCCCGGATTCCACCCCCCATTTTCCCTATGCAATTCATCCTTCCTCCATTCTTGCCTCCCTCCCACCCTGCATTATGTATCATCATCCACTTATCAGAGTTCATTCAGCCTTTCGTTTTGGGGGATTGGCTAATATCACTTAGCATGACCATCTCCAACTTCATCCATTTACCTGCAAATGCCATAATTTTATTCATCCTTAGGACTGAGTAATATCCAATTGTGTATATATACCACAGTTTCTTTATCCATTCATCTATTGAGGGACATCTAGGTTGGTTCCACAATCTAGCTATTGTGAATTGAGCTGCTATGAACATTGATGTGGCTGCATCACTGTAGTATGCTGATTTTAAGTCCTTTAGGCATAAGCCAAGGAGTGGGAAAGCTGGGTCAAATGGTGGTTCCATTCCAAGTTTTCTAAGGAATCTCCATACTGCTTTCCAGAGTGGCTGCACCATTTTGCAACCCCACCAGCAACGTATGAGTGTACCTTTTTCCCCACATCCTCGCCAACACCTATTGTTTCTTGTATTCTTGATAATAAACATTCTAATTAGAGTGAGATGGAATCTTAAGGTCGTTTTGATTTGCATCTCTTATTACTAGGGATGTGGAAGATTTTTTCATATAACTGTTGATTGCTTATAGGTGGCCTTCTGTAAAGTGTCTGCCCATTTCCTTAGCCCATTTATTGATTGGGTTATTTGTATTCTTGGGGTAAAGTTTTCTGAGTTCTTTATAGATTCTGGAGATTAGTGCTCTATCTGAAGCATGTGTGGAAAAGATTTAATCCCACTCTGTAGGCTCTCTCTTCACATTGCTGATTGTTTCCTTTGCTAAGAAAAATCTTTTTAGTTATTGATTCCTGCTTTTATTTTTTGTGAATTGGGAGTCATGTTTAGGAAATCTGGTCCTAACCCCACATGATGAATATTTGGACCTAATTTTTCTTCTTTTAGGTGAAGGGTCTCTGGTCTAATTCCTAGGTCCTTGATCCACTTTGAGTTGAGGTTTGTACAGGATGAGAGATATGGATTTAGTTTCATTTTCCTGCATAGGGATTTCCAGTTTTCCCAGCACCATTTGTTGAAGAGGATATCTTTTCTGCATTGTATGTTTTTGGCTCCTTTGTCAAGTATGAGATACCTGTATTTATGTGGATTTGTCTCTGTGTCCTCTATTCTGTACCATTGATCTACCTGCCTATTTTGGTGCCAATACCATGCCATTTTTGTTACTATTGCTCTGTAGTATAGTTGAAAGTCTGGTATTGTGATACCTCCTGCTTCCCTCTTCTTGCTAAGAATTACTTTAGTTATTCTGGGTCTCTTATTCCTCCAAATGAACTTCATGGTTGCTTGCTCTATTTCTATGAGATACATTATTGGGATTTTAATTGGAATTGCATTGAATTTGTATAGTGCTTTTGGTAGTATGATCATTTTGACAATATTAATTCTGCCTATCCAAGAAAATGGGAGATCTTCCCATCTAAGATTTTCTATAATTTCTCTCTTTAGTGTTTTGTAGTTCTCATTGTAGAGATCTTTGTTAGATTAATTTCCAAGTATTGTATTTTTTTAGAGGCTATTGTAAAAGGGGTGATTTTCCTAACTTCTCTTTCAGAGGATTCATCACATGAATAAAAATGCATTAGATTTATGAGCATTAATTTTACATCCTGCTACTTTACTGAATTCATTTATGAGTTCCAGAAGTTTTCTGGTGGAATTTTTCAACTCCTCTAAATAGAGAATCATGTCATCAGCAAAACGGAATAGTTTGAGCTTTTCTCTTCCCATTCGTATCCCTTTAATTTCTTTAGTCTAATTGCTCTGGCTAGAGTTTCAAGGTCGATGTTGAATAGAAGTGGTGAAAGAGGGCATCCTGCCTTGTTCCAGGTTTTAGAGGGAATTCTTTCAGTTTTTTTCCATTTAGAATGATGTTGACCATGGGCTTAGCATAGATAGCCTTTACAATGTTGAGGTATGTTCCAACTATCCCTATTTTTTCTAGTGTTGAGCATGAAGTGGTGCTGTATTATATCAAATGCTTTTTCTGCATCTATTGAAATAATCATGTGGCTCATAACGTTAAGCCTGTTGATGTGGTGAGTTACATTTATTGATTTCTGGATGTTGAACCAAACTTGCATCCCTGGGATGAAACCCACTTGATCATGGTGTACTATCTTTTTAATATGCTTTTGTATTTGATTTGCTAAAATGTTGTTAAGAACTTTCACATCTATGTTCATTAGGGATATTGGTCTGAAATTTTCTTTCCTTGATGTGTCTTTGTCTGATTTTGTATCAGGGTGATATTAACTTCATAGAATGAGTTTGGAAGGGTTCCCTCCTCTTCTATCTCATGGAATACTTGGAGGAGTATTGGAATGAGTTCTTTGAAGGTCTTGTAGAACTCAGCTGAGAATCCATCTGACCCTGGACTTTTCTTGGTAGGTAGGCTCTTGATAACTTCTATTTCTTTGCTTGAAATTGGTCTATTTAAATTGTGTATGTCTTCCAGATTCAGTTTGGGTGGGTCATATGTCTCTAGAAACCTATTGATGTCTTTGAGATTTTCTATTATGTTGGAGTATAGATTTTCAAAAGTTTCTAATTATGTTTTTTTAGAACTTTTTACTTATTTATATATATATTTTTAATTTTTTTTTAAATTTCCTTATTGATTCATTGAACACAAATAGAGTACAGCTATTGTTTCTCTGGTTGTACACAAAGTAGAGTCACACCATCTGTGTGTTCATGCATGTACACAGGGCAATGGTATCTGTCACACATTCTGTTATTATTTTTACCCCCCCACCCCGACCCCACCCCTCCCGTCCCTCTATGCTATCTATCCTTCCTCCATTCTTGCCACCCTTCCCCCCCCCGCATTATGCATCATCATTCATTTATCAGAGAGACCATTTGGCATTTGGATTTTGGGGATTGCTGATCTCACTTAGCATAACAGTCTCCAACATCATCCATTTACCTACAAATGCCATAATTTTATTCTTCTTTATGACTGAGTAATATTCCATTGTGTATATATACCACAGTTTCTTTATCCATTCATCTACTGAAGGGCATCTAGGTTGGTTCCACAATCTAGCTATTGTGAATTGAGCAGCTATGAACATTGATGTGGCTGCATCACTGTAGCAATCTGATTTTAAGTCCTTTGGGTATATGCCAAGGAGTGGGATAGCAGGGTCAAATGGTGGATCCATTCCAAGTTTTCTAAGGAATCTCCACACTGCTTTCCAGAATGGCTGCACCAACTTGCACTCCCACCAGCAATGTATGAGTGTCCCCTTTTCCCCACATCCTCGCCAACACCTGTTGTTGCCTGTGTTCCTAATAAAAGACATTCTAATTAGTGGAAGATGAAATCTTAAGGTGGTTTTGATTTGCATTTCTCTTATAATGAGTGATGTTGAACATTTTTTCATAAATCTGTTGATTGCTTGTAGATCTTCCTCTGTAAAGTGCCTGCTCATTTCCTTGGCCCATTTGTTGATTGGGTTATTAGTGTTCTTGGTGTAAAGTTTTTTGAGTACTTTATAGATTCTGGGGAGATTAGTTCTCTATCTGAAGTGTGTGTGGCAAAGATTTTCTCCCACTCTGAAGGCTCTCTCTTCACATTGCTGATTGTTTCCTTTGCTGAGAAAAAGCTTTTTAGTTTGACTCTATCCCAGCCATTGATTCCAGCTTTTATTTCTTGCACTTCGGGAGTCATGTTAAGGAAACCTGGTCCTAGGCCAACATGATGAAGATTTGGACCTATTTTCTCCTTTATTAGGTGCAGAGTCTGTGGTCTAATTTCTAGGTCCTTGATTCACTTTGAGTTGAGTTTTGTACAGGGTGAGAGATATGGATTTAGTTTCATTTTGCTGCACATGGATTTCCAGTTTTCCCAGCACCATTTGTTGAAGAGACTGTCTTTTCTCCATTGCATGTTTTTGGCTCCTTTGTCAAGTATGAGATACCTGTATTTATGTGGGTTTGTCTCTGTGTCCTCTATTCTGTACCATTGATCTACCTGTCTATTTTGGTACCAATACCATGCTGTTTTTGTTACTATTGCTCTGTAGTATAGTTGAAGGTCTGGTATTGTGAAATCCCCTGCTTCGCTCTTCTTGCTGAGGATTGCTTTAGCAATTCTGGGTCTCTTATTCCTCCAAATGAATTTCATGATTGCTTACTCTATTTCTATGAGGTCCGTCATTGGGATTTTAATTGGAATTGCATTGAATTTGTATAGCATTTTTGGAAGTATGGCCATTTTGACAATATTAATTCTGCCTATCCAAGAACATGGGAGATCTTTCCATCTTCTCAGATGCTCTTTAACTTCTTTCTTTAGTGTTCTGTAGTTCTCATTGTAGAGGTCTTTCACTTCTTTTGTTAGATTGATTCCCAAGTATTTTATTTTTTTGAGGTTAATGTGAATGGGGTAGTTTTCCTAATTTCTCTCTCAGAGGATGCATCACTTACGAATAAAAATGCATTAGATTTATGAGCATTAATTTTATATCCTGCTACTTTACTGAATTCATTTATGAGTTCCAGAAGTTTTCTGGTGGTATTCTTAGGGTTTTCTAAATAGAGAATCATGTCATCAGCAAATAGGGATAGTTTGATCTCTTCTTTTCCTATTCATATTCCTCTATTTTCTTTGGTCTAATTGCTCTGGCTAGAGTTTCAAGAACAATGTTGAATAGTAGTGGCGAAAGAGGGCATCCCTGCCTTGTTCCAGTTCTCAGGGGGAATGCTTTCAATTTTTCTCCATTTAGAATGATGTTATCTGTGGGCTTAGCATAGATAGCCTTTACAATCTAATTATGTTTTGTATTTCAATAGTGTCCATCATGATAGTTCCTTTTTCATCTCAAATTTTAGTAATTTGAGTTTTTTCTTTTCTCTTTGTTAGTATGGTTAAGGTTTTATCAATTGTTTGTTTTTTTGAAGAACCAACTTTTTGTTTTGTCAATGTTTTGAGGAGTTCCTTTTGTTTCAATTTCATTGATTTCAACTCTGATTTTAATTCCTGTCTTCTACTAATTTTGGTGCTAATCTGTTCTTTTTCTAGGGCTTTGAGCTGTAATGTGAGGTCATTTATTTGTTAACTTTTCATTCTTTTACTGAATGTGCTCCATACAATGAATTTTCCTCTTAGCACTGCTTTCATAGAATCCCAGAGGTTTTGATATGTCATATATTTGTTCTTGTCAACCTCTACGAATTTCTTTTATTTCCCCCCTAATGACTTCTGTTATCCATGCATCATTCAATATCATATTATTTAATCTCCAAGTGTTTGAGCAGTATGTTCATCATTGATTTCTAATTTCATTCCATTATGATAGAATATAAGGTAGTATCTCTATCTTTTTGTATTTGCTAAGAGTAGCTTTGTGGCATAACTTATGGTATATTTTAGAGAAGGAACCATGAGCTGCTGAGAAGAAAGTGTATTCTCTTTTTAATGGATGGAATATTCTGATATATGTCTGTTAAGTCTATTTTGGTGATTGTGTCATTAAGTTCTATGGGTTTTTTTGTTCAATTTTTGCTTGGAAAATCTGTCCAATTGTGAGAGAGGTGTGTTAAAGTCACCCAATATTATTGTGTTGTGGTCTCTTTCATTCCAGGAATTGAGAAAGATCTGTTTGACATACATGGATGCACCATTGTTTGGGGCATAAATATTTATGATCATTATGTCTTCCTGATTTATACTTCCCTTAAGCAGAATGAAATGTCTTTTATCCCTTCTGACTAACTTTGGCTTGAGGTTTGCCTTATCTGAAATAAGGATGGAAACCCCTGGGTTTTTTTTTTGTTTGTTTTGGTTTTTTACTGAGTCTTTGTGCATTGTACATTTTTCCCATCCTTTCACCTTTAGTCTATGGGTATCTTTTTCTACGAGATGCATCTCTTGAAGGCAGCATATTTGTGGGTCTTTCTTTTTAATCCAATCTGCCAGTCCATCTTTTCATTGATGAGTTTAGTCCATTAACATTCAGAGTTATTGAGATATGACTTGTATTCCCGGTCATTTTGACATATTTTGGGCATTTAACCTAACTTGGTTTTGCCTTTAATTGGCTGTTTCTTTAGGGTAATTCCTCCCCTTTGCTGACTTACATTGTTGTTTTTCATTTCTTCCTTTTGGAATATTTTGCTGAGAATTTTCTGTAGGGAAGGCTTTCTATTAGTGAATTCTTTTAGCTTGTGTTTATCATGGAAGAATTTTATTTCATCTTCAAATCTGAAGGTAAGTTTTGCTGGGTATAAGATTCCTGGTTGGCATCCATTTTCTTTCAGCACTTGATATATGTTGTTCCAGGCCCTTCTTGTTTTTAGGGTCTGGACTGAGAAATCTGCTAATATTCGTATTGGTTTCCCCCTACATGTAATCTGATGCTTTTCTTTTGCAGCCTTTAAAATTCTATTTTGTATGTTAGGTATTTTCATTATAATGTGCCTCAGTGTAGATCTGTTGTGATTTTGTGCTTTGGTGTCCTATCAGGCTCTTGAATTTGATTTTCCATTTCATTCATCTGGATTTGGGAAATTTTCTGATATTTCATTGAACAGATTATTCATTCCTTTGGTTTATATCTCTGTGCCTTTCTCAATCCCAATAACTCTTAGATTTGGTCTTTTCATGATGTCCCATAATTCTTGAAGGTTCTGTTCATGATTCCTTACCATCTCTGTTTGGTTGAGTTTAAGATTAAATATTTTGTCTTCATTGTCTGAAGTTCTGTCTTCCAAGTGATCTAACCTGTTGGTTAAGCTTTCTATTGAGTTTTTAATTTGGTTTATTATTTCCTTCATTTCAAGGATTTCTGCTTGTTTTTTTTTTTCAGAATCTCTCTTTATTGAAATGATTTTCTGCTTCCTGCAGTTGCTCTTTTAGCATTGCCTGCATTTGCTCTCTTGTCTCAGTGTTCGCTTCTGAGATCATTTTAATTATGTACATTCTGAACTTCCTTTCTGACTTTGCTTCTGCCCTGTTATCACTGGGTTCTTTTGATATAGTATCTAGGTTTGTTTTGGACACTTCCCATGTTTTTTCATGTTGCTACTGTCTTCCCCTCTAGTAGTGTAAATCCTAGGTATTGCAGTTTCCCCTTAAAGACTTATAGAGTTCCTGCTGATTTCCAATACCTTACCTTGAAGTGCAAGATCAATATTAGCAGCACACCATATAAACAATATGTGTCCTTAATCTAAATAGTCCCTATTAAGATATTAACAGTGTTGTCTTCACAGAGATGAGTTCAAATTATTATCTACAGCATAACCAGTAAGTTTGCAATAAGGACTGCAATTTCTAATGTTGAACAGAGAGGATAAGGAGGGGTATAGGACATAACATTAATGAGACAAGAAGTCAGTCTATAGATATACTAAGTCATAGGAATAGTGGTTATGGAATTAAAAGAAATAGGTTGTTAGCATGAGGAAAAAGATTATCCAAGGAAGTGAATATATAAGAGGAAGATAAAGTGATAAGAATATTAATAAAAGAAAAAGGTAGGAATATAGTGGGTATAATAGAAATAATCATAATACAACTAATTTAAAAAACGTTCTGCAATAAAATTATACTGTACTGTTCAAACTTCCTATTTTTCAATGACCAGATGCCTGAGAGGTGCTTGATCAAGCAGTGACCCAAGAAGGGTGCTGTCTCACTACAACCAGGTTGGGAATAATCAATGCTTCTGGACAAAGGCGACCTGGCATTAATAGATGGTCAATCGCAGCCTGGCTGCTAGCTTCTGGGCCAGGGTGTGGACCTGGGAACTGGACTGAGGTGGGAGGGGGCACAGACCTTTGCTCAGTGCTGGAGACACTGGGCTTGATGGCCCAACCAGGCCTGAGCTCCTCGCTGGGGACTCAAGTGGTGGCAGACCTGTGCCTGGGGCTGGAGCTCCAAGGGGGCAGGCCTGTGCTCCTTGCTGGGGACTCAAGAGGTTATAGGCCAGTGCTCTGTGCTGGAGATGCTGCACCCAATGGTGTGGGAAGGCCTGAACTCCTTGCTGGGGAATCAAGCGGCAGACCTGAGCCTGGAGCTGGAGCTCCAAGGGGGAGAGCAACATCAATTTTATATTGGGCTATGTTTAAATTTGTAAATTTATATATATTTATATATATAAATAAATATAGCCCAAATAGTTCCCAGTTAATGAATGACTGGTAAGTCTCTGATTTATAGAAGCCCTACTCAATCAGCAGCACAGATTCATGTGTTACCAGGCAAAGGAAACAGTACTGAGAAGGGAGACAAAATAGGTTTATAAATAGACATCAATTTGTGTCTGCATGTGATCTCAGAATTTTTATCTCAATTACTTTTGCTTGATAATCTGTAATACTCTATTCAAAATGATACACTGAAATCCCACCATCTTCATTGTCTCATTTAAATGAGTCCAATAAGGCCAAACTTAAAGCTAAAATTAAATTCTGACAGATGGATAGCTCATGCCATTTAAATCACTTCCTACTGTACAGGAGAAGCTGTTTTAAGAATTTCACATGTGGAACTCTGAATTCAGGCACTTGGCCAAAGTCCTGAAAGATTGACATAGTGGCCCTCTGATAACTCCAATGCCTTTTACTAGGTCATGTTACCAATGTTTTAAGAAGTCATTTATGCTTATTCAAAAAAAATATTAAGCCATTGTCCTAGGTAATTCTAGCAACAGGTTTATAGGAGCATCTTAGGGATAAAAACTGTAAATTGAACATAGTTACTGCCTTCAAAGTACTCACACATAACTATGTGAACAAAAAAGGAAAAGAAAAGTAATATATCAAATCATAGCTGGATGAAAGATGGGTGAATATATCAATAGATGAATGATAAAGTTTAATAAAACATTTGGAATGAAAAAATATATAGGAATGTTCACTCAAAATCGTTCAAATTTTCTGTGATTAAAACATCCCATAAAATGGAGGAAATATTAATATAATTGACATTCCATAGTTATTAGTATTATATCAAGATTAATGTAATAGATATTTTTATGCACAAAAATGGAAAAGGCAAATTATATGCCTCACTAATCTTAATATGATAAAGCAGGTATGTATGAAGGAAACCCCACATTATATTTAAAATTATACAATTTGCTGAACATAAAAGATCAATTCAAAGGGAAAAATTTATATGTAAATTATATATGCACAAATATATTCCTATTTTCTAACTTGTTTTTATATGCACAAAATCTGTTAAGATTTTAATACATAAAATAAGTTTTATATGTTGTGCATATCCCTAGAATTTAGGCACATGTAAGAAAAACACTTGAAGCAGAAGCTCAAAAAAAAAAAAAACAACTTGATGGAACTTGGAAAAAAGAAAATTAAAAAAACTGAATAAGTGTCCAATATTGTACAATGGTATTGAACAGAGCAGAATAAAATGGAATGAGGTATAAGTAATCAAAGAGAAAGTGATCAAAATGAGGATTAGCCAAAAGACCAACACATGTATAATTGCTGTATTATGTATAAAAATTCTTTAATCAGAATAAATTTAATGTTTCAAGCTACAATTTAAGAGAACTTTATGCAATTTAAGTACTAAATTCTTCTACATATTATAAGTGCCTATTAGGCCCCTTCAAAATTTGACCAGGAATGGTTAACTTCAAGATATGTCCTAGAGATTCACATTTTCTAACTTAAAGGTAGAGAAAAATCTCAAAACTTTCAGCACAAATATGCCAAAAACTTAAAAGGCCAAGAGAATTAGGTGGACCCCAGACTTCTAAGAGCAATATAAAAAGCAAAGCAGCAGTGAAACATTGTTATCTGAAAATTTGAAGAAATACATTGTAAACAGAGGATTTTATATTCATCTCAGTTCATCTTAAAGTATAAGACTGAAAGAATAAGAAATTCTGCTCTCATGAGTCTTTCTGGAAGTATCAAGGAAAGAACATGCTTCATCTGACCAAGAGACAAGTCACAATTGCAAGAAGACATTGAGTAAGCATTATACATTTTTAATCATGAATCTAAGATGAAAAAAGCTGAGTATATGGGTGGAACAATGGTTTGTTATTAAAAGTTACTCAAGATAGTTCGGATAAGGTTAAAAAAATATCAACACAAGAAGAGAAAAGTAAATAAAGTAGAAAATAGCCCCCTGTTTGCTATATGGGAATAAAGTGGGAAGATATCAGTAAAAACTGGTGAGAGGATAAATAAGGAAATTAAAAGTGAAAATCTTCTAAACAAAAATAAATAAAAGATGAAATTTCACAGAGAAATACAAATTAAAAATACACTAAATTATTAATTATAATAAATCTTTAGACTTATCAAAAATATGAATGGGACAGCAAAAAAATTTTAAGTTCCATCCACATACTTAAATCTATGCTGTATAGGACTGCATGACCAATGTGATCCTACAATATGTATAATCAGAAAAATGTGAAATTATACTCCATTTATATATGATCAAAATGTATAAATGTATTCTACTGTCATGTGCAAATTAGAATAAAATTAAGAAAAATGTCAAAGTAGAATTCATACAAATGAGCATTAAATGTGACAAACTTCACTTTACATTGTCAAAAGCAATATTCACAATGAAGTTATGGGTATCTATGCAATCAATACCAAAGCATCCTCTTTATAAAGCAGAAACTATGGTAGAAATACAGAACATATTAGTAAAAGGATATTTTAATATTATCAAAACCAAATACATTGTATCAGTTTTATATTATTGCATAATAAAAGCCATCAGAATTTAGTGACTTAAGGGTTATGGTTCTTTATTCCATTCATTAACTGGATAATAGTCTTCTACTTGCCACTACCCAGATAGTGTCTTGGATGGGACCAGAGGCTTGAAAGAAGCAGCAGTTTGAAAACCTTGAATAGTACTCCTCCCACATTCTACTGGGCAACGTAAATCACAATATTAGTCTCTACTAAAGACTATAGAAGTAGAATGCCTTATTAATTGATAAATCTTAAAAACACTTTTTTCAGTTTAGCACAAAACTGGACCAAAAAGGCATTATATAATTCAAATTACATAATAAAGCTAAATTTATAAGAAATATCAAACTCTTCACCTATCTGGTGACTCAGAAGTCTACCACTGTCAAGTGAGGCTTACAGTAAGGGAAGCCTATGGCTGCAGTTCACCAGGGTGAGACCTAAAATCAAAAAACAGCTTTGGTTTTGCAAGTGAGTGTATTAGAGCACCTGACTGCAGGACATCAAGTGACATTGTTATCAGAGGTGCCCATCATGAGCTTGGGGTACTAGATCTCCCATACTGGAAGGTCAGGTAGCAATCCATTTCCTCTAGTCAGCAATATATTCAAGCAACTCTAAAGAGGTTTGAGTCAATTACAAGGATAAACCGTCCAGCATTCCAGGTCACCTTACACGCATGTCTCTAGCTAGAGTCAATAAAAACATTCTTGTGACCAACTAATAGGAGAAAAGAACTCCAGGACTGGTTTGCCGATATGCTGTTGCTGATCATCATGATGCTCCAAGTTTACTAATAACCAATAACGGCAATAACCCAAGGAGTTAACTGTGACTCACTGGGGTAGATAAAGCTATGCCAAACCAACCAACGTGCTGACTGAGTGAGAGTAATCTGCAATTGGTAAAGGGAAGGATGAGTATTGTCTTTGTAGTCAGGGATAGCAGGGACTTCACCAATTGGGAAAGGGAATGTGAATATCATCTGTGCACTCAACCAGCAGGGACCTCACTAAATAATCTCTTAACTTTTTGAAGATTGCACCTTTCCATCCTTTAAAGGAATCATGTAGCTCCCACTTTGGATGAAAAGTGAGAGCATGTTTTCAGAGGATGCAGGGCATCATTAAAATTTAAGAAAATATTAACCAGTTGGAGGTAGTGATTCACACCTATAGTCCAAGCTAATTGGAAGACTGAGCCAAAAGGATCACTTGAGCTTAGGAGTTTAAGGCCAGCCTGAGTAACACTGAGACTCAAAAAGAAAAAACAAAAAAACCAAGCAACACCCTATGTGGCTGTCCATCTATCATACATGCTGTGTTCTGGGATGGCAGCTATAATTATAAGCCAGGTATAAAGTAGGTCTCCTTGCTGCCATGCATGATGCAAAATGTATACTTCTATACCAGTATCAACTTCTGTTCTCATCTGACTTGGTCCTTGTTTCACCCCAACTTCTATGTGGTTCCAGTTGAGTTCAGATAGGAATAAACTTATGGTTTTTCCTCACGACTTCCATGTACTTCTCACTTATAATCCCAGGACTTCCTGTGGACATGATTTACTCAGGAATTTCAGAACATACTTGCCACTTGTGCATGCAAAAACAAAAACAAAAAAATTTTTTAAAAAATGAACAAAAGTGATTTCACTCTGTTGCCAGATCCATTTTTCTTTATTCAACCCCTTAATGGACAACCCCGAAATATAGACTGAAAACAGCTCCATGTGTGTAACCAATCAGTCGCATTGAACATCAGATGTACAAATACACCACCTTGTGCTTGTTCTTATCCTGCACTGTATAACCCTTCTAATCCTTCACTAGGATTGTGATCCCTAATGACATAGCAAATAAGGCTTTATATCATACAGTTTTCTAGGAGTCTGAGCTAAAGACAGGAGTGAACTAAAAGTTTCACAAAGACCAAAATTTTAAAACTATCATTATGAAAACTATTGTTTTCATACAGTGACAACAAAAAATAGCTACCATCATTATCTTGCCTCTCCAAACTAAATGTCACACTTGTTCTTCCAAGGCCATTGGTTCTAAAAATCAGGTACCCCAATGATTATCATCCATATCACCTTGGAACTTGCTAGAAATGAAACTTCTCAGGACTCCTTCTGTATCTACAAAACCAGGGACAGAGTATGGGAGAAAGCAGTGTTTGCCCACCCCAACAGGTAATTCCAACATATGCTACAGTTTGGGAAACACTGATAAAACTTGTGTCACTTGCTTCTCCTTAATGTAAGTAGCAGTTGTAGAAACAGGCCCAGAATTCAGCTCTTTCAATACTGCACAATAATTATGAAAAACCAACTTCTATGATCAGAAACTGTCATCCTAGCAGCTAACAGTGCTAATTTTCTAAGCACAAAGGAGGGGTATTTCATCATGATTAAGGCTGCCTTTTATTCTAGTTTCTATGAGTGTTTTTTAAATGAATGATGTTTAAATGCTTTTCCTTATCTGTTAATATCTTTGTTTCTCCTTTAATCTACTAACGTGGTGAATCATAGTAATTGATTTTCTAGTGTAAAACATACAAACTTTGCTTTCCTGAAATGACGCCAAATTGGTTATGATATGATTCATATTTAAACAGGTTGTTATTTTGTTGAGGATTTTTGCCCATGTATTCACAAGACTAATAGACAATTTATCTTGTGCCATTCTTTTTAGTTCTTGTTATCATGCTATTTTTTCCTATTCTCTGTCCAGGTTTGTATATATTGAAATAATTTCTTCATTTAATTTTATGTGTAGCTCACCAGCAAAACTCTCTGGGTCTAGATCCTATCTGCTCAGCAGGGCTGTGTAAGAGGAAGGGCAAGAAATGCATCATTCCAGGATCATCCCAGGAAGCTTTGTTTGCCCTACCATGTGATTGGGTAAAAGAAAGTGTGACAACATTGATACAGCATATAAAGACCATGTGATTTGGGGGTGTATGTACTCCCTCCAGCCAGCAAAGCAGATAAAGAGGCATTGAGAGACTTGGCCACTTTAAAAATGAAAAAGTACAAAATGCTTATGTTGTTTAGAATCCCTTTAAAAAAAAATCACTGGATCAGAGTTTCTTGCCATTTACAGATATATGAAATACCTGTTTCTGTTGAGATAACGTTGGTCGTGGCTGAAAAAGAATCCATTACTTTTTTTTTTTTTTAACTCAGTTACAATGTGGCATTTGTGAAGCTCTTCCATCTGGGAAAGAACCTGTCTTTACTTGTGAAAAACCAAAAAACAGATCATGAAACTCATGACTGCCAAAGTTTTTATATTGATCTTCAAGAAAAAAATGTTCACACTCTGGAGAAGCACGATTGAGAAGGAATTGTCAAAGCACTTTTCATTGTCAAGAAATTATAACAGGATGTCTATATTTCATTTATTTATTTTTCCAGTTACTAAAAACCCCTAATAGGAACTTAAATGCCATCATTTGAAAATTATCTTATTAGCACATACAGAATTTCCATTGGTTTAAAATGACTTTGAAGTGTTATCTATGGTGTGTTTCCTTAAACTTTGAAATAATAAAACTTGTGACTATTTTGTGTAGTGGGCAGAGTAGCAGATCCAGAAAACTGACGAGTAGCAGCATTGCTCTCATTATATTTCTTCTACTGTGTATCACAATGGCAAAACTTTGTGGGTGTGGGTGTGGGTGTGTGTGTGTGAGAAAGAGAGAGAGAGAGAAGAGAAATAAATTGAAGACTCCAAATATTTATTCTTAGAAACACATCCTTATCCATACCCCTTGCATCAAAAATGATAATCAAAAACTATTCTTTATTAATTGATGTTCTTAGAACATGCAATAGTCCCATCCACATGGGATCCTTCTGCCTGCCTTTGAGGAAGTAAATCTCTAAAGTTATCTTGGACACAAATTACCAAATTTACATCCAAAATATACCCATGTCCCCTAGCATGACCTTTCCTTTCCTTCCATCTCAAACTGGTTTAGAATATGTGGCAATCCCTGGTGCTGAATGCTATCTTAAATGAGAGGAAACGTCTTTATTTGCCCCCTATGCATTTTTATAAGAGGTTATGGTCATATGCGATGCAGTGACACACATGTGTAATGCCAGCAGCTCAGGAGGCTGAGGCAGGAGGATCATGAGTTCAAAGACAGCCTCAGTAACTTAGCGAGGCCCTGTCTCCAAGTCAAAAATATAAAAAAGGCTGGGACTGTGGCTCAGTGGTTAAACACTCCTGGGTTCAAGCCCCAGTACAATAAAAATAAATAAATCGATTATGAATTCAGTATTGGGCAACACAAAGAAAACAAATAGGACATGCAAACTAGATTTAATTAGAAATGTTATACTACTATTATGAATGACAAGAAACTAATGAGTTCCTTTAGATACAAAATATTACTAGGCAATAATTCAGGCAACAGGAAAAAGTGAGGCCCTATTAAATTAAAACCAAATTTGTACCTTTGTTATGAGCTGCTTCCCATATATTTAAAATATTCCCAAACACTTCTAGAACATCTGTAAATTCCATTCTCTAACAAGATGACCTCAATTAACTAAGGACAGATTCTCTTCCCTCAAGCACATTACTTTCTCAGTTTTGGTGTCTCAAAAATACTATGAGAAGATACACATTCAAGACGGATAAAGGCCATTTCTCCAATTTCTAGTAAAAATTACCAGCCAAAATTTCAGATAAAATTTAAAAGCAACAACCAGTAGACTCTGAAAAGGTAAACAAAAGTATAAACTAATTAAAGACCTTGGCTTAGGAAAGATTTCTCAGGGCACTAAAAGCACAAGATGAAACAAAAAAATACATAATTTTGATGTAAAATGAATCATACATAATCTTAAATTTTATCAAATTTAAAAGCATTTAGTCTTTGAAATACTTGATTAAGAGAATAAAAATGCAAGCCAAACTGGAAAAAATACTTATGATGCACATATCTGACAATAGGCTTCCATCCAGAATATACGAAGAACTCTTACTACTTACTAAGATCACAAAGAACACCCCTCAAAACACAAGACAAAATTTGAACACATTTTCATAAAGGATGTATATAGATAGCAAAAAAGCACATGAAAACATGAATATTAGTCAAGGAAATGTAATGAAACTGCAAGATAACACTCACTAGAATAAAACACCGACACATACAAATAAGATGTGGAAAAACTGGAACACTTATAGTAAACCAGTAAAAAAAAAGTATAAAGTTGTTCAACTCTTAGAAAATGGTTTGGCATTTTTGTAAAACTTTAACCATAGATTTAGCATACGACTAAGGCGCACATCTGTAAGTTATTTAAGAGGAAATAAAAAAATGTCTACACCACGAATTTGACTCACAATAACCAAAATAATCCAAATGTTAATTAACAAGCTGTTGGATAAAAAGAAAAATACAATGGAATGATACTCAGCAATAAAAGCCAGTGGATGACTCATACATACAAGCACTTGGATGAATCTCTTTATGCCAAGTTAAAAGATGCCAGTCAAAAGAGTAAATAGTGTACTATATTTTACAAATTATAGAATATGAAGATTGTGACATGATGCAGATTGACAGTTGCTGGAGCAAAAGAATAGTAGATACATGGAGATTTTGGGGGTTGATTGAAATATCTTGTGCTCATGGCTTTAATAGGTATGCAACTCTCAAAAGACCACTAAATTATATACTTTAAATTCCTAAAGATGTTAGTTTACATTAAACAATATTACTATAAATTTAACTCTAGAAAGGAGGAAAGTTATATATATATATGATTAAAAATATAAGTTTGTTATGATTTGGATCTAAAAATCTCCCCTCCAAAAACTCATGATTTAGAAACATGGTTCCCAATAGAGCAAGGTTAAAAGGTGAGACTTTTAGGCAAAATGAGAGTTGTAATCTTAGTGGGTTAATCCACTTTATGAATTCATTATTCAAATGGACTACTGTGTGGTAACTATAGGCAGGTAGAACTTGGTAGGAGGAAGTAGATCATTAGGAGCATGCCCTTGGGGATTACACTCCACCTTCTCTGCCAAGAGCTGAATAGCTCTCCTCCACCACCCACTTCCACCATGTTCTGGCTTGCCTTGGGATCAGAGAAATTGAGCAGACCGACCATGAACTGAGCAAACCTCTGAGACCACGAGCTCAAAATAAACTTTTCCTCCTCTAAATTATTCTTGTCAGGTATTTTCTTCATGATTAAAAACTAATTCACTGTTCATTTTTTCATAAAATATATTTTAAAAGGTGATTATTTATATATTAAAACACACAATTATTTAATACCAGAGAAAGATGACATAAGAATATGTATATGTAACTTAAATCTAATGTGTTGATCATACTATTAAACAAATGTGATTAATTTCCTAAAAAAATTTTAAAGATTTTCAGATTACCTTGATGAGTAAATTTCTTAAGTTATTATATAGTCTCAGTTTTTAATAAACCACTATATTACTCAAGCAGTGAATAAGTCTGCATTTCAGTATTGCAATGACTCCTTAAGCTGATCTCTTAGTTAAAAACACTTGTAGTTAAAATTGTAACTGTAGAATAGTTTTTCTTGTAGGGTCAACATCTTCTTCCCCTTAGGTACCTCTGAATTCCATTTGCTTCCTTAACTGACAATCATCTATCACTTTATGATCTTTGGACATACCAGAGCAGACACACCTGGGAAAGAGCAAGCTGAGTTTCCTTCTGCATCATTTTGGTAGGAAAAGTGTCAGCTAAGTGTGAGTGACAAATTTTTATACAAGCTCTACTAAAGTTGCAGAAACAAAGTCCATGCTGTCTACGTGAGTATTGACAGTTGGGGGAACTTGTAAAAAGTCAAATGGGATTTGTAATATTTAGCAAGATTTCATCACACATTATTATATCAATAGAAAATTACTTATATGATAGGATGCTGTTTACTAGCTTTTTGAGAATAGTCCTTCTGCACTTGGTGTATTGTCCTTGATAGGACTGATCATTCTGTTTATAAAAATAAGTGCTATTAAAAATAGAAATGAGTTGTCATTAAAAAAAAAATGTCAGGCCAAAACATTGTAGAGACTTGCTTATTTTTACCCTGGGTCTCATAAATTTTCAAAAGTAACAGTTTGAAGCTTTCAATTATTATTCTTGTATAATGTCACACAGGTTTTATAGCCTCACATAAGTTATCCCAATAGAATACTGTTAAGGCTCAGGCATTTCCAGTGAAGCTTTTAGAACTCGCCTTTTCAACCGATTGATGCGAGTGTGGGGAATTGGGAAATAACAAGTGAACAGCCCAGAAAATAAGGATGGCTTTTCAAATGGTTTTTAGACAAAAGGACAGCAAAAATTAGTCTCACAGTATTTTCAGAAAGTTATAAGATGTACAATATTTCTGTTTGTATTTCTACTGGTAGTTTTATTTGTATTATATTGTACAATTTTTTAATCTTTACAAAAATTCCTAAAAACCTGTAGAACTCTGTTAAACAGTAAAAGTTAATATAATCACACTATTTGCAGCATCTAATTTTAAATATTTCTTATAATTTTATATCATTACAAGTGAAGAGCTTCTACACACAAAACACTCGAGCAATGGGTAATGTACACTACTTAAAATAATGTCTTTGTCTTCAAGGAAATTGCAATAATGTGAGAAATAGATACACAAATGCTGTAAGAAAATACATGTATTGCATGTAATTATAGATCATTTTCAAAGCAGATTTACATGGTCAAACAATCATGGAGGATGTGCCATTTAATCTGATTCCTATTCAAACTATAGGATTTTCAGTGAGTAAGGAAATGTGTATATTTATAAACATATTCCTGGAAAGTAATGGTATAACCCAGGGCCTGAGCACAGGAAATTAAAGGTACACTTAAAAAATGGCGACCCTATCAGTTTGTTGGGAATCAAATGTTTTATGTAGGAATACAAGAAGAAATGTTAAGTCTACTGGAGGGATCTGCAATTGATCTTTCCAATTTTGAAAGTTATTTAGACTGTTTCAAAAATCAAATATAAAACTGAGAAAATATTAAGATCCAAAAGGAAACCAAATTATAGTTGTGTATACAAATATTCTGTTAAATTTTATAGTCTGCCTGAGGAAAAATAGTTTGCACATTTCACTTAGAATATATAAGGCATACTTACAAGCAGGGATCAGACTTAAAAGTCTCTGGAATCCTGCAATGTTAAAGAAAAAGATGTTATAGATCAAGAAAGTGTATCAATGCAGAAAGTTATCTCTGAAGAAAGATAGTATATTGGAATTCCGTGCAAGGATTACAAAAGTGCTATCTAATGTCAAACTGACAAAAGAAGTGAAATGGGTTGTTGGGGTCTTCCAAAATAGGACAGCATGAGAGGCCCATTGGCTATATATAATAGATCAGCTTATATGACATCAATTCTTACACACACACACACACACACACACAAATAAAGGATAAAGCACTGTTTGAAGGAATGGGAAAGCTATAAAGAAGGAAATGCAGAGAGTTTAGCATTTTGTACGATTTTAACCCAATACTCTTAAGGATTCTAAAATGAACCTGTTCAGAAAGTTCAGAAGCCGAGAACATTTCGTGATCACACAGCACTGGGCAAACAAGAATTGGAGGTCTGGATGTGTCAAGGAGGAAAGGTTCTAGTAAACAACAGTCTGTGTAGATTCTCAAATGTTTGCATGGCAAGAAAAGCATAATGATAACTAGTGCCCATAAAAATAAAATCTGGGTTTGAGTTCCTTGGATTAAAGTGATTTTCTCTTTTCTTAACTACTCTAGTTTTTTCTTTAAAAAAAAAAAAAAAAAAAAAAAAAATTTAAAACCTCTCTGGAAAATTTAACATCCAAAGTCTCGAATTCTTTTCTTGTATAAAGGTCTGGCTTTTAAATAAAAAAAAAAAAAACATTATTTTGGATCCCTTTTTCATCTTTAATCAAGGAAAAAACCCCAGAAGACTCACAGGAGAATCATATATTCATGGCATTAGACTCATGTTTTAAAGTAAACAGATTCAGTTTGGGTGGCTCATATGCCTCTAGGAACCTGTTGATGTCTTCCAGGTTTTCTATTTTGTTGGAGTATAAATTTTCAAAATAGCTTCTAATTATGTTTTGTATTTCAATAGTGTCTGTTGTAATACTTCCATTTCCATCACGAATTTTAGTAATTTGGAGTTTCTCTCTCCTTCTCTTCATTAGCATGGCTAAGGGTTTATCAATTTTGTTTATTTTTTCAAAGAACCAAACAGGTGTTGGCGAGGATGTGGGGAAAAGGGTACACTCATACATTGCTGGTGGGATGGCAAGTTGGTGTAACCACTCTGGAAAGCAGTGTGGAGGTTCCTTAGAAAACTTGGAATGGATCCACCATTTGACCCAGCTTCCCACTCCTTGGTCTTTACCCAAAGGACTTAAAATCAGATTACTACAGTGACGCAGCCACATCAATGTTCACAGCTGCTCAATTTACAATAGCTAGATTGTGGAACCAACCTAGATGTCCTTCAATAGATGAATGGATAAAGAAACTGTGGTATATATACACAATGGAATATTACTCAGCCATAAAGAAGAATAAAATTATGGCATTTGTAGGTAAATGGATGATGTTGGAGACTATTATGCTAAGTGAGATTAGCCAATCCCACAAATCCAAAGGCCGAATGGTCTCTCTGATAAGTGAATGATGATGCATAATGTGGGATGGAATGATGGCAAGAATGGAGAAAGGATAGAGAGCATAGAGGGAAGGGAGGGGTGGGGTTGAGGTTGGGGAGTAAGAATAATAACAGTATGTGTGACAGACATCATTGCCCTGTGTACATGTATGAATGCACAGATGGGGTGACTCTACTTTGTGTACAACCAGAAAAACAATTGCTGTACTCCTTGTGTTCAATGAATCAAAAAATTAAATAAAAAAATAAAATAAATAAATAAAAAGTAAACAGGAATGAATATTTAGTAGAAAACTTGACCTAAAAAAATTTCAACTAAAATTGAGAATTTAATGTATTAATACCAGCCAAAGAGAAGCCTAGTGCAGTGGAAGTTAAGCCAAAACGCTGAGAAAGCATCACAGATAAAAGGCTATTCTGCAAAGAACATACTTTGTCAAGACGTTGTGAAAGGACACATTTGAGATTTAATTGGAATCTTTGGGAAAAGGAAAAAAAAAAAAGATAACAGAAAGGGAAGAAAGGATAGTTGAGAAGTTATTGAAGTTCCCAACATACCAAGTCACAGACTCAAGGAGGAGCTTGAAGGCCAAATCAATAATGAAGGCACATTTTGATATACCATAACAAAGCTATTGAAAACCAAAACCAAAGACGTAATCTTCGAAGTAGTCAGAGACAACTAATATATTTTCTTCCAAAGTGCAACTATGAGAGTCAAAGATATCTCCTAAAAGAAACAATGAAAGGCAGTGAATAGAAGAATGGTTTTATAAAGTGGTTGAAGAAAAAAAACTAGCAACATAGAATTCTATATGAAGCAAAAATAGTATTCATAAAGAATGAAAATTTAAAAAGGAAAGAAGAATGTGAAAACAGAAGAAGTCCACAACAGAAAATACTAACAGGAGTTCTTATAAAGGAGGGGAAATAGGAAAAGATGGGGTGAGAAGGGGGCAGAGAAAACAACCCCTCCATACCAGCCAGTGTAAAAAAAATGGAGAAAAATCAAAGGAAATAAATGTGGGCCAATTTGAAGAGAACAATTATATCTGAATAAAAAGCTAAGGGAGAATTGGAATTATGTGTTCTAAGGCATAGAAATGACAGTAAACAAAATTTAAGATTATACAGCAATCTCCATTGTATCAAAATTTAAAAATAAACTTATATATTTAAAATTCAAAAGTAAGGAAAGGAGAATGAAGGAATATCACTCTACCAATGAGTATGATGTAGAATTAGAAAAAAATGGTAGTGATTATGTTGTCTGAACTTATAAAATATTGCCATTAAGGCAAAAGTTGTCATTATGATTAAAGTAAATTTTATGCTCTCCAGAGATGTACTTTAAATACATCAAACAGGGATAAAGACAGAAAGTGAGATGTCTTCTGAGGGGGCTGGACTATAGTTGGCAGATTGAGGGACTTCTAGGTGCTGTAAAGTGGAACAGGAGCATCCTGTGGGAGTAAGAAGGACGAGTGCGAAGGCGCTAACACCACAATGGGAGCTCAGGTTCTTGTGGACACAGGCTTGAGTTTAATGCGGAAAAAACAAGCATATATAGCAGGCATTCACTAATTACAAATTGTCAGTAGCTGTTAACACCTTCATGTTAAGCTCCTGATTATGCTCTTATTAGGCTCATGATCAGACCAATTAAGGGAAGAGGAAATACCTGAGCTCCATGTCCTCAGGTAATCCTACAATTCCCCCTTTTATTTGTGCAGGCATGTGTCCTCTGGCTAGGAGCAACAGCATACTACCATGGGGTGGTCAACCCTCATGGAGGAAAAAGGGGATTGTGGCTATGCCTGTCTTAGGTTGTCCCCTCTGGGGATCTTACCTGTCATTGACTACCGGCCATTATCAGTGATGTTCCAATGGTGACATATTAATGTAAGAGGGGGTAGGTCTGGGAGTTTTATTACTCCTTTTGGTTTTTCTTGTCTGGAGGAGGCATGCTGGTATGGTCAAGCCTCCAAGTACACAGGGTTTCTGTCCTGCAGGCGGGTACACTGGGACTCCATGCTCACAGCCAGCCACAGATCTGCTCAAACTATTGATTTGAACCTGTAAAGAAGACTTGCAACATTTTATGAGAAAAGGCAAAAAACAAAAGATAAGAAGAACAAATTTTAATGGATTTGGAAGAAAAAATACTTTCTTGTACCAGAATTAGGAGAAAAGTCAGCATTTTCATTGTAAGTTAGAGGACTGACTGGGAAGAATTCTCTTTTTAGATCAGGACCCACAAAAAACAAAATCACATTTGAGCATAGCTGGATTGTTTTGCTCCCCAGGAGGAACAAGAGTTTGAGCTTGATTATAAACTCTGAATTGATAACAGGGCGCGTTGCCCCATCTAGGGCCACTCTGTCGTCCAGACGGCCATTTGGATGGTTGTGTCTCCTCCAGTGATAAATTCCTCATTTGAGCTACTGGTGGGTATGACTGGGACCCTCTTGGAGTCTGAGGGTGTTGAGGGCCCACTTCCGAGGAACGGTCAAACATTCTTTGCAGGCACCCAAATAGGCATTGATGAATCCTGTGGAAAAACACAAGCAAAGCCTTACCCTTGGCCCTTGGGTTAAGAGGGGATGGGGGCCTTTCCAAGTGAGAGTAAGTGGGTCTCTCCAATGCATCAATGGCACCTCTGTAAATTTGATATCTCAATTGAGGTACTTTATTATTAGGTTTCATATATTAAAAATCCAAGTAAGGTCGATCTTGTTCATGCAATGGTGTAGAACAGAAGCAATCTTTAATGTCTAAAATAAAGATGTGGCAATTTAAGGGAATAGCCTGTGGAAAAGGGAGGCCTGGTTGCATGGTCCCCATTTTTTTCATATGTTTATTTATCTCCCTCAAATCATGTAATAATCTCCATTTGTTTTTGTCCCTTTTTGAATGATGAATACAGGTGTATTGTGTGGGCTGTAGGAAGGTTCAATATGACCTTTGTCTAAATGCTTCTGTATAAGTTCTTTTAAATGTTTTAGTTTTTCTGGACTTAAGGGCCACTGCTCTACCCAAATGGGATTTTTAGTATTCCATTGTAAGGGAATTGGAGCCGGTGGGATAACTCCCGTTGATAGAGCAGTGGCCTCCAGGATTGGGGGTGATAGCATTCCACTGTATTAGGATTTGGCCAGCAACCTGTAAAAGGGACTACTCAGTCTGAGGCTCCACATTTGTCATGCTCAATTATGTCTTCAAAAATTTCTGGACCTTCTGTAGTTATATAGGTCCTTATTTGTTTCAATAGATCCCTTCCCCATAAATTGTTAGCAATACATTCCACTACCAGGGGTTGAAAACGCCCTGTTTCCCCATCTGGGTCTACCGATGTGGCAGGGTATCTTAATTTCCCAGAGAGTTGGAGTCCTCCTACCCCTTGCATGTTAGGACCTACAATGGTTTTCCAGTCCTGTGGGATTTCCTCTGCCCTTAATAGGATCACTTCTGCTCTGGAATCTATCATTCCTTTGAATAATTTGCCATTGACCTTAAGACACAGTGTTGGCTGTTGGGCTAGCACAGGGATGGTCCAATGAACTTTAGGTAAATGATCTCTCCTTACTGGGGCTGGAGGGCACCCTGTTGGGAGTTTAAAGGCTTTCCATCAGCATCAAATTTGGATTTACAATCTTTGGCCCAGGGAAATCCCTTTCTGCATTTAGGACATTTAAAGGGAGGGAGGCCCTTAGGGGTTCCCATGGAAACCCCTAAGTTAGGACATTGACGTTTATCATGGCCCTGTTGTCCACAGTGCCAACATTCGGGTTGCCTTTTTGGAGTAGCCGCATGTGCTTGGACTGTTCCCTGTGCTATCACAGCAGTCATTCTCTGGTACTTTCCCTCATCTCCAGTAATGTCTTTAGTTGCCAATACCCAATCATCCAAGGTGCTGCTTCTAAATGGGGAAGAGCTTGCCTGAATTCCTTTTTGCATCCCTCCCATATAAGGTCCCTTGCTAATGCTGCAGCAGTCTTGGGGTTATCTCCTCTCCTATCCACAACTTCCCAGACCCTCAGGAGGAATGTAAGAAATGGCTCTTGAGGATCTTGAACTAAATTTGCTAATATTTGTCCTTTTCCTTCTATAGCTCCTACTCTTTTGAAGGCCCACATTGCAATGATTCTCACTTGATCAAAATAGATGGGTGGTCCTGTTGCTTGCATGACTGGGCTTATGAAGGGGCCTGAGCCATTAAGGGATTCAGCTGTTAATTGTACATATGGTTGCTGACCTGATGTTAAATTTCTTTCAGCTTGTTCTAGGCAGCCATAATGGAAAGCCATGCATTCTACAATATGGAATGGAAAGCCAGCATTCTACAATGCTGTAGCCAGCATTCTACAATAAAAGCTGTTCTGGAGATAAAACAGCTTTAACTAAGTCCCTGAAATCAGTGGGACACATTAGCAGCACAGATTGATTTTCTAACAATTGCATGGCATAAGGAGAGCTCAAGCCATCCTCTCTCACCACCTGGCAAAGTTGCTGTATGGTTTCATTCTCAACCAGATATAGGTCTGGCAGGTGTTGGATTAACATTAACAGGAAACACTTGTGGGTTGTTTTTTTTTTTTTCTTTTAGGCGTTGTTTGGAAAAATGTTCGTTCATAGCCAAAATTTTTATCCTGTTGGTCGCAGAGGGTTTTATAGGCCTCCACCCATGGAGAGGTGGGTAACTCTGCTATGGGATTTGAGAATTCTATGCTCTGATAAGGTGGCAAGGAGGGATATATGTCATCAGGGGTAGCAGTTGCCCTTTGTGATGTAGGCACAAAGGCAGATTACTTTACTTCCTGCTGGAGGCTACAGCCTCCTCCTCCTGCTCTTTACTGATGTCGTGTTGTGGCAGTTTCTGTTTCTTTAGACAAGAGACATGCCTTTTTCAAGAGACATGTCCCCCAGCTGGGCAGTCAAGGCCCAGGGGGATCCCTCTCCCACGGGAGGTGATCCAACCCCTGCAAGCAACCCAGAAGGGCTGTTATTACTGGATAAAAAGTACATGGAGGTTGGTCCCCCATTTGTGCTTCCCATTTTTGTGCCTGCCATAATACTTGTCGCCAGCATTCAGGGTCCCATATATTATTAGAATTCATCCATCGACAAAGACATATTACTAGTTCCCAAATGTGACTAAGCTCTTTATCATTAACCTTTATTTGCCTACTGCACAACAAGGCCTGCAGACTGGCTACTTAGCTTGTCTGCAAAGCCAAGGGCAAATTACCCATGCCAATTATGTTCAGCAGGTCACTCACCTGACAAGGATTACCTCACCCTCTGCCTGCAGGAGTGAGGAAGATGAGTGCAGATCACTCACCTGACTTAGGCTTACCTTATCCTCTCGCTGGGGCCCCACGTTGGGCGCCATAATGTTGTAAAGTGGAACAGGAGCAGCCTGTGGGAGTAAGAAGGATGAGTGCGATGGCGCTAACACCACAATGGGAGCTCAGGTTCTTGTGGACACAGGCTCTAGTTTAATGCGGAAAAAGCAAGCATGTATAGCAGGAATTCACTAATTACAAATGTCAGTAGCTGTTAACACCCTCATGTTAAGCTCCTGATTATGCTCGTGCTAGGCTCGTGATCAAACCAATTAAGGGAAGAGGAAATGCCTGAGCTCTATGTCCTCAGGTAATCCTCCATCTAGGCACTATGGAACTTCAAGGCTAGCTGTTTTCATCACGCTTCTGCCCACATCCGTGCTGATCTTTTCTGTTACGTTATGATTCCTTACAAGCAGAAGAATCAGCACTACACTGACCTCTAAGCTCAAAGAGAGGCAGGGGGCCCACTTAATCCTCAAATTTCTGTAGCTGAAGAGGTGGATCCATAGCTGCCTTGTTCCCTACTTCAACAATGGACACCCTGGAGGAATGGCGTGCTGCTGGAACACCAGTTCTTTCTCAGTTTTCAGGAAGCTGCCTTCTCCACTAACATCTAAGCTGATCCAATAGACCAGTCCAATGAATGTTCCAGTGGCCAAGATGATGCAAGCACCTTAGAAGGCTGCCCAGGCCCTGACCTGTCACTGATTAACACACTAGAGAATATGGCTGAATTGAAGTTCCCAAGTGCCAGGTATGAAAACAAAAGGAGCCCATCAGAGAGGCAGAAATGCTAAAGAGTGTCATTAAAGGGCACAAGGACTATTTCCTTGTGATCTTCAGGAATGCCTGTGAGTGCATGGAGGTGATCGTGGCCATTGAAGTGAAGGAAACAGATGCCATTACCCAATCCCACTTGCTTACTGAAATGCTAGACCTCACCTATTAAGGGAAGCTGAGTGATGACCAGGGCATGCCCAAGACTGGCCTCCTGATACTTATCCTGGGTGTGATCTTCATGACCTAAAGATCTGGGAGATGACAAGTATGATCAAGGTGTTTAAGAAATTCATCTCTGGGGATCCCAAGAAGCTCAAAACCAGAGAATTGGTGCAGGAGCAATACTTAGAGTACCAGCAGGTATCCAACAGGGAACCTCCTGGTATGAGTTTCTCTGGGGCCCAAAATCATATGCAGAAACCAGCAAGATGAAAGTCCTGGAACTTTTCTCTAAAGTCAGTGGGAATTACCCCACTTCTTTCTCATCCTTGTATGAGGAAGTTTTGAGAGATGAGGGAGAGACCAGTCTTTACCAACATGCTGTGGCCAATGCACATTCCAAAGCCAAGGCCAGAAGCATCACCTGCTTGAAGTGAAGTCCCATAAAGATTCCTCACTCTCTTCAAAAGAGAGCAATCAAGCTTCTAAATAGTAAAGAGATTTTAGGAAACATTCTTTTTGGTATTTTTCAAGTTTTTGTTTCTTTATTAGGTTTATTAGCTTCAGAATTTAGATCTACTAATTACATTGGCCACACGTTTATTATTAGGTTTAACAATGAGTTTTGCTATCTTGAAAAACAAATTGAGAAAATTTGTTTTGTGATCTGCAACAATATAGTGTGGTGTTGGAAATTTCCTTAGAAATGTGAAAAACAATGCAGGAAAATGTAAAAGATGATTAATTTTAGGATTCCTGTATATCTTCTTGTTCAATTAAGGATACATACCTCATTTCCTTGGTTTATTCAAGAATACAAGAAATTACATCTAATATTTTTAAAAAGAAAGTGTTGGAAAAACCAAGTCATTGAAACACTAAAGGGTCACCATAGCTATATCATTATCAGGTAATATAAATGTTTAGGCCATACATTACTAGAAATTCAAAAAGGTGTTTACAAAAGGATAATTTTTCTGCTAATTTTTATATAGTGTCCAATGTTAAAACCCATAAGGACAGATCAATAAGGAGGAATAGATGTATTTTAATTCAAAATGAAATAATCTGGCAATTCTCTCAGGAACTGATAAGACTAGCAGACAAAAATAAGAATGTAGATCAGAAGAAGGAAATTGGAAAATGTACTTCCTGGATCCAGCTATCACAGAATACATGCTAACTACAAACATATATGAACAAGATATCAAAATGGAATCAATACTAGGTCCTACAGTCAGTCTTCAATTTCAAAGGATTTATGGTTGCCAATAAAGAATGGCATTATGGCATTTGCCAGTGAGTGGAAGGACCTGAAGACTCATGCTGCTGGGGTCCAGCCCTAGCACAAGGGTTATGGTGGTCTCTGGTGAGTGGGATGGTGTCAGTGAGGTGGAGAACAAAGCAACACAGACTCAGTGATCTGAGGCTAAGTTCTTTTCTAACTTTATTTTTTCCACACACCATTTTTATATGTTAACTTCTAGCTTGAGTACAATATCTTGAGGCCACACAAAAGGAAACTGATGCAAACTACAAGACAATATGTCATCTGCTAAGTTTTGCCTATTATCAACTCTTCATAATGTTTTTAAGTATTCTATATAATCTTTAACTAGTTCTACTTTCTATATTACTGGGAACATCATGCACAGAAGCCATTTCAATGAACAACATATAAGCTTACACTATGCGATTAATAACTAGATTAACAGGAACAATAGGGAGTTTCTTTCTGAGCTTTCTCTGGATCATTGAATAACTGAGCAGCTTTAGGCCAATTAGGAGCAGTACATCTCCTACTTTTGCCCAGTAAGCATTAGCTTGTCTTGCCCAAGAAAACTGTTCAGAGTAACTAAGCAAACACCAGCATTTTACGTATTTTTAAATATTCTAAAAAGGAGAGATGAGCTTTCCATGTACATTTTTCATTATAATATACTTGATGCCAACCAAGGTATATTCTGCCAGTGGGAGATAAAGGGGGGTCTAAATCTAAGGGGCCAGAAGCTGGTTTCCTAGGAGAATACCATAGTTTTCCATTAACCAAGTAAGCATTACCAAATGATGTCTGAATTGTTGGGACTATTTTTCTAGCCTTAACAACTTTGTTTGTGACTTGTTTGTCTGGAGTTAAGGTGGGAACATGTTTTTCTGCCCTAGGTCATCTGGGAGTAGTCACCATCCGCAGTGCCATTTAGCATAAGTTGCTGGAAATGAGCATAGCATTCTTTCCAAGTAATACTTTTATCACCCAGAACATGGGCCTTTCTTGGTTATATCCAGTATGATTAGCTGTTTGATTCTCATGTTCTAAATCCCCTAAAACCCTAGAATTCCCAGAAATTCAATATAATATTATTCCCAAGCGTAGGCAAATTAAACATCAGGAAACAGTGGTCCCAATTCCCAGGAAGATGAGACCTTGCAAACATCTTTATTACTCAGTGGAATCCTTGTTAAGCACTGAGGGGAATTGAAAAGGGCGCAGCACCATGCTAAGTGAAATAAGGCAGTCCCAAAAAAGACAAAGGTTGAAAGTTTTCTGGTATGCAGAGGATAATCCAAAATAAGGGTGAGGGAGTAAAAAAATAGATCAGTGGAGTGGATGAAGAGGAATGAAGAGAGAAAGTAGGGATGGAATAAGGAAAGACAGTGGAATATACCTGACCTAACTTTCCTATGTACACACATGAATATACCTCAGTGAATCTCACCATAAAGTATATCCACAAGACTAATTAGAAATAGTAAGTAGATAGTGAGAGATCAGTGGAGTACAGGTAAGGGAACAAGGGAGGAAGTTGGGAGGGAAAGGGGAAGTACTGGGGACTGAAATAGAACCAATTCTATTCTGTGCTTTTACAATTAAGTCGAAGTGAATTCTAATGTTAGGTATAGCTAAAAGAACCACTTTTTGAAAAGGACATATCATACACAATGGGGAAAGCAAGTTATCTGACCAAAGTAGAAATAAGCTTAAAAACAACAGCAAATGGGACCCACCAATTTCTATGTGTTTGAAAATGTAGCAAAATATTTCTAAACAGCTTATGGGCAAAGAAAATAAAGGAAACTCCAAATACTTTCCTAAATGACAGTGAAAATATATTAAAACATGTAGGGTGCAGCTAAAGCCACGATTCAAGAGATTTAAAGCATTGTAAATGTTTTATAGATAAAAAATTAAGGTCACTACACATAGAAAGGCAAAAAATCCTGCAAATCAATAGGTAGGAATGACTTCAAGAACACCACAAATTAAAACATAAAATAGATGAAATAATAGAATTAAAATCAGACACTAAAATGGAAATGAAGTATATAAAGGAGGGGATCTATATGATCCAAAAATAGCACACTGGAGAGACTAAAAGAGAGAAGGCAAATTTACCAACATCTGAAAATAAAAGGAACATGTCAGATATTCAAAATGTAATAGAATGATTTTTCAATACACTTTCAAAATTAAATCAAGTGGCTGAATTCTTAGAGAAGGATGACTTATCAAAACTAATTAGGAAAACAAACTCTTAGAAGTCCAATACCATTAAATACATAAGATCTCATTAAAATCTTCCACAAAGAAAACTTTTGGCTCAGATTGCTTTGGTAGTTATTTTTTTAAAATATTTAATTCTCTCTCCTACATTGAATATAAAAAGCAGCTCTTTACAATTGTTTGTGAAGCCTTAACCCCAAAACTAAACTAGGACAAAAGAAAATTATACAATCTTCCGCATGGATACAAATGAAAAATACTACACATAATATTTGCTAGATAAACCCAGTGAGGAAAAAGATAAAAACTCATGCAGAATGGATAAAGTTTTATAGAACAGTATCATATTGGCAAGGCTATAGGGCAACAGAGAGCATTCACTAAAAGAATAAATTAGAATGGCTGTGTTTTAAAACTCTCAGTATCAATTTTTATTATGTTTTCATTCGTCGTTGATGCACATTAATTTACAAGCAGTGCTGAAAAATGAACCCAGTGGCTCACACATGGTAGGCAAGTACTTTACAGAGCCAAAACACCAACCCTCTATCAATTTTACTGTCATGTCAATTACATGACAGAAATTCCACTCCTAGGTATGCCATTAACACCAATGAGAGCATATTTGCATCAGAGGGCTTATGGAAGATTATCTTTCAGTGCATTACTCAGTTAAAAATGAGGATTGATTCAAACAATGATCAACAGAGGAGACTATTGAATAGTATATTCATCCAATAAGACATTATTCAAAAACTGTAATTCTATTAAGAGTCAAGAATAAACTAAATTTTTGGTATATGATGTCAGGATAGTGGATATATTTGAGGAGAAGACTGAATAGTAACTTGGGAGAGAAACAGGAGAATTCTTCAATATTCACTAACGTCTTTTGTATGACAGTTTTAAATCATGATAACTTTAGGATAATATAGCAAGCTGTACTCAGACAATTTAAGAAGTTAACTGTAATTTACACTTCAATAGAAACATATTAAAAATTACCTTTAACAAAAGGAAAGAAAACTAAATCTGTTGTACTTTATAGAACCATAAAACCCATAAACAGGCGATTTAAAGTTTAACTCCATGTGACAACTTTACTTCTCAAATGAAGATACACAGTTTCAGGTTAAATGGTGAAACTTTGGGTATTTTCACTTTGAGAAAACTCCAGCAATCTATTGATTTATGTTTTTTTATACATGTACATTGATTTCAGCATTTGTTTTTACACGGACACTAAAGAAAAGAGCTGTGATTTTTAAATCAACTATTTTATAAGACCAGTACTTGAAACAACCTAGCTATTGGCAGAGCCATGAAAATAATTAAATCCTGTTACCACAACATGGATGGAACTGGAAATATTTTACTAAAGGAAATAAGTACAGAAATACAAATACTGTATGACCTCACTTGCGGGGACTTGAAGAAAGTCAATCTCAAAATTCTGAGAGAACAGTGGTTACCACAGGCTAAGGAGAATGGTGGAGAGGCAGTTGACCAATGGGTACCAAGTTACAGTTGGACAGAAGTGAGAAATTCTGGTGTGTTATTGTATAGTAAAGTGATGAGATAATTACATTATATTTTAGAAAATCAAAATAAGATTTTCACCATAAAGAAATGATGCTTGAGGAGATAGCTAAGTTTAACCTGATTTAAGCATTGCACAATATATGCATGTATTTTTAACATCACATAATACCTCATAAATATGTATGATTATGTTTTAGTTACCAGTTTAAATTCATAATTAAAAAAATATAAAGCAAATGGCAGTGCCTAGTATATAAGCACTAAATATCACCATTTCCAATGTTATTCAATTCTTTGATCATAAAATGTCAAAGGAAATGACTTTTGAGATTAAAGATTTTAATAGAAAAGGATCATTTGTCCCCACTGAAAATATTTGAAATGTAATAAAATGCAATAATCTGAAATCTAGACGACATTTTGTTTCAAAGGAATGCCTCAAAATGTCACCTTCAGTATAGACTTTATTAGAGTCATTTTACCTGCTTCTAGTGTTCTGTAGGAGAAGCTGGAGAATATGAATCTAATGAAGAGTAGAGAAGTGCATTTTCTTTCTGGCAAGTCAAAGGCATTCCTTGGGATTGGGATGGGGAAATCAAACCAGTAAGTGCTGCCTTAAACTTTTTTAAAAATGACTCCTGCCAGGCACAGAGGTGCACACCTGTAATCTCAGTGACCTGAGAGTTTGAGGCAGGAGGATTGCAAATTCAAAGCCAGCCTCAACAACTTAGTGAGGCCCTAAACAACTTAGTGAGACCTTATCTCACAATAAAAATTTTCAAAATGGGCTGGGGATGTAGCTCAGTGATTAAGCACCGCTGGGTTCAATCCCTGGAACAACAATAATGAAAGGATTTCTAGTCTTCATTTGGATATAATAGTGTATAAGGATTCATCTCTGAATTAATGTAGGGTGACAACTCTAGGGACAGCATGGACAGATGATCATGATCTTTCTGTTGCTGTATGGAAATAGCCACATGATGACCTATGTCAGCTACTCAAGAGCACAGAACTACTGTATTTTTCTTTTAATATGTTTTAATGACAGTATTTCAGCGACTATGTTATCACTCTTCAGAAAAAAATCCAAATAGAAGTTAAAAAAAAGGGGGGGGGGTGTTTAATTTGAAGATTAAAGCAGTTCACAAAGAGCAGGAATAGAATTTAAATTCTTCACCTATCCCCCTTTGCCCATAGTTTTCTTCCCTCTGGTAGCTTCCATTCTTCACTGATGCTAATAGGTTGTTGCAATTTAATCTATCTTTACCATATTCACCTCTTGTTAATTCCTATTTTCATATGTACACTTTAAATAATTTTCTTGAATACAGAAACTGCTAAGTCTTGAGAAGAAGCTGGCCATGTATGTACACTTTTATATTTGTAAATATAAAAGTAAAATATAATTTTACTTCTGGGATTGTGATTGAAATCTAGTCCAGAGTTATTTCTGGCTACAAAAGTAGGCAATGATTGATAGGTGATAGAAGAGTTCCTGATGTCAGAATGTTTTAGGAGCAGATGAGAATTGAGGGTTTTTAACTTCAGTGTTTATGAGTTCTCCACTAACATACTAAATTTAATCTCTAAATGTATATATCAACGCAAGTAAGTCTCCTTCAATAGTGACAGGGCAATTAATACTGGCAAAAGCAGAAAACTACAAAGAGCTAGCTGATGGAAAACTGGCATGTAGATTTCTTCCTAAGTTTTTCATATTTGAATCAAACCTATGGGAAATATTAAAAAAATGAAGTTGGTATTCTAGTTGCACGAGTTAAAGCTTATACTTATTGGGCATTCATTGAAATAAATATCCATATATTTGTTGATGTTTGATAAAGATATGCTCTAGAAAAACAAATTGAGGAGTCAGAGTTCTTTTGTGTCCTTTGTATTTAGTGCTTCCAGTTATCCTGGCTAGTAAGATGCACTTCAACATCTTTACCATTGTAAATACAGCATAATGCCTAAAGAGAATTAACAAGGTGATACTATTTAATATTAATTGAAAATAATTTAAAAATTAAAAATAGAGCACATTTTCCAGTAAGATATAAACCACTAGACCCACAAGAATGCCTTGAACTTGGAAACAAGATCTCTGCTAATGTTATGAATTTGTAACATGTTTGTCTCCAGATTTCAAAAAATATATGTATCAGCATAAAGAGCAGAAAGGGAAAATCTTGAAGTCTTATTTTATCTGAGATAGTTATATTAATATATAGGGGGACTATTGAGTTTCTGGAGGATTAAGACACTTGTTGAAGCAGTGTTTCAAGGTTGTAGGATAAAGAAATACTTTTTGAATGCTTAGATATTCCAAAACACTTGCGGTGTGACTTTGGGAAAGATTTTGGTGATCTACATGTCTCTATTTGTGAGCATTTATCACAAGAACTTAATGATACTTATAAAAGGATTTCAGGAATTTTACATATATCTCTCTTGTCCCTGAAAAGGCAACAGTTCTCAAAGATACCAAGGACTAAAACGGAACAAAATTCAACCCATTATTTCATTTTATTGCACTGGATTTATCCATGTGGACATCCCCACTACTCCAGGAAGATGAAATCTGAGGGAGGAGAGTACCAAGATTATTAGATATTTGTCCCACTCTTTTTCCCCACACTTCAGCATAAAGGAAAGAACGCCACCCCTCTCACACCATTCAGGAGATTATTTTTCCGACTTTCCAAAAATAAAGTAAATAATTTACTGTTTTCTAATATTATGTAAAACCTTTTCTTATCTGGCAACTTTCTATCAAAGGAAAGATAAAATAAATGAAATATTTTCTAACTCAGATCTTATAATGGCAACTAAAAAAATAGTAAGATCAAAATAATTTTCAAAACATTTTCACTGGCTTCACCTGTGACAGTGAAGATAAAGGAAACCCACATGTTTAATGTAACCATGTGGATGTGCTAAATAAACAGTCCCTAAAAGTGAAAACTCTTTGAAGAAAGTTTCTCCAATAACTATATTATGCCATCAGATATTTAAGGCTGATTAAAAGTTACTTCTAAAAAATGAAGTTTATTAAAACCATTATTCTTCTCATTAAGCAAAATATTCTCAGAATCTTTCTTCAGCTCTAACAACCTCCCCTTTGTTTCTCCACCTGTTTGATGTAAGTTCTTTTTAAGACAAATTCTGCATAAAAACCAGACCATGTAATTGGAACTTTATTGTCTTAAAAGAGCTAAAACATTTAGTCAGCATCTATTTCCTATTTCCTTCAGAAAATTCTAAATATTTTGATATCAGGTTTGCATTTTATTTCATTACAGAATAAAATCCTGGGTCCTAATGGATAGATGTCAAGAAAGAGACCTTAACCTTGAAGTTCAGCTTCTCATTTCTAATAACAGATTCAAATCATTTTCTAAAACATGATTGAAGCAAACTGAGCAAGATGTTTGAAACATTGAAGAGCATCCACTTATGGGGGACTCACTAAAATCATTATCTAGCATTATTATTCTTGGGGTTTCACATTTCATGAAGTTGAGCTCATATGGGCAGAAGACAACTGAGCATCACAACCTTGGTTGCTTTCCAGTCACTTACTCTTCTAATATTAAAGAGTCTGACAATTATGGAAGCACATGACTGTTGTCTTACTAGTGATGCTACATCTGAGAAGTGGAAGAGTGAATAATTGAATCCACTCAGAATTTCAGCCAATGTCATCTCGAATATTTCTTGAACTCATTCATACTTTCCCATACGCACTAGCACCACCTTCTATATCAGGTCCGCATTATGGTTTATCTAAGGATCTGTAATAGTCCACTAACAAATTTGCTTAAATTCTGCCTCTGATTCCACCAAACGATTTTTCATTTTCATCTATACATATCATCCCTATACATAAATTTTGACTGAATTCCCTTTGCATGTATAGTAGCTGTAAAATTCCTAGCTTGGCCTAGCATAACCATTCTGCTTGGCCTCACACCTGGAAAAATCTCCAGACTTTTCTTGTGATTAAGAATGAATGTGCTTTTTTTGGTGTAGAGCTTAGTTCTTTATATGTCCTGGAGATTAAGGCTCTGAGGCGCATGTAGTAAAGATTTTCTCCCATTCTGTAGGCTCTCTCTTCACATTATTAATTATACTCCAACCACTGAATGGACTAACCTCTAAGGACTGATCAAACACTTCACAGAATATAATTGGTCAACAAATATATGAAAAAAATATATTTGTATTTCTCTAATTGCTAGATTAGATTTCATCTCACTCCAGTCAGGATGGAAATTACTACTATAGGATTTCATCTCACTCCAGTCAGGATGGAAATTATCAAAAATACAAGCAGAGATAAATGTTGTCCAGGATGTAAAGATGACCCATGTTGGTGGGACAGAAAATTAGGCAAACATTATGGAAAGCAGTATAGAGATTCCTCAGAAAACTTGGACTGGAACCACCATTTGACGTAGTTATTCGACTACTTAGCTTATACCCAAAGGACTTAAAATCAGCATACTACATTGACACAGCCACGTCAATGTTTATAGTAGCTCAATTCACAACAGCCAAACTATGGAAACAACCTAGATGTCCTTCAACAGATGAATGGATAAAGAAAATGTGACATATACACAGTAGCATATTACTCAGCCTTAAAGAATGAAATTATGAAATTTGCAGATAAATGGATAGAGCTGGATAATATGCTAAGCAAAATAAGTCAATCCCCAAAACACCAAAGGCTGTATGTTTTCTGATATATATATCTAATTCATAATAAAAAGGAGGGGGGTCTAGGGAAAAACAATTACTTTGGAATAGGCAGAGGGGAGTGAAGGGAGGGTACAGAAGTAGGAAGGATAGCGTGAATTGGACATTATTACCCTATGAACACATATTACAATGACCACTGTGATTCTACATCATGTACAACAAGAATGAGAAGTTATACTCATTTATGTATGATGTGTCAAAATGCATTCTACTGTCATGTATAACTAATTAGAACAAAGAATGTGCTAATTCTCTGGATTTGGAAATAAAAGGTAAAAATAAAACCTAAAGAAAATGGAAAAAGGGAATAAACATAACAAATATAAATCAAGCAGAAAACAAATAGAAGTTTAACAAAAGATAAACATGGCTCTTTGAAATAATTCTTAAAGTTGACCAAGCCTTCACAAGATAAAAAAGAAAAAAGATCCTCAAAATAGTATAGTTATATAGTTGTAAAAGGGTCATAAATGTAAATTTAACAGGGATTAAGGCCATAACATTTTTACAATTTATATTGGTGTATTTGAACATGTAGGTGAAATGGGCAACCTCTAGAAAAATAGAATATGATGAAGCCCAGAGAAAATTACCCCTATAGCATTATGAAATTATTAAAACTACCCCATAGCATTATGAAAATTGAATCTGTAAAATCAACTTCCAAATAAAATTCTGAAAACTTTAGTGGTCTTTATTAAACATTCATGGAACAAGTAATTCCAATTCAAATACATTTTTTTCAGAGAAAAAATGTCTCCCATATTCATTGTATGGCCTTAGTATAAATTTAACAACAAAGGACAATACGACAAGTTTGTAAGTCAAGCTAATGAAAAGATTTGCAATCCTCAATAAAAGAAAGCCTTAGTATTGAAAATGAATTAGATAATTATAAACAGGTTGTATGTTTAAGAAAACTACACTGTATCAAATTAAAATATCCAGTTAGGATAGTAATTGCACTGTTATATTAATTGCATTGCTATATTAATGGGCACTAAATTAGAGTTTTTCAATGGGCAAACAAGGCATTCTGGGCTGGAGATGTGGTTTCAGTGGCAGAGTACTTATCTAGCATTTACAAGGCCCTAGGTTCAACTCCCAGCATTGGTTAAAAAAATAAAAACATTCCATGAACAGAAGCAAATTGCACAACCAAACATGTCAGAAGTGATAAGTAGACAAGCTGAGAGTTACTTCAAACACATATGGCCTGCATATTTTTCCAAGAATGCACAACTTTAAAATTAGTATATATTAATAGGCAAAATTAAATCACCGAAAAAATTTAGACAACAAAATTTGGAAAAATGGCAAACATTCATCCAGTATTTCTACTGTTTGTAGAAATATGCTAATTTGCATTTATGATAGTAACTAAATTTCTAGGTAAATAATGCAAATGCTATTTATCAACAGGAAAAAATTTTAATGTATATTAATTTACAAAGTGCAACAAAAGATCTAAAATTATGTTTTATATTGATAAATTTCACAAATGCAATGTGTATTACAAAAAGATGAATAGTATTTTTACATTTGTAAAAATACGATGTGGGGAAACAGGATTTGTAAGAGTACCAAGTAGTTTCAAATATATTAATTCTTTATTGTTTTAAATATCTACAGCAAATACAATGAAATATCATTAAAGTTTCTTGGTATTCATACATGTAATTCATTGTGATCCTCTGAGTCCTTAAAAATAAATATTTAATTTGAAAAATTAAAAATCAGTAAATTTATGATTTAAAATATTTAAGATATACAAAAAATGTATAATAAGAATGCATCTATTCCATTTCTTCCAACCCTTGGTTGTGTTCTGAAAAAAAAAAAAAAAATCACTTTCAATTTCTTTAGCTGGATCCTCCAGATTGCTAAATATGCTTTCAGTTATTTCCTGACAAACTTAGTGATTACCTGTTGATATTCATTTGATAATAAACACACAAAGTTCAAATATAATTTCACCTTAATTTTAAATTCTGTTTATTTTTGAAAGTTTATGCACATTTTCTCATTTCATCATCTCAAGATAAAATCCTTTAACCATAGAACTGTTGTAAAATGAGGTTATTTGCCTAACAAATCTTCCCTTGACTCCCTCTGGTTGTTTTCTCACTTTTATGCCTTCAGTGTAGAGATCTGTTAGCAGAAACTAAATATAAATTTTGCTACTATAATTGTGGTCTCATAATTTACCTAACAGTGGGTCCTAACAATTGGAAAAAAAATCTTCAGTATCTTTATCATTGTGATTATAGATACTGCACTGCATTGCCAAATAATATACTATTATATTTCCTCTTACATATAGATTGTTATTGTTGGTTCTGCAACTTGGAAATGGCTTCATTTTCTTCCTGCATTAATTGTTTCACTGTAGCTGCAACCTCATCAGCTCATTTCCTCAACCTCATCATCCAATTCTTAAGAGTTCTCTTTCTTGATATGCCTCCTCTCCTTAGGCTCCGTCAGCTTACTTCAATACACAACTGTTCTTTCCTTAGACCAATAAGACTATTCAAACTTCATTTTCCTGATTGGATCAACATTTTGTTTTGTGCTCTTATTTTGCTATTCTATATTCTCAAATAGCTTCCCAAGAAAGTATGTATTTGGAAAATAAATTTTTTAGTCCTTGTTGATCTGAAAATGAATTGATTTGGCCTTGAATTTAATTTCTGTTCTGCTTATTTCTACATCAACTACCCCTCATGTAATATATCATTCTGTGGTTCCAGAATTTGTGCATAGAAACAATGATTTATTCTTAATGATACTAGTTGTCTCATCTGGGGTGGCTCAAATAGCCAGAGATCTCTGAAGATTAATGAGGACTATATATTTTAGGCTTTGCTTCTTCTCCATTGGTGTTTACTGGGATTAGAATGTCCGAGATGGGTTCTGCATACTGGTGCCTAAAAGGTGTGTTTGGATAGTTGTGACAGACTGGAGGTGTTCATCATGGCTGTCTCTTCCTGTTTCCTCACATAGTGACCATCTGGGGGTAGTTGTACATATGACATAGCCTTTGTACCCAGAGTATTTCAAGAAACCATGGCAGAAGCTGCATGATTTGTTCAGTTTCAAATGTCATGCAATATCTCTTCTACCACATTCTGTTGATAACACAGGATCACCTCAGATTCAAGCACAAGGTATACCCCATTTGGAGGTAATCTGAATGTTGAATATCATTTATTTCCTCAACATTTGTAAGGGATGACTCTTAGGTTGTTTTTGTTGTTGCTGTTTAAAGTATCCAGATATTTATTATTTTATGTGTTGAGGGTTGGGGGGCATCTTGGGGATAGAACCCAGGGCCTAATGCATACTAGTTAGCTCTCTCTCACTGAGGTATATGCTGATCATCCCATAAGTTCAATATATTAAAACTGTGGTTTTCTTTTCCTTCATAGAAGATTCTTGAAGTCTAAGTGTTTTCTTTATATTTATATACATGCCAACATGTAAAAGCTACTCAAATATTTGATGTGCAATTGAACTTGATTTTTTTAAAAAAAGCGTTTCTGGTCCCTTTTTATGTTGGCCTGGGTGCTTAAAAAAAAGGAATGTTCTAATGTCTCAAAAATAATGTAATTTTGCTATTAAGAAGCACAATATCTGAAGTTAACCTGGTCTTTGGCTTGCTTGCACAGAGTTGCTAGTCTAACCCCCTGATAGTCTTTAGAACAGAGTCCCTTTTGGTTTCTCCTTTGAAGCAATTTCCTTTCTTGAAATAAAGTTTCTAGCTGGCAAACAAAAAACAAAACAAAACAAAACAAAAAACCAAGCATACTAACAGTTCTTTTCTCATTGACATTTAAACTGAGGCCTGGCATTATCACTGCATCAGCTGCTTTCAATTAAATTTTTCAGGTTTTGCTGGTGGCTGGGTGAATATCTTGCTTTTTAAATGTTTCTGAATCTTTTAAAACATCAACATCACACAAACCATTTAATGCAACAATTATTGTTTAAACAAGTTTTCACTATATATACTTATTAGCCAAAAGTTATTTTTATCCCCAGAATTTCTCCCAAATTTGAGTTAAATTACACCAATTACATTTTTAATGTTTGTTTATTACAGAAATAGGATGAACAAAGCAAACAAGTTTTTGTGTAATTACAGATGGTGATTTTCATATTAAGGCATTAGCAAATTTGGTTACCAACTGCAATGCATTTGAGAGAAGAAACCCCTGAAATAGATTTCCTCTTCATTTTGAAACTTACATACTCATTAGGATGCAACATCTCATTTACATGGCCTTTGGTAACTCCCTGTTGGTGCTCAGAGGCTGATAAACTCATTCCAATATGTCTATGCTCAAATTAGCATAGAAAGAGCAATTTCAATAATTTATCAGAGTGCTTTCTTTTTTGTACAGAAGCAACAGGAGTACTTATATATTTGTGTAGTTCAAAAATATCATTTGCAAATAATGGCCCTTAGTCTCTATTTGAGGTTCAAGAAAACTCCAGACTTCCAAAAGAAATTAAAACTCCTTTAGGAGAGGAAATTAGATTCACTGGTTGAACAGATTTTAAAGGAATTTTCAGCAATGATGGTTATAGATGGGGCATTAAGGTGATTCACATTTTTTTATTAAAAGGGAAATAGAAATATTCAACATGAATCCAAGAATTTCTGATATAAGTGCTAATCCTAGGTCTTCAAGAAAAGGAAGTACTGGGTACTTGATGACTCCAGTGATCTTCCAAATAAGGGAAGACAGGAAAGTATTATGAGAAGGAGTATCTGAGGTTGGATTGCAAAAACACATGATCTCTTATGCCTTCTCTATTTGTCTACCAATACCCAAAACTAAAGGCTCCAAAGTTTCAATACTGTACAGTTACACAGTAGAGTACTATCATGTTTATATTTCATCATTAAAGAACTACAGGTTTTATATGAGGAATAGTTTTGAGATTTGAGGTTTCCCTCTCCCAAATTAGAGAGCAGTGAGTTATGTCAGATAGCACATAATGCCCAAATTCACAAACCTTGTAAGCAGCAAAATGACATGAAGCCAGGTCTTCTGAATAATTTCAACTTCCTTATTCCCCAGTAGTTGCATGTGGGACAAAGAAATTCATGCCTTCTTCCACAAAGCTACAACAGGCAACAGTGAAATCACAAAATCTCCATGTACTCACCTCGTCTGGGTTATGTCCAGCCTGTGCCCCATAGACGAAGACAGCATATCCACTTTCATTAGAAGGATAAATCTTAATCCAAACCCCCACCAATCTTTATCTGTGGATTGTTTGTCCTGGCAAGGTTCCTATGGATTGTCTGGCCTCTGCAACAGAAAAACAGACCCAGGAAAGATATCCAATACTGCAGATTAGTGACAGAGGGTGGATCATAATCCAGCTCTCCCAACTACATGGAGTTCCCTCAGGGAACTTTACCGAGTAAAAGTAAAAACTCTAGGAAAAAAAAAAAAAATCACTGCTCTCTTAATTGGAAACCTGAGCTTCATTATGTTTTAATCTGGGATTATGAAAAGATATCAAGCCAGAATCCCTTCACCATTCAGGTTCAGGAATAAAGCACTCAACATCAACAATCCACTTTCCAATCATACTTCTTCCCTCTGCCCTAAAGTTAACTGCACTAGTGACTCCTAACACTACAGATTAGTTTTGCCTCTTCACATACTCTAGGTAGGTCTGCGGGCATAAAATTGTGTGGCCAGGCTTAGTGTGGTGTTTGTTACTTTTGCCTGAATTCCACTGGCTGTAATCAGTCATGTGGACACGGCTGTCTGTGTGGAGGAATGAGAAATGCAGTCCAGGTATGTACCCAGTGAGATTGCAGTGTGCAGCTAAGAGATGGTCAACAGTTATCCACTGTAGTCTTGAGTATCTTCATATTACTATCTCCTTCTAAATTCTTACCACTGAGGTCCAGAATCAAAAGCTACAAGAACATTTTTCTTTGTAAGAATCATCCTTACAAAGCCAGGGAAGTCAACTGTACATATTCTTTGAATCTTGTCCCTGTCAAAAGTGAGTTACTTTTAAGTCACTCCAAACAAAATCAAAGTTATCTCTATAAAGATCACTCTTACATATGTTTGAAATAAGTAGAGAGGAAAAGGGGAGACACAGAAGAAAACCAGCGAATCATAAATTTTCTAGTATTATGAATCAGACATGGATTTCATTGGTTATAGATGTTTCGTCAGGAAGAAGTAGATAAAAAATATTACCCCAGCAATTTCTTTAATAGTCTTGTCCTAACTCACCTTTTAATTTTTATATTTTACAATTGTGATGAACCGATTTGTTCCCTCAAAATTCATAGGTTGGAGACCTAATCCTAATGTGACCAAATTTGGAGATAGGGCTTTTAAGGAATTAATTGAGCCTAAATAAGGTCATCAAGGTACAGTCTTCATTTAATAAGGCTGAGGTGGAGGAGGAGGAGATACTAGAATGTGTGCACACAGGAAAAGCCATGGGAGGACTAAGAAGTTCACCCCAAGGAGAGAGGCCACACCACAAACCAACCCTGACCCTGATTTCTAGCTTCCAGAATTGTGAGAAAATAAATTTTTGCAGTGTAAGCCATCTAGTCCATGGTATTCTGGTTTTTCAGTCCTGGTGAACCAATACAAGAGATCTTTGCAAGCCGAGTCGAATCATTGCTTTGACATGTTTCTCACTCAACTCTGCCCTTTGTGCCCTCAACTAGAGTTGCCATGTCACTTGCAAGTAGGGATCCTTTGAGGTTTTCTTCTATTCATATCCCCTTAAATTTCTTTCTTCTAAATTGCTCTGGCTAGAGTTTTATGATGCTGTTGAATAGAAGTGGAGAAAGAGGGCATCCCTGTCATGTTCCAGTTCTTAGAGAAATACTTTCAATTTTTCTCCATTTTGAATGATATTGGCCTTGGGTTTAGCCAGATACTTCACAATGTTGATGTATGTTCCTACTATTCCCAGTTTTTCTAGTGTTTTGAGTATCAATTGGTGCTGTATTTTGTCAAATGCCTTTTCTGTTTCTATGGAGATACTCATGTGATTCTTTTCTTTAAATCTATTTCTGTGATGAATTATGTTTATTGATTTCCATATGTTTAATCAACCTTGTATCTCCAAGATGAACCCCACTTGATCATGGTGCACTATCTTAATATGTTTTTATATGTGATTTGCCAGAATTTTAAGAATTTTTGCATCCATGTTCATTGGGAATATTGGTCTGAAAATCTTTCCTTGATTGTCTGTCTGGTTTATGATATCAAGGTGATACTAGCCTCATAGAATCAGTTTGGAAGGGTTCCTTCTTTTCTTATTTCATGGAATAATTTGAGGATTATTGGTGTTAATTGTTTTTTGAAGGTCTTTTAGAACGCATCTGAGAATCGGTCTGGTGCTGGGCTTTACTTAGTTGGTAGGCTTTTGATGGCATCTTTGATTTCACTACTTGAAATTGGTCTGTTTAAATTGCCTATGTCCTTTTGATATAGTTTGCATAGGTCATATGTCTCTAGAAATGTATCAATATCTAAGATTTTCTCTTTTATTAGAGTATAACATTTTCAAAATAGTTTGATTATTGTATTTCAGTAGTGTTCATCATGATATTTCCTTTTTCATCACAAATTTTAGCAATTTGAGTTCTCTTCATTACCATGGAAAAAGGAAACTATAGAACTAAATGAAAATTTAGACTTGACAGTATTTCATGCAATGATTGAACACACTTTCTTAGTAGCACATGAATCCTTCTCTAAAATAGACCATATCTTAGGCAACAAACCAACTCTTAGCAAATACAAAAAAATACTTTGCATTATATCAGATCATAATGGAATGAAATTAGAAATGGTAAAATGGAAGCTACTGTAACACCTACAGACTAAAAACGTTATTGAATAACTGATGGATAGCAGAAGAAATCAGAATTTTAAAAAAAGAGGTAAATGAAAATAGTGACAACAGATCAAAATTTCTGGGACACTATGAAGGCAGTTCTAAGAAAAGTTTGTTGCATTGAGCACATTCTTCAAAAGAATAAAAAAACTGCTAGACAAAACAACCTAACATTACATATCGAAGCCCTAGAAAAAGAACACCAAAAGCAGAAGACAGGAAATAATTGAAATCAGAGCTGAAATCAATGAAATTGAAACAAAAGAAACAATTCAAAGAATCAATAGACTGATTTTTAAATAAAGAAATCAGATCATTCTCTCAAAACTCTAAAATCGTGCTAAACAGTTTCATGTAAAGATTTGTTTACGTTAACTACAGATATTTCACCAAAATGTATTCGATTTAAGAGTCTCAATTTAAATATAAAACATGTTTTATGTTCTTTCAGTAACTGCTACCAACATTGCTCTGGGAGCTGGTTGTTGTTGCTTTTATCTGCACATCAAGCTACATTTTCAGTAATTTAGAACTCTGCCATCACTTTAGAGATAAATTTAGTTACTAAAGCAGATTAGTACAGGCAACATTTTAGCCTCATGTGGGATAAAAAGCTCTCCTCATCCTTCCTAACTACTCTTATTCATGAAGCTTAGGCTATAATGAAGGTAAACATAGGTATTTCTTAAACTTCCATGAATATGGAGAAACCCTGTTTTGTAGAAGTAACTGAGCTCAAAGGATGTTACAAATACTATCAGTCATTCAGTTTATACTCATGGATAAACAACTTAATCAAATTCAAGGACTTTGCCATCATGAAATACTTGACTATTGAATAAAAGAGCTTTCAGACCGCTGAAATTAAGCAAATTCCACTTCTAAACTTGACCTCTTACGTGTCACCGTCAGGTAGAACCCCCCTCTTGAAAGCAGGAAGCTCAGTGGTTTCTTGGGCTTTCTTTTCTGGAGTCATGACAAGCTTGGAGGGATAGCACTAGGTGAAGTTACCTGCCTTTCTTGTAGTCAAAGTCTGTCCTTCTGTGAGCATCATACATGCACAGTGGTGAGGTTTTCCTCCTTCCCATTGATCATCAATTCTTCTTAAGCTCATTATCTGTAGGGTCACTAAATGCCAAGTGTCTGAAATCCATCTTGTCCAATTTCACCTCCAGGTATATTCCAGCCTGAGGCGCAATGTTGCAATCCTCAGGAGCAACTTCTTATTTTTGTTCACATAACAGAATCCAGTAGTAAACTTTTTTTTAAAGCCCCAACTAAGAAAAGTAGGCATAAGCAATCCATCATCTCTTAGCAACACATGAATGGTAGTCCTTGAAGCCTCACTACATGGCCACATCACCAGGTTGTCATAGAACTTTGCCTCAATCCACAAATTTTGGAGAAGGCCAATAAACTATGGCCCAGATAACATCCAGTAGGATTATATCTCATTCCTTTCTCAGAGTCTGCAAAACTCACATATATTATCTCTATATTGGTTTGCTCTTGCTGCATAACCAAACATCCCTAAACTTGTCCCCAAATGATAGTCATTGTCCCCAATTCACAATGTCAGTCTGAACCTGTTGCTGATGCTGTTATAATGTCTGCCCTATATGGCAACATCATAAGAAATAATCTCAAAAGGTATTTCACAACATTCTATTTGTTAAAATTCACAGTGGTAGTTTCTCTAATTAGAAATATTTTTGATAGGGGAAAATTTCTAATCAAAAAGACAAATTAAATGAAGTAAAGGATAATTCAAAGTACAATTTATCAAAGGAAAATAAAATCTCCTATTATGTGCCACCAAAGACTCATAAGCAAATATTTTTGTAATAAAGGTTATAGGATATTTCTCTTTCGAGGATTCATAAACCATAAACATGTAGTTAGGTTGCTGAGAAGTTCTTAGTGAAGACAGTTTTGTATGAGTCTGACTGAATGTCTGGCACTACTACTATTCACTACCTAGGTAGGGAGGGGCAAATTTCATGACTTTTCCATGCCTTAAACCCTTGTCTGTGAAATAGGGCAAAATGGCTTTTGCCTCATAGTGAAATCATGAGAATTATACATAAAACTGAACTGATTCATCCATACACTTGGAAAATTTTAAATAAAATGTTAAGTAGTGGCATTAAGATTTCCAAAAACTGGAAAGATATTTTGCAAGGTATCTTGGTGATGTCTTTTCTTTGGCCCATTTGACAATGAGCCTTAAATAGACCAAATATGCCCCTCAATCTCCTGCTGTGCATTTGAGGTCATTGATGAGACTGATGAAAAGTTAATCATTAAAAATTGCTGTTCATTTAGATTACAAAGAGGGAAATGAGAGGGGGAGGGGACAGTAGTATGAAAAACGGTGGAATGAGAGACATTATTACCCTACATACATGTATGATTACATGAATGGTATGAATCTACATCATGCACTTTTCATTTCTACCCCATTTGTGTACAATCAAAAAGAAGTATGTAAAAATTAAATTTAAAAAATTGTTCAATCAATAAAGAAAATTATATCAATGGAAACAGAAGCTTGCTATAAGGCTCCTGATAAAATTCTTGCTTAGCACCTCAGACGACCAATTGTTACATGAAGTGAGGTGGAAGGGAGAATGGAGGGAGCAATTTTCTCCCTGGACTTGAGTGAAAGAAAAAAGAACCCTGCTACAATCTTTGGAATCAATTATCAGGTAATACTGTTTCTGCAAAATTTCAGGCATACAGTATTGGGTCCTACAACAGGAAATTTGATTTTCTGTCTGGTTATATACAGAGTGTGTGATATACAGTTTAAAGCAGGGGAGTGGTTTGCTTATAATTCTACAAGGGCATTTTTCTGATTTACATTTTAGAGATTGTTGAACTTAGACTTGATTGGGAAAGTTGCAATAATCTGAAGGAAAATATGATTTAAAATTGAAAAGAGAATTTATTATCTGGCAAGGAAACAGATTTAGGCTTGGTGCCAAGTAGTGTGTTTCAAGGAATTAAAGAGCAAGGCAGGTTGTATTGTTAATCTACTTACATATAAGAATTGAGGACCTGACACCTATGTTCCAACAATTAAATAGCCAAAGAGATAGGAGTAAGTCTTGGGGATTGCTAGAGCAATTATTCGTCTACTCTACCTTGACCTCACTCTTAAGGTTTCTTCCTTTCTGAGGGGAAAACATTTTGATTCAAGAAATTGATTAATAATATTAGAGATTTGATAATGAATATCATGAATTTCAAAATGTTTTAGAAAAATGTTTTTAAATTAGAGCTTCAAAAATTAGGATGACGTGTATATATAGAATAATGCTCTTGCTCTGTAGCACAAAATTTACTGATGACATGAGGGAGAAAGTAGTAGAACTGCCATATTTCTGAGTCAAGATATGAGTCTTTACCTAAAACCTTTACCATGGTTGCAGTAAGCTTTTTGTCTTGCAAAAAGGAAAATATTAATCCCATCATAAAAAAATCAGGCTCAGTCCACAATTTCACCTCTCCACAACACTAGGAAAAAACACTACTTTTCCTCTTCAGCTGCACTCAAGTTAAGCACATTTCAAAACCCCGCAAAGTACCTCACACTAGCTGGAAGATCTATAAAGTGGACTAAAAAAAATGACCTTATTTAACTGGGGTATCTTGGTTTTATGCTACAATCAAAAGTAAAGGAAATTAAATTTTAAGAACACATTTGAAAATGACCCAAAGGTTCATTGCTGAATCTCAAGTAAGGAAATTACAAGAAGACTCCAGTTCACACAATGTACTATCTTAGACTCTTCTTTTATTGGTAGACTAAGGTTTCTCACAAGATTACAAAAATTAATAAGAACTCAAAGGAAATATGAGAAGCAAAAATTCTAAAAAAGAATAAGTTAAAAGTGAAGAGCACAGAGGCTATGTAAAAAAGGAACTAAAAGGCAACCATATTTCATGATATAACATGAAATCGGGGTTCATTAGGTAACAGTAACCATAAAAAGGCATGCAGTTACTAATTTTTAACCAAATGTACCATTTTTTCCCCAATAACCCATATTTCTATGGATATGCTGAATTTACTCTTGATTTAAACTTGCAAAGAGTTATGCTTTCCAAGACAGAAAAGCTGAAAACAAATTAACAGAACCCTTAGGCATCAAGTTTGCTTCCCACCCTAGAATGTGTATGGTTTTGATTCTGAATATGGTTCAGAAATTAGAAGAGACTGATGCTCAAAAGCATTTCCTTAACTACAGAATGTCCCTTGTTTTGTATTTGAGATTTTCCCCCTGAATTGTGACATGTCTGTTTTGGGAAGGATTCTCCAAGGCAGCAGCTGTTTTCCCCATAAGGAAAATGGGAAATTCTTCCATGCATGTTCCACATGCTTCTTGGTATTGCTAGTTTTCATCTGTTGTGTTCTTTATCTTTGACCAAGAAAATTTGGAATTTCTATCAGATGTGTATCTGCACATCCTCATTCATTGCCTACCTGCAGTGCTGTACTTTGCAATGGAGTTTCTCTGATGAGGTTGATAACTAATATAAAAAATGCCTGCTGTTAGCTATTTTAAATTATGTATGATATTAGGAATCATTTTTTACATAATTTGCTCTAATTTTGTCCCTAGTATTTCCCCTTTCCCTTACCTCCTCCCTCCCCATTTCCCTTCCCTCTATTTAACTGATCTTCCTGCTTTTTAAAATTATTTCTTGTGAATATAAATGGTGAGATTCACTATGGTATATTCATACATGTACGTAGGAAAATTAGGTCACATTCATTCCACTGTTCTTCCCCTATTCCATCCCTCCTCCTGACCCCCAAACCCTTCTAGTCCACTGATCTTCAACTTTGTCAAGTCAGTCACTTTCAGAGTTTTCCTTCTACTGAATGATATCCAGTTCCTGCAGTTCTTATATGTGAATTCTCACAGCATTGTTGAGCAATCCAAGGAGTCCCCACTTTCTCCCAAACAGGAAAGAGGGTAAGTAAAATAAGCCAGACCCCCCAAAATTCAAAGTTCAAATATTTTCTGACATCTGGAAGGTAGGACAAAATGAGGAGAAAGAAGGGGAGAGAAAAAAAGGCGAGGGATTCCACCAAAATTTAAGATCAGTGGTCTAGAGGAAAGGGATTGAGGGAGGAATTTTTTTTAAAAAAAAAAAAAAAAAAAAAAAAAAAGGAGAGGGAATTTCTTCAAAACAGGAAAGATGAGCAGAGTAGAGGAAGGGAATTGAGGACATGGAAGAAGCAATGGGGAAGGGCAGATCAGTGGAATGAATCTGACCAAAACTGAATGTGGCACAGTGGTCCTGGCATTGGGTGCATCAACAGGACACTAATTGGAAAAAGAAACAGGAGAAAAAGCTGTAAATGGATTGAAGAGGGGATGGATGGAGTGGAAGGGGGAGGTGGGGGGATGGGGTTAGTTCTCAGGACTAAACTGGAGCATGTTATGGTTTGGATGTGAGACATCCTCAAAAAGCTGATGTGTGAGACAATACAGGAAAGTTTAAAGAAATGGTTATGATTAAGACTTATAACCCAATCAGTGAATTAATCCCCTGATAGAAATAACCGAGTGGTAATTGAAGGTAGGTAGGGTGTGATTGGAAGAGGTGGGTCAATGGGGACATGTCTTTGGAGTATATATTTTGATTTTGTATCTAGCAAATAGAGCCTCTCTGCTTCCTGATCATCATGAGAGCTGCTTCTGTCTGCCACACTCCTCTGCCATGATGTTCTGCCTCACCTCAAGCCAAGGAATGGAGCTGATTGCCTATGAACTAAGACCTCCAAAACAGCCCCCAAAGTTTTCCTCCTCTAAAATTTTTCTGGTCAGATCTTTTAGTCATAGTGAAAAAGCCGACTAAAACAAATTGGTACCAGGAGTGGGTCATTGCTGTGAACCATGTGGTTCAGAAGCTTTAGAGCTTTTTGGAATTGGGAGGAATGTTGAGATGTGTAACTGTGCAAGCTGGAAATGCTTTAGACTGTTGTAAGTGGAGCTTAACAGTCAATTCTGGTGGGAGTTCAGAAGACCAGAATGCCAATAGGACCATGAACAGCGAAGACAGAGCTCAAGAGGGTTTAGAGGAAAAGAACACTATTGGTATTTGTACTGGAAGGCTATTTGTGTTATGTTCCACCTGAGAAGTTGTCTGCATTTTACCTGTGTCCTGAGACTGAGGCCAATTTTAAAAGTGATGGACTCATTCTGGTGGAAAACTTTGTAGACAACATAGCATTCGGGAAGTGGCATGGGTATTGCTGGTGGCTTATAGTCAAGTTTATTGTGATATTCAGAGACAGAAAGATTTGAAAAACTTAGGTTTAAAATGTAGGGGTAAAACTGGGACTAAGGAAGCTGCAGTTAGACAGTACTGCCACTAAAGAAATGCAAAGGACTTTGCCCAGAAACAGTAAGAAAGATGGCCTGAGGGCATCTCAGGAGCTGGCAAGATCATATACATCTCAGGTGCAAGGAAGTAAAAGTAATAATTATCTGAAGAGATCAGTGGTGTACCCTTCTTGCAAAAGGGGGCCTAGGAAGTTTTTCCAACATGCTCAAATACCCAGACACTCAGATGCTGCTGCATCCAGGGTCTCTGGAGGCTTGGCTACTGCTCAAGATTTCAGCAGACCTTGGCATAAAGAACATTACGCTGCTTCTGCCCAAATGCAGGATACTGGAGTTAAGGGTTCATGGAGGCTTACCACCAAGATTTCAAAGGAAGACCTGGGAAGTCAGGCAAAGTGCAGCAGGGTCAGAGTTCCTGCAGGCATCCACTGTGAGGGTGATACATGGAGACGTGAGGAGGAAGCTGAAGCTGCAGTGGAGACCCCCCCCAGATAAAGAATAACCGAAGGAACCAAACAGACACCTCGGAAGAAATAGAAATGGTCAAAAAATGTGTGAAAAAATGTTCAATACTAGCAATTAGAGAAATAAAAATTTAAACTACAGAGATTCCAACTCACTCCATTCAGAATGGCAATTATCAAGAATATAAGCACAATAAATGTTGGCAGGGATATGGAGAAAAGGTACTCATACATTGCTGGTGGGACTGCAAATTGGTGCAACCACTATGGAAAGCAGTATGGAGATTCCTCAGAAAATTTGGAATGGAATCACCATTTTGACCCAGTCATCCCACACCTTGGAATATACCCAGAGGTCTTAAAGTCAGCATACTATAATGACCTGGTCACATCAATGTTTATAGCAGCTCAATTCCAATAGCTAAGCTATGGAACCAATCTAGGTGACCTTCAACAGAAGGGATAAAGAAAATGTGGTACATATACACAATGGACTATTAGTCAAAGAATGAGAATATGGCATTTATCAGTACATGGATGGAACTGGAGACTGTCATGCTAAGTGAAATAAGCCAATCTCCAAAAAACAAAGGACAAATGTTCTGATAAGTGGATGCTGACTCACAATAGATTGGGGGGAGCAGGTACAAGTTTACTGGATTGGACAGGATGGAGAGGGGAGAAGGAAAGGGGAATGGGAATGGCAAAGACAGTAGAATGAATCAGACATAATTTCCTATGTTCATATGTGGTACATGACCAATGTAACTCCACATCATGTACAACCAGAAAAATGGGAAGTTATACTCTATGTATATATGATGTCAATATATTCCACTGTCACATATACCTAAAAAGAATAAAACAAAAGAAATGCAGTAACATGGACATCATCCTAACAAAGCTGCAGGAATTGAGCAGAGACAAGTCAACAGAAAGGCCACTGGATTGCACCAAACAAGGCCAAGGGTGGATCTACACAAGTCTTTCATAGAGCACCCTTATGCCATGTGTTCCAGATGCCAGAAACAGAACTATAGGATTTGTTTGCCCAGCTGTCTTTCAGTCTTGTTTTGGTCCCATCCCTTCTTTCTATGCCCCTATTTTTCTGAATGGAAACATTTACTCTGTACCTTTATATGTTGAATATTTGTAAATTGCTATTGATTTTTATTATTAGGACCTCAGGATGTGAGTTTGCCCTGATTCTAAGACTTTGGATTGAACTTTTGGACAATCTTGGAACTGTTAAAACTATGGGGACACTTGGAAATGGACTAAGTATATTTTGCATTGTGAGATGGTCATGAACTTTTGGGGGCCAGGGGCAAATTTTTATGGTTTGGATGTGAAATGTCCCTCAAAAGTTCATGTAGGAGATAACACAAGAAGGTTTAGAGAAGAAATGATTGAGTTATGAGTCTTAACCCAATCAGTGAATTAATCCCCCTGATGGGATTAACAGAGTGGGAATTGAAGGCAGGTAGGGTGTGACTGGAGGAGATGGGTCATTGGGGGTGTGGCTTTGGGGTATATATTTTGATTTCATAGCTGGCAAGTAGAGTCTCTGCTTCCTCCTCCATACTCCTCTGCCATGTTGTTCTGCCTTCACCTCAAGCCCCAAGGAATGGAGCCAGCCACCTATAAACTGAGAACTCTGAATCCATGAGCCCACAAATAAACTTTTCCTCCTCTAAAATTGTTCTGGTCAGATCTTTTAGTTACAGAAGCAAAAAAACTGATTAAAACATCAAGTTGTGTTCCATGCTTTTGTGATAATGTCAGGGTGTATAATGGTGTTTGTTGTATATAACTAAAAATAATGTAAAATGGTAAAGTTTTATTTTCTGTAATGTTCTTATCATGCTTTGGTGCTATGGTTAAAAAGTTGGAAGTGCTCTATTTTTCTAAAGAATTTAGATATTAGTTTTGAAACTTTTTTAAATACTTGATGAAATTTACCAGTAAAGACATTTATTCCTAAAGGGGACTTTTTATTTGTAATTAAAACGCTTTCCACAAATCTAACTTCTTTAGGAAATACTTTCTGATGTTGCTTGAGTTTTTTTTAAAAAAAAAAAACAAAAAAAAAAAACACTAAATGGACCTAAGTTTTAAAATTTCAGTATAAAATTTCTCAAAGGACCCTTTTATCATCATTTCATATCTGTAGAATAGCGAGTTCTTTTATCCTCGATATTGATGTCTTTTTTGTGTTTCTTTTATTGCTAGGCAATTAAAAATGTTCAATGAATCAAGTGTTTGGATTCATTGAATCTTCTGTATTGGTATATTTTGTGTTTCATTTTAATGACTTGTGTTGATCTTTCTTCTGTTTATTTAAAATGGTTTAGTGTGATTTTTTTGAATCATTTGTTTATACTCTTGTGATACTTAGATCAATAAATTTAACTGTTTTCATATATACATTTAAAACTAAATTTAGATCTTATAGTTGAGATGCATCTCACAGATTTGGGAAATTGTATTTTCATTATCATGTAATAATTTCTTCTATTTGCTCTGTGGTTTCTTCTTTGATCCATTAGTTAGAATGAGCTGTTTAGTTTTGAACTATTTGGGAATTTTCTAAACATATTTTATGACTTCCTAATGTAGTTCTATTTTGACAAATATTCTGTATGATTTAAATAAATATATTTTTATGGCCTAGCACAAGGTCTTTTTGTATGAAAGGTTCGTGTGTACTTGGGAAAAGAAATTAAAGGGGAGGAAATTTAAATCTCCAACTAGAATCAGACTTGTCCAGTAAATTTTATGTTAAATTAGATATTGTGGATGATGATGAATGATGGACAGTTTCATTTATATTATCATCCCCTGGAAAATACTGTGTGCTTTTCTAAATGTGCAGTTAAATCATATTTTTTTTTAAACTCCTAGAACAACAGTTTCAGGTTTTAGAATGGCAGATCTACTTCCGTTTTCCCTTATTCAAGGGTTGTAGCCACGGCAATGGGACAAAGATATGTCCCGCCTTCAAAGATAAGCTCCTTCTGGTATTTCAATAGCTTAACTATGGAACCAATCCAGATGCCCTTTATCCATTCATCTGTTGAAGAAAATGTGGTCCATAAACACAATGGTCTATTACTCAGCCTTAAAGATTGAAATTATGGTATTGGCAGGTAAATGGATGAAGTTGGAGAATATCATGCTAAGTGAAATAAGCCAAACCCCCCAAAACCAAAGACTGAATGTTCTTCTCTGATAAAGCAGATGCTGTCCATGGGGGTGTAGGGAAAAATGAAGGAACTTTGGATTGGGCAGAGGGGAGTGAAGGGAGGAGAGAGGATATGGGGATGGGAAAGACAGTGGAACAAAGCGAACATATTACCCCATTTACGTGTATGATTGTACTCCCCATGTGACTCTGCACAATGTACAGCCAGAGGAATGAAGTTGGCTCCATTTATGTACAATGTGTCAAAATGCATTCTACTATCATGTATAACTAATTAGAAAATACAAATTTAAAATAGATTGTCTTGTTCAACAAGTTAACACCAAAAATATGCTCAATTTTGTTCAAATTGACACAAAGTGATAAAAATGGCCTTTTCCCCCTATATCTTTCATATATTTGATATTTTTACCTTACCAATGTGACAAAATATTTCCATTTATAGAACACAAATGAAAATAAAGTTTGGTATTTCCTGTATTTTAGATACTTCTTTTCTTCAATTAGCTTTTAACCATACATTTATTGAACACCTGTTATGTACTAGACACTGGCTGGTGTTGTGGGTATCACAGAGAGCATGAGACATCTCATGGATCTGTTAGTCTATTACGAGAATCTGGCAGCAATAAGATAGCTGTTGACAAAATGCTTGCACAAAGTATAAAATCACAATTGTGATACAAAGTGCTATAGAACTACACCTAAAAGTCCCCCACCATGAAAAACAATAATGCACTAGAACTAACCATGCACGTCTTCTATTACAGCATGTATTTTTCTAAATCACTTGACAGTTTACTTTGATCATTGTTCAGTATTTACTTCTGCACAGCTATATTATGTTATAAAAAGTCAAACAGAAAAACAAAATTATTGATACTAAAAATTATTGAGCTGCTTGCTTCAAGTACCATGCCCTTTCCAAGAGAATGTCTTTAGGAATGTCCATCCAAATGCAGAGAATGGGCAGCCAAGTGTAACTCCAGCTCCTCTCCCACCCATTCCTGCCACACCCACTTGTGGTTCATGTACAGTCTTTAGGATTAGTTATGACATGTTCACAGTCATATGATGTTCATAGCATTAAAATATCCCATTGAAGTCTAGGGATTTATAACAAGCATCACTAACCAATTCCCTTGCAGAAAGGGGATGGCAATATGTGGTACACCCATAGCACACTAGACTGTCAAATCACCAGGCGACTGACACTATGCAGACTAACCTTCACTGTCGTCTCCATTCACTCACTCCCTAGAGAAAAATACTAAAATCTAAAGCATGTATGATTGTATGTTTTGCCAGTTGAGGTCATATCTAAATCTATGCAAAACCTATTACATGTTTTCTAAGATGAACACTAAGATGAACATTTAGATGTATGTGTAAGTTACTGCCAAAAGAAAAAAGAATGAGCTAAATTCAATAAATATTGCTTGATAGAGCAAACAACAGCTATTAAGAATTGGAATCATTGCATAATCTAAAAGGGACAACACATTCTGACTAGATAAGGATAGAGTTCAGATTTTGGACTGAATTTGTATTTTTTCAGAAATGCAGACTCACTGCAAAATGTCAAACTTGTGATCGAAATAGGGTGTAATCTATTGGACTAGGCTATTACATTTTTTCCCATGATGTTAAAATTTACAATGACATAAAACCATTTCATGAAGATTTTATGAAACACAAGTTAGGTCAGTTTGGAGAACAGACTGCATGACTTAGGTGAGGTTATCATTAGATGTTGCTATCTTTATGATCCTTCCTAAATTGATGAGAAATTTTGACCAAGATATTGACCTAAGGCCCCAACCCCTTAAAGGGAGCCTAGGTCTGACACCTCCTTTCATTCCAGTGATAGGTAAAATTCTAAGCCAGCTCTTGAGATTTCCCACCTACTGGTGTACACATCCCATGTGAGCCCTGGTACTATGGATAGATTTTACGTCTATGCTTAGATCCCAGGAATATATGAACAGATCATGTCATATAAAGAAACAATTTAAGAAAGGAAGGTTATCTAGATGGGCCTGATGAGATCATCCAGTTTTCTGACTCAGAAAAGGAAGGTAGAGATCTAAAGCATGAGAAGGGTTTGACAAGTGATTACTGGCTTGAAGATTGATGCAAATACCAGGCAAGTAATGCAGGCAGTCCCTCTTTGACAACCAGCAAGATGGTGGGAATCTCAGTCCTAGAAGCATAAGGAGATGAGTTTTGCCCACAAGAATGAGCTTGGAAGTGAAAATTTTTCCTGAGCTCCTAGACAACAATTCAACCTAATCACTACCTTGATTTTGTCCTTTGCAGTTCTAAGCCAATTATCCAGTAATACAGTGCCCAAATCTTTCATCTACAGAACTTTGAGCTAATAAATGGTTGCCATTTTAAGCACTAAGCTTGTAACAATTTGTTTCACAGCAACAGAAATTAATACAATTCCCAAGGAAATCTGTTATGTATGTGGGAACCCTTGAAAAGCAATTTTAAGGGTTTACAAATGTTATGGAAAAGGAAAAATCTTACCTCTTTTACTATTTTCACTTTTACCCTGAAGTTAAAATGCTAAGTTCAAAAGACCGCAGCAACGAAGGACAGAGAGGGCTCTTTATATTGCCAGCGAATGACAGATGTTAGGCTAACTGACCAAAGACGACCCTTGAGGCTTGTATGCTGTCCAGCCTGAATCAAAAAGTAGTCATTTGGGATGAAAGTTCAAGTCCATACAACAGAATGTGCACTATGCTGCAGTGGCCTCTGCTTCAGGTCAGTTTGTACACTTCCAAATTCAGATCCAAATGCAGAACTCAAATTATCTGCTAGTGGAACCAGGGTTTTTTGTTGTTGTCTTGGGTGGTACTGGAAACTGAACCCAGTTCCCCATCATCCCAAGGATTGTTAAAAAGTAGATCATTTAACACCTACCTTTTAAAGGTAGGTGTTAAACTCTAAAACTTCCTAGAGTCAATTCCTAATTATCTCTAATGACAAGATCAGCAACAAAGTCCAGTAGGAAAAGTCTAATTTTTTTATGACTTAAGAGAAATTTTAGGTTCACAGTAAAACTAAGGAAAAGGTACTGAGATTTGTCATATACTGTCTTCACACACATATAGTTCTCCTCATTATCTACACTCACTATTGCAATTGTACGTTTGTTAAAATTGGTGAGCTTACAAAGATAGCTCATGATCACTCAAAGTCCAGTTTACATGAGGGTTTACTTTTGGTGTTGAACATTCTATGAGTTTGAAGTAAAGTATTCTATGTTGCCATCGTTTTTTTTTTTAATCAAAGAGATTATCTTACTGCACTAAAAATCCTCTACCTGAACATTGTAAAGGCTATTTATGCTAAGCCCACTGCCAACATCATTCTTAATGGAGAAAAACTGAAAGCATTCCCTTTAAAAACCGGAACAAAACAGGGATGCCCACTGTCACCACTTCTATTCAACATTGTGCTGGAAATGCTAGCCAGAGCAATTAGACCACAGAAATTAAAGGTATACGAATAGGAAAAGAAAAACTCAAGCTGTCACTATTTGTTGATGACATGATCCTATATTTAGAGGATCCAAAAAACTCCACCAGGAAACTTTTAGACCTAATTAATGAATTTAGCAAAATAGCAGGATATAAAATAAACACACATAAATCAAATGCATTTATCTACATAAGCGATGAATCATCTGAAAGTGAATTGAGGAAACAACTCCATTCAAAATAGCCTCAAAGTAAAATATTTGGGAATCAATCTAACAAAAGAGGTGAGAAACCTCTACAACGAAAACCACAGAACATTAAAGAAATTGAGGAAGACCTTAGAAGATGGAAAGATCTTCCATGTTCTTGGATAGGCAGAATCAATATAATCAAAATGGCCATATTTCCAAAGATGCTAAACAAATTTAACGTAATTCCAATAAAAAATTCCTATGACATTCCTCACAGAAATAGAAAAAAAAAATCATAAAATTCATATGGAAGAACACAAGACCCAGAATAGCCAAAACAATCCTGGGCAGAAAGAATGATAAAGGAGGTATCACAATACCAGACCTTAAACTCTACTATAGAGCAATAGTTATAAAAACAGCATGGTATTGGCAACAAAATAGACCAATGGTGCAGAATAGAAGACCCAGAGACAAACCCACATAAGTACAGTTATCTCATACTAGACAAAGATGCCAAAAACATACAGTGGAGAAAAGATAGCCTCTTCAACAAATGGTGCTGGCAAAACTGGAAATCCATATGCAATAAAATGAAATTAAACCTCTATCTCTCACCCTGTACAAAACTCAACTCAAAATGGATCAAGGATCTAGGAATTAGACCTGAGACTCTTTGCCAAATAGAAGAAATAGTAGGCCCAAATCTTCTTCATATTGGCTTAGGACCAGACTTTCAACATGACCACCAGAGTGCAAGAAATAAAAGAACCAATAAATGGGACCGATTCAAACTAAAACACTTTTTCTCAGCAAAAGAAACAATCAAGAATGTGAAAAGAGAACCTACAGAGTGGGAAAAAATCTTTTCCACACACACTTCAGACAGAGCACTGATCTCCAAAATTTATAAAGAACTTACAAAACTTTACACCCAAAATACAAAGAGCCCAATCAATAAATGGGCTAAGGAATTGGGCAGACTTCACAGAAGAGGATATACAGGATATTAACAAATATATGAAAAAGTGCTCATCATCTCTAGTAATTAGAGAAATGCAAATTAAAACCACCCTAAGATTTCATCTAACTCCAATTAGAATGGCTATTATCAGGAATACAAGCAATAACAAGTGTTGGCATGAATGTGGGGAAAAAGGCACACTTGTACATTACTGGCAGAGTTGCAAATTGGTGCAGCCACTCTGGAAAGCAGTATGGAGATTCCTCAAAAAACTTGGAATGGATCCACCATTTGACCCAGCTATCCCACTCCTCGGTTTATACCCAAAGGTCTTAAAATCAGATTACTACAGTGATGCAGTCACATCTATGTTCAAAGCTGCTCAATTCACAATAGCTAGATTGTGGAACCAACCTAGATGCCCTTCAATTGAAGAATGGATAAAGAAACTGTGGTATATATACAGAATGGAATATTACTCAGCCATAAAAAGAATAAAACTATGGCATTTGTTGGTAAATGGGTGGAGTTGGAGAATATCATGCTAAGTGAAATAAGCCAAGCCCAAAAAAACCAAAGGCCAAATATTTTCTCTGATCAGTGGATGCTGATACATAATGGGGGGGATTATGGGGGGATAGGAAAGAATGTAGGAAGTATGGATGGTGTGGAGGAAAATGGGATGGGAGGGGATGGGGAAGGAAAAATAGTAGACTGAGACAGACAGTATTACTCTACGTATATGTAAGATTATATGAACTGTGTGAATTAAAAAAAAATGAAAAAAAATCCTCTACCTTCTGCCTATTCCATCCTGATTTTTACTGTTTATATTTCTTTTTTTGTACACAAATGGGGTACAACTTTTCATTTCTATGGTTGTACACAATGTAGATTCACATGATTCATGTAGACTTACATATACATAGGGTAATGCTGTCTGTCTTAAATTTAAGTTTGTTTTCCAGAATATCATATTGGTGAAATTATATAGTATACAGCCCTTTCAGATCAGTTGCTTTCATTTAATCAGTACTTAAGATTCATCCATGATTTTAGTTTTAGATAATTTTTAAATAAGATTTCATTGTCTGAATTTATACATTCACCTACTGAAAGTCATCTTGGTTGCTCTCAGGTTTGACAATTATGGATAAAGCTGCTACAAACATTCATTTATAGGTTTTTATGTAGATGTATTTTCAATATTCACGCAGACACTAAGGAGTGTGACTATTGAATCATGGAGTTTATTTTCTAAGAAACTGTCAATTCTTCCAAATTTCTGTACCATTTTGCATTCCCACCAGCAGTTAATGGGAGTTCCTGTGGCTACACATTCTGACCAGCATTTGGTGTTGTTAGTATTCTGGACTTTGGCCATTCTAATGGGTCTATTGTTTTGATTGTATTTCTGATTATATGTGAAGTAGAACATCTCTGTAATTCTACTTGCCATTTACGCTCATCTTCAGTGAAGTGTCTGTTAAGGTCTACTATGATTTGGGGTTGTTGTGCCCCAGGGGTTCATGTGGTGGGATCTTGGTCCCCAGGTTGCCGATATGAGAGCTAGTGATACCTTGAAGAGGCAAGTTCTGGTGGGTAGTCCTCATGTCAATTGACAGAATGCCCTTGGAAGGAATTGAGGAACCTGGTATCTCTGGCTTCCAATTTGTGGATCTTCTTTTTCCTCCTGCATGTACTTCTACCATATGCCAGGGGGCCTTACTAAAGCCTGCACCATGCTGCTTGGATTTTCAGCTCTAAAACTATTTTTTAAAACAAAAAACTTTTTAAAATAATGTTACCCTGTCTTAGGCATTTCCTTATACTTAAGGAAAACAGACCAATACAAAGTCCTTGGGCCATTTTTAAAATTGGATTGTTTTGAGCTTTAAGAGTTTTTTTTTGTATAGTTTGAATACTTTATCAGCTCTGTCTTGTGTTTCTTAGTCTGTGGCTGTGTTTTCATCCTTTTAACAGTGCTTTTACAATGTCAATGATTTTAATTTTAATGAGATACAGCTTAATTTTTTCAGGGTTTGTGCTTATAATGTATATAAAGAGTCATCACCGTATTCAAGGTTATCTAGATTTCCTCCTGCATTATCTTCTAGGAGATTTAGTTTTATATTGTATATTTAGGTCTGTGATCCATTTTAAAATAAAAAATGGGTATGATCACAAAAATTAAATCTTTGGGAGAATCTCCCATTCTCTGTTGATCTCCTTCCTTGAACTTTCACTCACCTCTAGTCATGGAATTACAGCTAGAATAGCAAGATGGCTGATGGGCTGGCTGCCCTTGGAGGCCATCACTGGTGGTGTTTCTAAGGACTAGATCGAAGGGCATGTTTGTGGTCAGACCATCAGGAGCAGCTCTCAGGCTACTTCCCAGGAGTCCTCATTACTGGATAACTTTCCACATTCAGGATTCATTCCTGTGCCTCCAGGCTCATGAAGCCACGACTTACAGAATCGTGAAGGCTGAACCCTTAGTCAAGAAAAAATTCACATTAAGTAAATCTAAAGATTTATGTATTTTAAAGGCAGAAGCACCACCACAATAGGATCATATACAATTATTTGCATTAACAAGTGTATTCTCTTAACATATTTAAATGCGAGGTATTAATCATAAAACTGCTGCATAAACATGGAATCAGAACCAAGTTTTAAGTCTACGAGACAATAAATTTCAAACTTAGTGCTGCAGTTATTAAGAACATGACCTCTGGAACTAGGTCTTTGGTACATAGAAAATGTAAAATCAAAAATTGACCCTAGGGTTGTTTAGAAACTAATTATAAAAAACCAAAAACAGGATAGAAAAAATTGAAGGTGGTAAGGCAGTAAAGACCTCTTGTAAAGTTTGAGCAAGAAAGTTGTTAAAAAGTTGTTATAAGGAAATTTGGGGATGTCATACTGGTAACAATCAGTAAAGTAGATGAGAGCAGTTGGATTATTGAAATGGGAAGAAGGATGAATTGGACCAAAAAGGACAAGAATTGTAAACGTTGAGACAAATTGCAGTTTTTGGGAATCAAATGTACAGGAGCAAATGCTGGCGAGGTGAGGCGAGACGATTCCCAGGTGTCTCCCTTGTCAGTCACCAAGAGAACATGCAGCTTCAGGACAGGCTGAGAAGTTAGATGTAGTTTTGGGAGACATGTTAATTTTATTTTGCTTTTGGAATATTTCAGATAAAAATGTTTTGTCAAAAAGTTCTGGAGCCCACAAGAGGGCTATGAACTGAAAGTAAAGATTACTGTGTGATCAGCCTTTAGGCTATAGCTAAAGTCTAGAATCGTGACTGCTCAGGGTGAAAAATAAGAGTGAAAGGTGATGGAGCCAAGGACAAACCCCCAGGAACTGGATCCTGGCCTGTTTATCACTGCATTGCTCGGTATACATTCTTAGCCCTACTTAGACAGTGGGATTCAGCAGTCAGTTCATCCCAGGAGCATTGTGATTCAATTGAGAGAATTGTTCCGAGGAACCAGCTTAAGCTTAGACACCCCCAGTTCAATTTACCAGGTCTTCAGCTGTGGTGTCAGGCTTGCCAGCTAAGAATCAGACTCGGGTGGAAACTTTTGTTTTGGAAGTTCAGTCCTGAAAAATTGGCTGTATGGAGTGAACAGCGATTTATAGTAAATAAATCACTAGGTGAGAAAGGAGTAGAGATTAAAAAGGAAATCCACATTTTTATATTTTTCACCATCTATGATCAAGAACAGAGGTATTGGGGAAAAGATAGTTATATAAACCCAAGATTGGTTTTTAAAGTGTGACAAAAGACCAAAAAGTGTTAAATTTAAAAAGCTGATGGAGTGGAACCCAGTGGGCCCACAATGGATAATAAAGTTAAATCAGAACAGGTGACTGGGAGAAAATTTTTATTATTTTTCATCATTTTCTAATGATTTAACTCCATTTTATATTATGCACTCGAGATTATTCCCATTTATATTTTCTGTATGGTGGAAATATGATGCAGCCTACTACTCTTCCCAATTCCACACTCAGTAATATCACAATGGTAACTTGAAATCAACCATGGTGGGGTATTTTTATACGACAGAAATTGGTAGATACTACAAATGGGGGTTTGACTTATTGTTTCATCAATTATCTTAAAACTATTGCCCATCTGTTGCCTTTTAATAATAAAAAAGTTTTAGGGTAATATAGCAAGTGCTCAGTTATTCTCTGTAGCTTCCGTTTAACAGCAGAGTTTAGTCGTTTTAACAATCATGATTAAGCCTAAAGATATTTACTATGTATCCCTGAAAGAAAAGGTTTGTCAACTCCTGGCCTAGACTTAAGGAAATAATGGCAAAAAATAAAGATGCAGATTTAAAGCATGTCACATCATAGCCATTTCATTATGAAAAATTGCAAAAATTAAAAAAAAAAAAAAACACTTTCCTGGTATTTGAAACCTGTAATAACCAAAAACACCACTGGAAAAAAATACTGGTGATTCTGAAGCATGCCTTCATTGTTTCACTTTCGTCTTATCCATTAATCTAAATGAAAACCAGAATATTTTGGTTAGAATTCATATTGGAACTATATTCATTTGCAACCATTGGTTGGTTAAGAATATGAGTTCAAAAAAGAAAAAAACAAATGAAATTGTTCTGATTGTGAAATTCAATTGACCATATTGTATTTACGATGAAGAGTCTTCTGTATGCTACACATTCTTTGTATCCGTAAAATACACTTTTAAAAACTTACATGTAGACTGTTAAATATTTACCAGCACACCACTGAGTGATATGATATTAAGGATGCAGGAAATTAATCAATAATAGATCAAGGTTTCTAAAGGACATTATGATTTTATTGCCATGAAAGTTCAACAGTCCAAAGAAAAAGCTCTGTGGGAAACGTTGAACAGTATGGAAATGGAAGTAAAAAATATGCAGTCAAAAACAACTTTGATTTCTGGAGATGGCTGGCTGTTTTAGTCAGCTTTTTCACTGCTGTGACTGAAGGACCCAACCAGCACAGCTGTAGAAAAGGAAAGTTTTATTAGAGGACTCACTCTTTCAGAGGTCTTAGTCCATAGAAGGCCAGCTCCATTTCTTGGGGCTTGAGGTGAGGCTGAACATCATGGTAGACTATGTGGCAAAGGAAAGCAGCTCACAGGAGATCAAGAAACAGAGACACACCTTGCCAGATACAAATATACAACCCAAAGTCACACCCCAGTTCCCACCTCCTCCAGTCACACCCTACCACTTCAGTTACCACTCAGTTCCTACCAGGAGATTAAATCACTGATTGGGTTAAGACTCACAACCCAATCATTTCTCCTCTGAACATTTCTTGCATCGTCTTACACATGAACTTTTGGGAGACACCTCACATCCAAACCATAACACCGGTCATCTCTGAATTATGAGACATGGATTTGATTAGTCCTCACCCTCCAGAAATAATTCTGGCATAGACTATTGATTTTGACATCCAAAGAAAGTGTTGTTCTTAGGGTATTGAAAATATGACAGTGATCTGCCTGCAACTGCGGGCAGTCCCTACTCAGGCATTCCAAACTTAACACTGATGAATGATTGACAGTCTCCATCTGTTCACCTGAAGAGACAGCCTAAGAGATCCCTAGTGCTTGCCAGAACCAAGAGAAGCACCTCTGTCGAGTGCATAGAACATGTTCCAGTCCGTTACTCAGCTTTGTGTAGAAATACTAAGTTCTGTTACCAGCTCCCTCAGCCTATTCTGCATGTTCAAATTTTTCCTATTTCAAATCTTTCCAAGGCATTTCTACCACTCTACTTCTCTTTCCTAAGACAGTCTTATTTCCAAGTGAGAAAATGCACTGAGGACACCATATGACATTAGGATGAAAGGCACATGGTTATTTCAAAAAAATCCAGAACGTTTGCCTCAAAATAAAAATACCTGAAAACCAGTTTTCTTTGAACTAAAACTTAACTTTCTATAATTAGTAGTGGGGAGCTGGTATATAATTTCTTGGCCCAATAGAGATTTTGATGGATAAATATCTAGATGACATACATAACTGCTCATAAAGTAATGTAATTTTTAGGATTGATAACTATGATAGATTAGAACTTTTAAACCAAGGCAAGTGGCACAGCAGCACAGGCACTCGGGTAACTTAGTTTATGGCATTTATTGTACATCACTGACCTCTCCGACATGGCAAGAGCCCTATTGTCCTTGGTCCCAGAATGGAAGTATTTTGATTTTTCTTTGAAGTTTAGGGTGTGAGCTTATGCAACAAGGTATTTGTTCCAAACACAATGTCTGACCTCCCCACATGCGCCACTTACTCCACAGATGTCCCGATTGCTGTGTGTTATCTCCAGCTGCTACTGGGGAAGACTTCCTAATTGCATTAATGATCTTGACAAGAAGAAAGACCTTTCTCAAAGGGGTAAAATCAGCAAAACACAAAAAGGACACATTTATTAAAATGTTAACTCAGATGATAGAGGGAGCATTAAGGAGACTACCAAGACAAGAGACGAAATGATCAACTTTCAGGACATTTGAATATAGATAAACTATGGTACAAGGGAACAAGTAAAAACATGGAAACTACCAAAGTTAAAAAAAATATGGAACTTTATTAAAGTTTCAAAGTATGGGGGACTTAAAATTACCCACTTCACATAGCTGCATCCCTAGGAAGGCATTTAAACAATAGAGGTGTCAGATCAGATGGAAATCTCCCTTCCAAGAACCAAAGTATTCCTTTTTAAACTTCACTTATAGCTGCATCAGTGTGCAGGTGTGTGTATTAGGGAAGATTAAATTAAATGATAAAAGCTTTGACCTCCAAGACAAAGTCGTGGTATTCTTGTATCGTGCCTCTCTCTAGAGGGTGGAGTTAGTATATGTTCTCTCATGACAAAGACTGGATTCTTTGATTAATCAGAATGTCAGAATGAATCACTGCACTAACGATCAGGTAGGAAAAAGGAAGCATGTTTTCCAATCTCTCAAAGATAGAAGATCCAGTAATAAGCAAAATGCTTTATCTTCTTTGCCAAATTTCAAACAATGTTGACATTGATGGTCATTTAAAAAGATTGAAATAGTCATTATCCATGTATCTTCCACTTACCTGAAAACCAGTTTTCCAGAGATAAACTGAGGACAGAAATAAGTACACAAATCCTACCTGCATACTTGTAATCAGATCTTTTACCCAAGTCAGCTGAAGCAGTTCTTTCCCAAGTCCCTTAAGAATGAGACAAATCCAATATAATTTAAGTCATGGCTGACACTTCAATGAGAGGTATGTACATCTGTGCAGAGAATAGAGATGGGAGCAAAGCTTTTATTTCATTTGATACTTCGTAACTGGAACCATCTTCTCAGAAACATACTCTCCCACATTATGACATTGTAATGGTATTACAAATGGTCTCAGGATTGCTCACCAAATGCACAGTTCAAAGCACCCTCTAAAGCCATTATCACTGCACAGCCTTGCAGAGCAGGTGGACTGCAGGAAGCCATTGTGATGGAACCTCAGCAACACAGGTCTCCGAGATCAAGACCTTGGCATGCTCTCAGCCACCCATCATCACTAACAAGGCCCCAGCTGAGCCTCTGCCAAGAGAATATTTCTTACTGTAGACCCTCTGTAAAAGTGTCATAATCAGCCAGTCTATACTATTCTCCAGTGCAGCCATCTGTCAGTCCTTGATAGAATGGGGAGGATGAATTTGAAGATAAAGAGCTTCAGTGGAAATACTCTCACTGAATTATCAATGGCATCATTTTCTGATGGTCTTTGCAGACAGTCCACGTGGGCAAAGCAATGTCCAGATGCCTGTGACTGAGCTCCATTTCTTCTCCAAAATGAAAACCTGTATCTGTCGGTGAAGTTTATGAAAGTATATTCAGGGTCTTGGTTTCCTAGATAATTTACTTGTAGAAAACTTACTGTAAGAAAATAGTGATATTCTACAGTAATGCTAAATCAGCCTACAACAGGGCAGATTACCTTCCTCTCCCCATAGAGCCCCTGAAATGCTAAGAGCCAGTTATTCGTCTAATAGCATTTTTTTTTTAAATAGGGCTTAGGTAGCCAGTAAATGTTTTCTTTCAAAACATACATACTCAAAGAAATGGCGTGGAGCCCACTAAGCATGTGGGCTGAATATGCAGTTAACATATGGTGCTCCATTAGGGCTCATTTCAAAATGCAGTATTGGAATTATTTTCTTTGGAGGGATATCTTAAGTTGTTGCATAAGTAGAGAGTGGAGAGCTCCCACATTTCCCTCCAAAGCAACAGCTATATCTCAGATGTGGCTTTAATAAGCAACTGATGGTCTGTCACCAACACAGCAACCAGCGTTTCCTGGGAAATGAGGCAGCCACAGCAGTTGCTAAGGGAGAAGTGTCTCCATTGTTCTAACATCACAGTCAAGTTCAGAGTGCTAATTTGGGAGACATTCTTTACCCAACAGTAATGACATTTGTGGGAAGAATATTCTGATCCCTAAAGGGAATCTAACTTGAGCTGAGGTCAAGGTGGGAAGACTCAGGGGCACCTCTGAGGGAATCAAGATATACTTTTGCATCTTCACTGCCACGTCATCCCAGAATCTGCTGTCCTTGCCGTCTACTTGTAGAATTCTGACTCTGAAATCAAGTTACAGTCCTAAATATTTTTGCTTTTACTGTGATATTTCTGTTAATTGTCCATCTCAGTTGACTCTTAAGATATCCTTGAAAGTATGAAGAGAACATTGGTATAGCTGTGACCCCAACACCACAAATTAGTTCTGTGGTATAACACGTAATGTTATGTGTCACCTTGCCTAGCTATGATGCTTGATTGTTTGGTCAAATGCTAGTTCAGATGTTACTGTGAGGTAGTTGTGAATGTGATTAGCATTTATAATTAGCTGGCTTTAAATGAAGCCTTTTACCTTCCTTAATGTGAGTGGGCCTTATCTAATCAGTTCTAGGCTTTAAGAGTAAGAACAGATTTTGCAAAACAATTCCATCTCAAGCGTACAACTTAAGAATACCACCTGTGTTCTCAGCTTGCTGACCCACCTGCAGATTCCAGACTCATGACTTCAACATCACCTCTTCCCGACTTTCCAGCCAGCCCTACAAATTTCACCCTTGCTAGTTCCTACAGTTGCATGTATCAATTCCTTGAAATCTCATAGGTAGGCACATTTATAAATATCCCTTTCATTTGTCTTTCTGGAGAACTATGACTAATACTCATGAGGTTATAGCAATTCCTATTTTTTTGTTAGACTTTTCATAATAACTTGAGTACCATAAAGTTCCTGATGCAGCGTTTATAATTGACAGTTTTCTCACTAAAGTTAAAGCAGCCTCTCATAGTTAAGGAAAGGGATTCAGAAATTAAGTAGCTTTTTCAAGGATATTCCATTAGAAACTGGATCTATTTTCTAAGCTTGTTTTCCCTAAAACATACCTCCCTTCAACTGTGAAACATTTGTATTTTCAATGAGCCAACCTGATGGTTAAAAGGTGATGGGAACATTAAGCTTATAGAGATGTGATCAAAAGAAAATCAGTGATTGTAAACCACTTTAATATGTAGTGCACAGTGGAAAGAATACAGACAGCTGAATCATTCTATCTCATTACAATCCAAATTTATTCCAGGCATCTGCACTATCCAAGACATGTTTTCTTATGAAATTTTAAACTTAAAAATCACAGATTAGTACTAAATATTCTTTTTGATTCTGTGCAGTTATAATTAAATTCACAACTTTTCAGAAACATTGTTAACTAGAAGTTAATGCTCTGAAATTAATGGTATCCTGCAGCCAAATACCAATATTATCAACTATTTTCAAGAATAGGTTTACATTGTAGAATGTAATTTTGTCAACCTAAATGCCAAGAGTGCCCTGAAACAGGGCTTCCTTTACATTCCCAGTGATTATTTCTATCAGAATGCAACCATTTCTAGCTTAAATATTGAGCACATGATTCTAAGAGGGACTGCCACAAGTTGGTAATGTGGCTTTGGGAGTAGTTATTTAATTTCACTAGTCCCCCCCCCCATAAAATTGTAATAACAATGGTCTTTATCTCAAGGGACCATTGTGAAATTAAGGGAAATAATCCATTAAAAAGTCAATGAACTCAATGTCCGACAGAAAATAGTCAACAAGCAGCAGCTCCTAGGATGTCAATAACAGTGGACATTTATCCATCACCCCCTGTGTAATAGGCACTGATGTCAGCAGTTTACACACTTATTAACTCAAGCTGTACAATGGCCTTCTGAGGTTGGTAACATTGTTATCCCCATTTCACTGCTGGAAAAACTGAAGTGTTTAGAGGCTAAGTACCTAGGGTCATAGCGCCAGTAAGTACCAAGTAGAGCATGGATCTGGGCACCAGAATCCTGCCTTCTCACTCAAGGTTACGTCATGTTTAATGTGATTTCTAGACACCCAACACATCTCTGATCTTGTGGAAACCATCTTCACTAGCAATTTGTTATTTCAGCCTCTGGCTAAGCAAACTACTATTAAGCAAACTACATGTTCAATGAAAAATTCAGAACATGTGGCATCATAAGCAAGAGTATTTGTGGTGATATGAGACGTCGTATAAGAAAGTCTGCCTCTTCACAAGTCACTGAATCTGAGGGAAGCATCTTTTCCAGAGACAGCCCTCAGTGTCACACCAGGCCCTGCCTCCTGTCGTGAACAGAAAAGGCAAATGATCTAGCCGCATAAGTGTCAAATTGTCATGGGGAGTTAGGATGATTCTAATTACATTTTCTCCTTTATTTAGAAACTATGGAAATAAGGGTCACCAATCATGTTCATGGGGAGATCTGAGTGAACAATTAGCCTCAGATTCTGCACCCTTGAACTAAATAGCTTTCATTTCAAAAGAGTGTCCTCTATGCTCAACTTAGGATCTATGTATAGTACAGGTTTCAGTTTTCTCATCTGTAGATTAGAAACAATATATCCCTTGACTGTTTATGATAAAGTTTTAAGGACTAATTTTTAAAAATCTTTGTATATTTCATATTTTATTGGTGCATTATGCTTGTACATAATGGTGGAATTCATCTTTCTGCAAATTCTTAGGTGTTCAATTGTGAAAGGGAATAACTAGAGTGGGTGTTCATGAGATGCAATATTAAACTGAAATTAGATTTCTCCAGATTATGTTGTTAATCACCCCACCCATGTTTTTACAGATGTAAAAAAGACTCATAGAGGTTGATGGGATTGACCCAGAATGCAGAATTCTGTAAAAGCCTATGATTCTCACTAATTCAGGTATTTAGAAAAGTTATTTTCCATTTCTTTCTGAGATATGGAAATAAAACAAACTAAAATTAAAATAATTTAACATTAGCTATAAAGATGACCTGCCTCCATTAATAGAAGGCTGACTGTACACCTTTAAGGTGACTGACCATATCAAGGAGGCTCAAAATAATGAACCCAAGTGGAATCAGATTAATTTTGACAAACAGGACAATGCAGGACTGAGGCCACATATCAGACACTTATTTGTTGACACCCTTCAATGCCCTAGAAGGAACAGACTTAAAGCTTGTTGTAACAAGTTTCATAAATCAAGTAAGCACATGCCTGTGGCACAGCATCTCTGAACGCCGTATGTTCTGAAGACAAAATACATGTCCATCATGCTAGTAAAAAGATGTCAATAGAAAGAAAATTGGAAAATTGGGACAGAAACATCGCCAGTAATTTTGTCCTTACCTAAGGAAATGTTTGAGTTCACTGCTATAACACACTTCAAATAACAAGAGATGTCAAATTATAAAACATTATGTTGATTTATCATGGTAGATGGAAAGGTACTAAGCAGTTAAAACATGGTGCCATAGAAGTATATGAAATGGCAATTTCAAGTATGAAATGGTATTTTTCCATTTTTTATTGGCACATTGTTGTACATAGTGCGATTTGCTGTTAGGTATTTGTATATGTACACAATATAATAGTTTGGCTAATTACACTTCCTAACACTTTCCCCTTCCCTCCCCTCGCCTCTTACCTCTTAGACCCTTTCCTCTGATCTCCCTTCAGATTTTCATAAGATCCACTCACCTTTTTCCTTTTTCCTCTACAAAAAGATGTTATTTAGTCCCCACTGACAATTGTCCTAAGACACAATATGAAACTGAAGTTAGAGATTTTTCAGATAACATTTTGAATCACCCTCCCCACCCCCACTTTTAGAGATGGTCATAAGATTTACAGAGGTTGTGGCACAAAGTTTGCGACAGGTCTGGCACAGGAATGCAGAATTCCATAACATCCCATGAGTCCCATTAATTCAAAAATTAAGAAACCACTGATGAGATCAAAATATTTTTTAATAACTCTAAAACTCTTCTGCAAATTTATATGAAAACTTAAAATGAAAAGCACTAAGTTTAAAAGGAATAGATCTAAAATGCAAAATGCTGGACTTCGTTGTATCTCCTCCTGATCACAGTATGGGCAAGAAGATAGGAAACAAACTGGTTGCAGGTCCTTGAGCGCCAAGAGATGATGGCTAAAGTATCACCTCTCCCCCCCAGGACAGCCCCAATGTGTATTTTCTTCCTTTCAAATCAGATGGATTATAATCCATGTTCAGAAATTCTGATGTATCATTCAATTAATAACACAAAGCATCCAAAGGAATGAGGTTCTCATGGGAATGAGGTAATTGGAAGCACTCTTTCAAACCTCACTATCCAAATGGCAGAAACAGCAAAGGTATGCCTATCTACCACCTGGACATTTCTACTAGTCAATAATCAGTGTGGATCCAGTGTCTTCTACATCAAGCACTGTGGGGGTAATAGACCAAGAACAACCCTTTCTTACCAAGTCTATAATTGCATGAGGAATTTATATCATAAAGCCAGGAACAATGCAGTTAAAATGTGAAGGTATACATTAGAGATTGCAGTCGAGTATCCCAGGGACAAGGAAATCTGCAAAGGCTAGAGAAGGCCAAGGAGGAAGCATAGGTCAGACACTTGAGTCAAAAGAAAATGAAGATTAATTTATCTAAAATACAATTTTTTTGAAATAATAGTGATAGCCATGTATTGGATGATCACAACATAGGGGTAAGAGAAATGACAGTGATGTTATATGACAGGAGACTGAGGAATTAGGAATACTAAGTTTTCTATAGTATATGTGAAGTATTATAGTGCTATATGAAAGTGGACTTAATTAAAAATGTGTATTGTAAACTCTAGAGTGACCACTTATTTAAGAAGTATAATTTATATGTTAAGAACCAAAATTCAGTTATGCAAATGCTCAAAAGCAGAAAATGTATGAGACAAAAAAATAAGTATAAGAATATATTGCCAATTAGGATATAGATTTCTGTGGGCTTTTAGACATTACTTTCAGATGAGTTTTTCTTTTACACTATTCCTCTATTATTTTGTTGGTTCTTTTAAGTTACACATGATAGAATCTATTTTCATGAAAGTATACAAGCATGGAATATATCTTGTTCTAACTAGGGCCCTATTCTTGTGGGTGTAAATAGTGGAATTTACTAGGAGTTTTATGTACATAGGAAAATTATGTTAGATTCATTCTGATTCCTATCCCTCTCCTTTCCCTTATTTCACCTTTGTTTAATCTACTGAACTTCTTCCTCCCCCCACCATTTATTGTGGTTTAGCATCCACATATCAGTGAACATTTGATGTTTGATTTTTTGGGGAACTCTTATTTCACTAAGCATGACAGTCTCCGGGGTCTATTCATTTACTGGAAAATGTCCAAATCATTCTTTATGGTTGAGTAATATTCCATTGCATATGTACACCACAATTTCTTTATCCATTCATCTATTGAAGGGCACCTCGATTAGCTCCAGAGCTTAGCTGTTGTGAGGTATATGCTACAAACATTGATGTGGCTTTGTCACTGTAGTATGCCGATTTTAAATCCTTTGGATATATGCTCAGGAATGGCATAACTGAGTCAAATGGTGGTTCCATTCTTAGTTTGAGCAATCTTCCAGAGTGGTTGTGCCAATCTGCAGTCCCACCAACAATGTATAAGCCTATGCTTTTCTCCACATCCTCAACCATATTTATTGTTACTTATATTCTTCATAGTTGCCAATGTGACTGGAGATGAAATTTCAGTGTAGTTTAATTGGTATTTCTCTAATTGCTAGAGATGTTGAACATATTTCATGTATTTGACCTTTTTTGAGAAGGTTCAACTTCTAGAACTCAAATGAATTCAGCAAAGTAGGATACAAAATTAACACCCACAAAAATCAATTGCATTCCTATACTCCAATGAAGAATCAGTTGAAAGAAATGAGGGAAACGATCCCTTTTGACAATAGCCTCAAGAACAAAACAAAACAAAAAATACTTGGGATTCAATCTAGCAAGAGGTGAAGGATCTACAATGAAAACTATAGAACACTAAAATTCAGTAAGACCTTAGAAGATGGAAAGATCTCCCATGTTCTTGGATAGGCAGAATCTTGTCAAAATGGCCATACTACCAAAGCACCATCCAGATTCACCCAGACTCAATGCGATTTCCATCAAAATTCCAATGACATTCTTTATAGAAAAAACTGTCATGAAATTCATTTGGAAAAACAAGAGGCCCAGAAGAGAATGTAATCCTTAGTGAGAAAAAAGCAGGAGACAAAACTTAGACCTTAAATTATACTACAGAGCTATAGCAACAAAAATAGCATTGTATTGACAAAACCAGGTAAGCCCCCCAATAGAACAGAATAGAAGACAAACTGAACTAAATACAGTATCTCATACTAGACAGAAGGCACCAAAAATATACATTGGAGAAGAGAGCCTCAACAAATGGTGCTGGGAAAACTGGAAATCCATACATCACAAAATGAAATCGGAGCCTCTCACCCTGCACAAAAATCAACTATAAGTGAATCAAAACCTAGGAATTAGACTAGAAACCCTGCACATACTAGAGGTTTGACATTTCTTTGGGTTATACCAGTATTTAAAAGACTTTGCTTAGACTGGACATGATGGTGCATGCCTGTAATCCCAGCAGCTCAAGAGGCTGGGCCAGGAGGATTGGGAGGTCAAAACCAGTCTCAGCAATTTAGCAAGGCCCTAAGCAGCTCAGTAAGACCCAGTTTCAAAATATTTAGAAAGGATTAGGGGATATAGCTCAATGATTAACATCCCTGGGTTCACAATAAAAAAATTAAAAGATTTCTCAGAAATAAATCAATTCCCATACTAAATACCTCATTGCTTTTTGATTTCTATTTCATTAGAAAGAAGGACTCATCCCCACATCCCTTCCTACTCCCCCAGAGAAAACCTTCATTGATAGCCATTCCTGGAAATGGGCTGGGAAAGGATCAAGGCAAGCTGACTTCCATATATATACCTTTAATGAAGCCCCATATCCATTCCATTTCTTGACAGTCACTCCAGCCTTTGGATTTAATAAGTACAGTTAATTAAATTAATATCAGAACTGGCTTTTAGAATAAGTTAAAGTTAGCCCTTCTATACAAGCTATTTTATTGTGCTAGGCCCAAGGAATCTTTTCACAAAGGATGCCAGATGTCATGAGATTCTTGTCACCTCCAATTTCCTCACAGAATGGTTATAAGCAATATTTCTAGGGCAAGTTTATTCCAGGTTATGGGAAGTCTTTAAACCTCAAACATCATCCTTAAATCCCATGATAAATTTATGTAATTTAGCAAGCAACAGCTCCTAAATCTCATAGCTTGGTTTCATGTACAAATTCTCACATATCCAGAAATATTCTGCTGCATGGACCTGTCTCGATATTTCTGTGTAATGATGATCAGACAGGAGGAACAGCAGACAGACCTTACAAACCTTGGAAGAACTGAATATGGATTCTGGCTGGGGCTGCTTCACAGGCCCAGCAGTAACCAAGTTAAAGCCCTCTGTTAGTCTGCTTTCCGTTGCTGTTACAAAATATTTAAGAAAGCAACCTAAAGAGAGATTGTCTTCTGGTTTCAGAAGTTTTCAGTCCCTGGTCATCTGGCTCCTTTGTTTCTGAGTCTGCAGTAAAGTAGTGCATTATGCACAAAGAGCATGGTGGGACAAAGTTGCTCCACTCATGACACCCAGGAAGCACAGACGAGCAGAGGAAGGGGCCAGGGATAAGACAGTCCTTAAGGAACTATGAAGGACCCACTCCCTTCAACTAAGTCCCACCTCCTACAGTTTCCCCCACCTTCAATAGTATATTCAGCTATGAATCCATCAGTGAATTAATCCCTGGCCCTCCTGTCTCTCCCTCTCACTGCTTCCCAGATCTATGAGGTGAGCTGCTTTGTTCTGCCATTTCCTTTCACCATGACTCACCTATGGGCCAAAGGAATAGAGTCAATCTACCTGGGACTAAACCTCAAAATCATAAGTCAAAATAAATGTTCCCCATTGTTGTTCTCAGGCATTTTGTCACAGTGATGGAACGCTAACATACCCTCCCCATACAAATTCTAGGTTTTGATTTCCTCTACCCTCTATTTCATCATCTTTTCTCTCACCTTTCATGTATGGAATTGAATCCAGTCTCATCTGTTGATGACTAAATTCTTCCTTTTCCTCAATGCTCAGAACTAATCTTTCATTGGTGTCTTTTAAATATTTCTTGGGATTTAGCTGGACTATGGCTGTCTAAATCTATTTGACACTGAGCATGGTGATGCATACCTGTAATCCCAGTGACTCTGGAGGCTCAGGCAAGAGGATCACAAGTTCAAAGACCATCCTCAAACTTAGTGAGGGCCTAAGCAACTTAGTGAAGCCCTTCTTTTAAAAAAGTTTTTAAAAGACTGGGGATGTGGTTCAGTGGTTTTAAGTGTCCTTGGGTTCAATCCCTGGTACCAAAAAAAAAAAATAAAATCTACTTGAACTTAAGCTCCAAGTGGGTAGGAATCTTCTGTTTTGTTCACATACTCTCAGCCTAAAACAGTGCTAAGGACCAATTTTTCACACCCTCAAACTTGAATAAACTTTTTCCAACCACTTTCCCATCCCCACTTACCATACATCCTACCCTCTGATCCCTCACACAAACGCAGCTCCTAGTAACTGAGGTGGATCTGCTACAAATCAAATAAATAGTCTCCATTTTAAAGTGACACTCCATTCATAGTGTCAATAACTGTCAGATGCTTTACAAATATTTTATCTATTCCTTACAGAAGACCTGGCTATTTATTGCTATCTTAAGTTAAAAATACTTATGGATGAGAGAGGTGAAATGAGACTCTTGCCCAAAGGCCACAGTTGGAAAGTGATGAAGCTTCAATTCCAACCCAAATCTCTGCCCAGTACTAGTGGTTTATTTATATACACAAAGGTACATAACATATACATACATATGTAATATGTATATGCATATTATACCTATATTGCCTGTACTTACGTTAGCATTCGTATTTTTAAAAATGCTTTACAGAAAGAGGAATCTGGGCTTGGGGGTGGGATTTCTCTCAAACAGTTCAGGGACAGGTGTTAACAGTAGCAGCTGCCAGGCTGTGAAGTAGGGTTGGCTGCTGGGGTGTCTGATGCAAATCACTGCAGCTGCTGGGACAGCTATAGCAACATCTCTGCAATGACTAAGCCAGACTTAAGGTAGCAAGGGAAAATGAACAATGCAAATTGATCTGAATGGTTATTGATTCAGAGGTACTAGAGATATAAAAAGGAAAATTGAAAAAATCTTTCCAATACAACAATTCAGTTTTGGTTGATAAAAATAGATCTGTTTCATTACAAAACAGTAAACTGTTCACTCCAGGAATTTAGTTAAACATTTCTATCAGGATTGTAAACAAATGGAGGCTTGTTCAAAATAGGTGAACAAAAACATCTCTATAATGATTAATGTTTGCAAGAGGAAAAGTCCCACTGTCTCCAGCCTATAGTATTTTTCCACAGTTCTTATTACCTAAATAAATGCCAGTTGCCAAGAACAGCCCTGAAGACCTTATATAAAACAGTACTTGCACTTGAAGTTATGGGAGCCAAATGACTTAATTCAGACCCATATTTCTCATTTCACCTCAAGAGTAAGATCAGGATGAGGCAAGAATTTTGCCAATTCCAAACTGCACTATATTGTAACTGTTTTTTAAACAATTTCTTGGTAAAAAAGAAATTATCCTTCTAAAATGAAAAATTCTCAAAACAGCTATTTTCCCCTTGCAAGGACTAGAGATTAAGTTAATATACTCACCACCCATGTTTGGTTAGGTTGAAAGATTGGGGAGAAAAAGTTTTAAACAAAAATGCATTTTTCATAAACCGGTTTCAAAAGATTTATGCTAATCACCAGGAATTATCAAAAGCAATCACATAAAACTTCATACTAAATGGCCAAGTCAGCCCTCAAGACCAAGATTTGGTCTCAAGTCACATTTGTCACTAGTCATGTTTTTGTAATTAGAAAAAGACAACTGCTAGTCATAAGAGTAAGAAAAATAGAACAGTATTCAATCACTTTAGAAAATTTCCTTACCATGCCTTGAGGAAAAGGGAAAAATGAAATCATTAAGGATTTCACTTTCTTTCACAGAAAACCAAGCCAAAAATCAGGCATAAATGGCAAACTATGTAATTGACTCAGTTTGATGGGGAACTATTTACAATATAGTGTTTGTAATTTTCTTTCTACCAAGAAAATATGTGGGCATATGCTCTTCATCAAAAAATCAAGGGAGTTGAAGTGGGGGACAGGGATAAAAATTGTTGAACTCCACAAATTTGATAAGCATTTAGAAGAAAGCCTTACATTTATTCTTGAGCAATATGCAAAATATTGCCAACCTTTTTTTTTAACATGACACCAGAACCCAAAATGTTTTGAAGTTTCTTGAAACAAAGATGCTGTAGTTCAGTGCTTACATGTGAATTTAAGAGTTCCACATTTCCCTTGAAGGTCTCCTATGTACTCTACAAAACTGAGGAGTCCTATGCTGCTGACTTTTTGCCAATATTAATTTACGGTCACAAAAGAATGAACTATGAAGATCCATTCATCTTTCTTACCACATTTTCAGGAGCACTACGTAACTGGACAGCAGCAGAGAAACTAGATTACTGTAGCCCAACTATAATATCCCTTTTTATCTTCTCTTGCTAATTAGGTTGGAATGAAAGTACAAGAAAATTGGTATCACACCACAGAATCTCTTTTAGTGTAAATTTTTGGGGGGAGGGTACTGGGAATTGAACTCAGGAGCACTCAACCACTGGGCCACATCCCAGTCCTATTTTGTATTTTATTTAGCAACAGGATCTCACCGAGTTGCTTAGTACCTCGCTTTTGCCAAGGCTGGTTTTGAACTCCGGATTCTCCTGCCTCAGTCTACCAAGCCTCTGGGACTACAGGTGTGCGCCGGTGTGCCTGGCTTTTAGTGTCATTTCTATGAATAAAATCATATTGTACAAAATATTGCCCCCTTGGAAATCCCTGTGATAGGGTATTAACACTTCTATTTTTCTTGGTCAAATGCTCATGCCTTTCCTTGAAGGTGGTTGAGGAGACCTGTAGGGAGGTTAGTTAAGCACAAGCAGGGCCTCCAGGTGAGGTGCAGAATATGACCTGCACCTGTGTGGTACATGAGGCCCGAGGCCCAGGAACATTTCCATTGGGTGTTATACTGGTTCTGACCTCTCAAAAGGTCAGCACAAGTAGTTTTAGAATCTCCACCTCAGTCTTCATGACTGGACATGGTACTTCTTATTCTATTGCTCAGTAACAAAACAAAATGATATTGGGGTTTTGCAAACCACACAGGCACTTTGATAAAGCCCAAGATTCAAAAATAAGGTTAATTGGGCTAATCGGCATATCCTCTAAATTGATTGGTTCAGAGGTGGGGAATTGCTCCAATTCAAACTAACTTGAGATAGGCCTAGAAGGGAAAGGAGACCTTTAACATTTAGGTATGAACATGAGAAAAGGTGACATACCAAACAAATGTAGACACTCCAGTGACTGCCGGGGAGGGCCCCCTTCAACCACAACGTCAATGAAAGTCAAGAGAGTAATAGTCCAGTCAGGAGACTACTAGAACCAGGTCCTGGAGACAGCGACTCCCAGCTTTACAAGAAGTCAGCCCTACTCTCGAGTTTCCCAAATATTTAAGGCAATAAAGAAACTTCTGCTTAAGCCATTTGGGGTTGGGTCTTCAGTGATTTGCTGTTAAAATCTTCCTTATACAAAAAGGTAAGAAAAGGTGGCAAATTGACAGGGAGGTTAGGAAACTATGGAGTTTGGGTTCCTCCAATAAAGAAGTCTAGACCTTTTTCTGGAAATAGTGAGAAAATTGTTTGAATTTCTAGTAGTTATAACAGGGCTGCTCCTGAAATCCTGATACACAAGCCCATGAATCTGTAGTAACAAATCCACAGTTTAATTTTTTCTATATTAAGTTGCTACAATATAAATGTTTTTCACATAGCTGGATTGTTGCAGGGCTAGGGTTTCACAGAATACAAGAAAAAAATAGAACATCTTGGTCCAATTTTTTAAAAAGGAAAATTGCAAAGTGATATGTTGGCAGATAGGGAATTTAAAGTTAGGTATGTTAGGAATAATAGCAAGATGGCTAGGATAATAACGTTCCTATAGGAAACATGGAATTCTCACACTGGGTAATTGTGGAGTGTTTAATAGAGTAATCACAAGTATGTTTGCAAGGACAAGATGTATCAAAGCCACAGGAGTAACAATTCACAAGGGGTGTATGTCAGGGAATTTTACCACACCAACATGAAGGGGTAGGTGGAAGAAATAAGTACCAGAACTGAGAGTGTCTATACTGAAAAGACCTCCTGGTAGTCCACAGGAATCCTGCATGGAGAGTGCAGAGGGAATAAATGCCCTTTCTTTATCCCCTCTAATCAGATTACCCATTCACTAGACCCAACTGGAAGCCAGAGAGCAAAGGAGTCCATTGACCCAGATCATTCTTGTGGGAAGGGGTAAAGATCCTGGATGGTAAATCCAAGAAACAAGATTTCCAATGAATTTAAGATTTGGAGAAGGCTAGTTCTTAGGATTGAACATTTGTCTGTAATTTGGGGTGGATGATGAGTGGAACAGACTGAATGACCACTGCAATTGATGCAACCTGGATAGTGTTAGGCTCAAGGCTTGTGTGAACTGTATGTGGACTCAAGGCATTCCCCATGAAACTGTGTAGAGCAGAAGGTGCAAGTTCCGAAGTTCTGAATGTGGGTAAATACCAGGCAATCAATTCAACAGCAGCAATTGGGAAGAGAACAAGGATGGACCCTAGGGATTATTTTATGTAATGAGGACCTTTTTTCTCCCCCAAGTGCCTATTGAAGAATGGGATAAGCAGCTTCCCTAGAGAGATTTGAATACGTGTCTATTCTAATGAGGTAGCTTCCAGGAATGGCAGAAAGGAGTTCAGAATGATTTATTCTATCATTCAACAAAAATACGTAAGATCTTTTGTTGCAGCACAACAATATAACCAGTTTGGAGCACACTACATTTCTCAGCTATTGTTTAGAAAGAAACCAAAGATAGATCTTAGAGAAAAGGAACATGACATTTCTAAGAAATTGTATTGGGATAGACACTAAAATCCAAATAATTACTTAGAATTAAATGAGAATGGTTTTGATGAAAAAAAATGTTATGAACCACACAATGTAAACATCATTCTAAAGTATTATTTTGCTTACTATTCAAATATCCTGCTCAGAGGAAGATTTCTATATTTTAGATGAGGGACATAAATTATTTTCCCAATATCACACTGTTAAATGTCAGTGTAATATAAGTACAAACATTACTTTTACAGGACCATACGGCTGTCACTCAAAGGGGAGCCTGTTCCACTTCACAGCATTTTTTAGGCTCCTCTGGAATTCATATTTCTATTGTACCACACAATTCTTGCAAAAAGGAAAATTTTGATCACTGCTCTCAACTGTTCAGGAAAATCATCTCAACTTTGATATTTCTGTCCCAAAAAATAGCAACACTCAGAAGGGGGCAAAAATCAGTGTGTAATTCTGGAATTTTATTCTCTTATCGCAGAAGAGTGACCCTCCTGATGAGTGGAATTGATTGAATCTGGTATACTCTGGACCTTGTTTTCCAGAAGGTAGAATTAATGAATTGAAAAGTCAACACAAACCTCACACACCTGGACCACTGTAATCCAGAGTATTGATCAGTTTTACTCTTGTTTCCAGAAAACAAAATCAGCTGTTCTCAGAAGTGTGGCCACATGAAACATTGCTTAGAAACTTGTTAGACATGCAGTTCTCTATTTCTACCCAGACCTACTTACTAGATCCCAAACTCTGGGGACCTACAACCTGCATTGTAACAAAACCTCCCAGGTGATTGGGTCCTTAATAGAACCACTGCTTTTGTTGCCATCTGCTATCATTGTTCATATTCCACAGATTAGAAGCAGTGTGGTAGGAGGGATATATTATTGCTGTCACCTAATCTTCATCACATAGGACACTGAGCAGGAAATGTTAGGGTTAAACAATACAACACAAACTAAATTTAAAAAACCCAAGGACTGATTTAGTAATCAAGGACCACAATGAAAGAGAACTTCTTGAATTGCAGTAGTTACAGCAGCTTGATCACACTTGTTAGTGTAGGGCTAGCCATAGTGGGTCTTTGATTACTTTAGTATTTAAGTACCTGTTATAAAAAATAGATCTTAATACAGAAACTTCATGGTTTTAGGAGATGAACCTTTTGTTGCATGATTCCAGACTAAGTCTCAAGGGCTACAATAGATACTAACTAGTTACTGGAAAATGAGATTTAGTATTAACCTCAGATTTGTGCCATGTATCCTCAGGCCCATAAATTTAAATGAACTGCTACCCACGAGATGACTACCACTTGTTGTCTACATTGTTTTTATATGTAGGTCCTCACTGCTATTGATTTCAGAACATCAGACTGAGTTCAACCCATGATTTGTGTATTTTAATCAACACACAAAAGGTAAAAATCTGCCAAACCAAGCTAGAGCAAAGCCCGTGGAAATATTTCAAACCTAAAAGTTCAGGAAAAACTTGAATAGGGTTTGTTTTGAACATTTTCTCTAAGAAAGATCATTTTTCAAACCCAAAGGAATCATATATAAAAGTATGCCTTGGTCTTATGGTCATATCAGGATTAGTAGAAAAGGTAGAGAAAACATGGCCAATGAGCTACAGAAAAGGAATCTCCTGAAAAGAAAGGAACATTCATTAAATGCTGAGCTAGAGGATATGGCATAGAAAGACCAAGGAGGCATATCTTAATTGTGACCAGGGATTATGTTTTCCAGAACAGGGCTGAAATTCAATAGCAGAAAAGGAGGGCATCAGTGAGCAAACCACCATAACTATCCACAATAAAACCAGATTCAGTATAATCATACCCAAATGCCACAGGGAAGGAGTGCCATGGAGTGCTGTGCCCACTGCTATTCCCCTCAGTGCTTGACACCGCTCCACTGGTAATAATGAAGATTCTTGCATGGTCAGATCTTCTGGAAAACATGTACGTGGCATGCTCCTTCTAGCTCTTGTGTTTTTTGGGTTTTTTTGTTTTTTTGTTATCAATGGTGTAATATTTGGGTGTCTACATTTACAAATTTCCAAGGAAAATTAAATATTATATGAATTAGAACATGAAAACAAGACTGTTTTCCCCTTAGTTTCATATGTAGTAAGACTAAGTAATAAGAAATCTTATGAAAAAATCCAGCAAGAGTGACTGTTTACCTCTAGGGAAACAGTTACCGCTCCTAATTGGCCTGAAGCAGCTCAGTTAATGATTCAGAGAAAGCTCAGAAAGAAACTCCCTATCGTTCCTGCTGTTTCCATGGTACAAGGGCCCCCTCCAGCTGACCCTCCACTTTCCTATACAGGTGTATATTATGAAGGAAAGTTAATAGTTTGGAAAAATGGCAAATGGGTCCGAGGCGAAACACTTGGGCTCATGGAAAGGTTAGCACGTGAAGGTTAGTTTAATATTACCCATAGTAAAAGCAACTAGAAAGTATTGCTTAAAATGTTTTTTAGTTAAAAATGAAAAGTGCATATAGGTCAGTAGGATCTTAACAATAGCTAGCTGTGACCTAGTTGTAATGACTGTTCCGCAAATTAACTTCTCACTTCTGTAAATCATTAAAGTTTGAGTTGTAAGCTAAAGTATAAAAACCCCCAGAGATTGTGCATTATTGGTCGTCTTTGTTGCCCGCAACAAAGACGCGATCCCAGGAATGTATATTCAGCTCTTTATCTTGCGCGCCCGTTTCTTTCTCTTTTTCTTGCCCGTTTCCTCCCGCTCCCGTTTCCTCCCTCTTCTTCTTCTTCTTCCCTTCCCCCCACAGTCCCCCAGTGTCTCAGTCTCCCTCTCTCTCTCTTATACCCTCAGTTGACCAATCACAGAACTTTCACGTGAAGGATGCATGGGCAAGCAAAGACTTAAAGCACGAACCAGACACACATGTGGCCAGTTTACAACCAACTGATAGGAATAACTTTCGCAAAGATACACCTGTTTACTCCATGGCAACAGCAAAACTGGCATACTGCCAGGCGCCATCTTAGCGTAGAGCGGGGGTACCCGGAATACCCTGACAGTGAATAGATTAGATTTAGATTTAGCCTCAGAGCACTTGGTGTCTCTGTGTGCTATGTCTCCACCGTGCTGACACTTCTCCACCCAGGACCCCCGACTCCTGCTAGGGCTGGATCCCGGCAAAGGAGGGTGCACAGACAAGGATGTTGCTTCTTTATAGTAAGAAGCACAGATTGCATTACCTAGGCTTCTAATAATGGCAAAAATAGAGGAAAGCAAGGTAGAGTGCTGTGCCTGATGGGCTCACAGAACTCCAGCTGGGAGAGCAGTTACAGCAGTTTCATTTGCTTCAACAGCTTGTTGAGGGTGAGATATTGGATTGAGATATATGGAGATATTTGGAAGAACTTCCTTAGAGGAGGCATTCATATGCCTTAAAGCAGAAGCCCATCCATAGCCATTGTGCCAAGAGCTTAAGTATTACTTGGGACCTTGCTGGGGATAGAAAACAAAAAGCATGAGAGAAACCCTTTTGGAGTAGTTCTGATTTGAGCAATGGGCTAAAACTGAAAAAAGTTTTTACATTTAATGGTGTTCTTTCATTTCCCACTAGGCAGATATCATGTTGACCCTGGTTTCAATAGATCGGTGGTGGAGGGATGAACTCTTAGAGACAGTAAATTGGGGTAGGTGATAAAAGGAAAAGATGTTACTACAGCTGATAGTAGTTAGAAGAACAACAAGTGCTAAACTTTCAATCACACCCAGCCTCTACTATCTGCCATTGAGCAGATAAGGGAAAATGTTTATAACCCAGGGAAAGATGACAAAAGCTTTGGAAAAGGAATATAAAATCACAATGATTACTTAAGTAGAAGTTTCCCAGGCAGCCCAACCCAATGGCTCATATTCTAAAGCTCTGAATGGTCGGTCAATCCCCACTCCCCCAAAAAGCCTTTCAATTAATATCAGTTTCTCCATGTTCTTATTCTTTACGATGTTTTAGTTTTGTGTCAGCTCTTTTCAGTGCTCATTAAATTTTTAATCTGTTTCTAATTAGGAAATCTCTGCTTAGAGTCAAGAGTTTGACATTGATCTATAACTTCAAAACCCTTAGGTTGTTGTTAATTTCATCATGTGAGCTCATTCTCCCCAGTTGTTAATTTCACGTGGCCAATCTAACACATTTAATGCTTACAATGAGGGCTCCGGAAAGTTTTAGCTAGATTTAGGGTAGCAGAAAACTGAGAAAACTGGAGTCCTTAGGTAGGAAAAAGTAGAATCTTCTGAAAGACACACCAAGGAATGAAATAGAACTTCAGATGAGCCAACTGAAGAGAAAGTATCACCCCAGTTGGAGATGTGAGTTTCTTCCCCCCAGATACTACCTGGAATAATAATTGACCACGTTCAAATAAATATTGACCACGTTCCTTAAATGACAGATACACAGTTGTTCTTGACTTTGGTGGAATCCCAGAATCACCAGCATCAAAATACAAAATCACAAAAATGTTAAAGACAGTAACTGGCTTTTACACCCCAATGTAGAATTGTGCAGTTCGAAGAAGTCCGAGTTTTGATATAGTCAGAGACGTTTATGGACTGAAAACGGAAGTGACATACAAGGTGCTCCAGCTCCTCCTCCTCATTTTGCCTGTTTAAATCAGCTGGTTGGCGTCATTTAACTGCTGCCCAGCTGCTGGGATTGACTGAGGTGCAGCCACTTGTCACGAGAGTATAGTACTAAATTAGGCTTCTAGTTAGTCTAGCTGGGTTGCATTTCATCACTTAATAACATACAAAGACATCCTCAGGCTTAGACAATTTAATATGCGGGATCTTTTCAAAATACTGAAGGTTCAGCATGAAAAAAATAATAATAATAAGCTTTTACTTTTCCCCTGAACATGATTTTTATTAAAGCATGTATTTTTACATTTACCTTTTTATTGTTCCTGTTTATGTAATGTCTTTTCCCCAAGCTCCTTGATGTCTGGGACTTATTTGACTTTGTATCCTTGATGCATGCTATATGAAAGCTACTTACTATGTTTTTGTTTTAGGATTGCATAACGACCCTAATGCTTTTAGAGATGCATTTCTGCTCCTAATTTAAAATTAGCTTCCAGGTTTTAGCATTTGTTCGTACCCTGTTTATCTCACAGCAAGTGAGATATCTTTCTTCTTCATCTCCTTAAAAGATAGAATCAGATTATAATGTCTTTGTTAATGTCATATTGTCCTTTCTCAAATGCTCCTTGGGAATCACCAAGTCAGTGATGCAAACTAGTTTGTCTTTCAAACTTTCTAGGATATTCTAGAATTGAGATTTTCAGTGACTTGAAGGTTAGTACTCACTACATAATTCTCAAATTTTTAGGACATTTGGTTTGTTTGTATAAATTCCAAATGCTTATGTTCTCATTAATTCAGTATCGCTAAACAAATTCCATTTTTTTAACTAAGGGGGGCAATGTTATTTCCAGATAAGTTAAATTTCTAAATGAAATAGGAATTGCTTCAAACATTTTAAATGTTTTTAATACATATACACATAGATAAATAAATGACATAGATAATTGTTAAAACTAAGGAAAGGGTTGTATGTTTTTGAACTTCAAAATCAGTACTGATATCATAAGTCAAAATCAAATAGGATGGCTGGGGTTGTGACTCAGTGGTAGAGCTCTTGCCTAGCACGTGTGAGGTACTAGGTTTGGTTCTCAGCACCACATAAAATGTATACATAAATAAAGTTATTGTATCCATCTACAACTAAAAATTTTTTTAAAAAACTGAACAGGAAAAATGCTATTCAAATTTCTAGCAAGGCATATGGATTCTCATTAAAAACAACTTGAAGTAAAAAGTTAATCTAAACATTTTTTTCATTTCTGTTGAAAATTTTCTAAAAGGTACTATAGCCTTCTATAGTTATTGCTATAACATAGTAATTGAGCTCTTTCATGGTTAACATTCAGTACCCCAAGATCTCATTATGTAACAAAACTATGCCTCTCTAAATACCTTAAAGTAATATAAAGTTCAACCCCTTATTTTTCAGGTAAAGAACTAAGCACCTTAAAGACCTGCTATAGTTACACAGAATTCAGATACAGAACCGTGATTTAACCTGCCTTATAGTTTCAGTTCCAGGGCTCAAAGATACTCATGGTGTTAGAGGGGAGAGATGTTAGGACTCTAAGGCATTGCTAGTTATGAAGATATGTTTATATCTGCATCCATCTATACATATTCTTGGCAAATTTTGTTTCAATTAACCATGGTGCCATTTTAATACATTGTTATTTTCAAGGAAAAAGAAAGCTATTATAAAATTATTTTCCTGACATTTCTATTTTGGTGTGATGCCAGACTTACGTTTCCCACAAATACAGATGAAGACTTGGTGTGGGAGGTGGAGGAGACTCTACCCAAAGACTATTATTTGCAAGAGATTAGAATGCATTTCCATTAAATCAGTGCAACGGATCAGCACAATTGGGTTCTTTCTCTCCTGCCCTTTCTGTCTCTCCCCAGGGAGTACAAAGTCCAGGTAGGTCATAACAGGAGAAGAAGCAGAAGAGGGAGGACAGTGACCTCAGGTTTATCCTCTGAAACACTTATTACTGGAAAGCACAAGAATAAATGTACTCAGCAGCCTTCTGAAAATGTGACGAGGGACTTCTGCTCAAGAATAACCTATGGCATTCAAGTGTTGACTGTTTATCCCACATGCTCTGGATCAGAATCTGTGAGGAACTGGATTCAAGAGTTTGCATTGTTAATGAGCTCCCAGATAATTCTTATACACCCTACAGTTTGAGAACCACAAAGCTAAAAAGTTTTCTGAGGCATTTTTTAAAAAATCACTTCAGAAAATTTCAATAAATAACACATATTCAGTATCATGAATATTCAGAAAATGAATACATTCAAAAAACCAGCACCAACATACAGAAACAGAATAGATTTTTTACACAAGAATTTGGTTCCAAGAAGATTATATTGTGTGTGAAAACTGAAAAGTATGTTCAGATATTGATCATTATTTGAAGAAATCCAAGAAAACACAAAGGAATACAATGTTAAATATATTCTAGCTGATCAGCAAATGCTAAAATGCTCTAGGATAAAATATTCAAATATTTATTGTTTTACTATATGTTATAACCAAATTCATCATAAAATAAAAGGAAGAATTTCTTCCTCCATATTAAGCTTGAAATTTTTTATTCTTCCCTGATATTCTTTAGAAAAAGAAATCTTAATGTTTAGTTAGAGGTTAAGCATTTATCCTGTGAAAGGGCAATAAAAGGAAAGATGAAAGAATGGTGTCACTTTCATCAATAATCTGTACTACTTAAAGTCTTCTGAGAAAGCTAAACAATAGGCAATAGATACAATTTTTCTCCTCAGTCCCATTCACCCAGGCAATTTTTTTTTGTTTGTGTTTTCCTAGAACAACTTTGGATAAGCTGATATTACAGAGGCAGCACGTTAATGTTTTCAAATAACATTATAAGAAATATTTCTACAGTAAATACAAGCAAAAATATGTCAAAGACTTTAAATCAATCCACTATATAAAAGGCAGTGAATGATTCTTAATATTCTCCACAATCTTTAAGAGCTAACATTCACAATACTTTCTAGACATCAAGTTGGCTAATTGTTGGTGTTGAAGATTCTGTCAATAGCTTAATAAAATTCAACAAAAAGGTAGTATGAAAAAAAGTTTGTTTCAGATGAAATTCATAGGAAAATAATTTAGTAAAGCAATGGAATATCTCATTATTTTGGTTAATACATCAAAACCAAAATTTATTTAAAGCATATCATTGATGGATTATTTTGTAATTATGTTGTGAAAAGATCTGGATGTAAAACTCTCCTTTCTAGCTAAATGAACTTTGGTCATCAGTTTATATCTTTTGGACTCAGTTTCACTTTGGTATTCCTTGTCATGTGTAAAGCATTCTATCTAGTAATGTGTTTATGGATTGTGCTAAGTGAAATAAGCCAATCCCCCAAAAAACAAAGGCCGAATGTTTCCCCTGATAAGTGGATGATGATATAGAATTTGGTTGGTGGGGGTGGGGGGTGAGAGAAGAATGGAGGAACTTTAGATTACATAGAGGGAAATGAGAGGGGGAGGGGGCAAAGGTATGAAAAATAGTGGAATGAGACAGACATCATTACCCCATGTACATGTATGATTAATAAGAATGATATGAATGTACATCATGCACAACCATAGAAATGAAAATTTGTACCCCATGTGTACAGTGAATCAAAATGAAGTCTGTAAAAATTTTTAAAAAGTATAAAAGAATGCAAAACGATGAGATAATAAAACAGAGGTTTAAGAAGCAAATGGAAAGCCACCTCTTTTGCCTCCCTTTTAGAAAACAGACTGCATCATTCCTAGGGAAGATAAAGTTAACCAACCTTTAAGCAGAGTCCTTTCTAAATTGGCCTCTTTCTAAATTGGAAAGTTCACCATCAAGGAGCAAAGGTATTCAAATTTTATCCAATTTTTCTCCCTTTCTTGTTCTACTGAGATGATATAAGATCATCTATATATAACCTAAATAAATCAAATAAGATATAAAAGCAGTAATTTGAAAAAAATCAATATTTTCTAAGATTGCTGAAAATATCATTCCATAAGAAGTGAATTATCCTTTTTCCCTGATGGCCCTGAATATGGGGTAAATGACATTCTAATTTAGAACATTATCTTTTAGATTCATGACTGCTTTAAACGTTCCTTGATTATTTAAGCTTCAAATAAGCCTAAACAAAGGAAGACTTAATATTGGGATAAACTGAAGGTCATTGCATTTAGTACTTATTTATATGAAATCAGTCTCTAGGTATACCTGGTAGTAATAGTGAAGAATTTTTTCCTCTTCCTCAACCAAACCACATAACATGAATTGTGTTTAAAGAAAATGGTAATAACTGGGAAAACAGGAAAAAATTGATTGTTGTCATATATTGTCCTCTTCTTTTCAGGCTGCTATAGAAAATTATCATAGACTGAGTATTTCTCATGATTCTTGATGCTGAGAAGTTCAAGACCCAGTACCAGGAGAACAGATCTAATTGATTGAGTCTACTTCTTGGTTTGCAGAAGACTGTCTTCTCATTGCATTCACATTACATGCTGGAGAGCAGAGAAAGACAATAAACTCTCCTAATTCTTATGATGACACTAATTCCTCATGACAGCTCCACCCTCATGACCTAAGCACTTTAAAGTCCCAACTTCCTAATATGATCACAGCGGAGGTTAGGATTTAAATAGATAAATTTGGGGGAAGAGACAAACATTCAACCCATAACATGTACATTTCCAAGATGTGGCACCATTACCAGAGATTGATCGAGCACCTAAAATGTATCAAGCAGCATCTTCAGTTGTGGGAAGAACAGGAAATACCCTAGATATGTTGTCTCCAGAGGTAAAGAAGACAATGACACAGGGAATTATAAAAAGGATAATGAGGAAACTGAAGAACAAAATACAACCATGGGAGCTCTCCAGCCATCCCACCCAGCTTAGGAGTTGTCTAAATGATTTCCATGAGGAAATGGCATCTGGGTTGGAGGCAGATGACCTTGGACACTTTTTGGTCAGTTTTTTGGACACTAGTCACAGGTCAAGGAAGTGAGAGTAAATGAGATGTGCTGAGAAGTGGAAGGGCTTCAAATTGACATGAGTTTGGCATGTGTATGGGAAAGAGAGGAAGAGATGCTGATGACTTAAGCAAATGCCAGACATCATGAAATGTTTTGCAAATCCAAAGAGTTTGACTCTATCCCTTGGGCAATGCAAAGTCAGAGAAGGAATTTAAGCAGGGGGAGTAACACCAAGATTTGTTCAATGATAATAAAAACAATAAGAGCTACCATTAAATGCTTTCTGGGATAAACCCTTTAATATTTACCATAACCCTAGGAAGTTGATATTATTATCTCTACTTTCTTAGTAAGCAAAGTGAATCTTACAGAGGATGTTTGCCCAGAGTTCATGCATCTAGGATGTGATTGGGACACAACTTGTACCCAAATCTGCTGACTCCAGGGGAAAGTGGGGGAGCAAAGAATCATTATTAAGTTGAACCATATGAAATTGCTTAAAATGGCAATTTAAAATGATTGAATCTAATATGCCTTATAAACAATCTCAACAACTCCTGAAATTAAATTTCAGTTCAAATTGAGCTGCCAGATGCAGATATCTAAAGAACAGAGATGTCATTTGAAATTTTCAATCCAACTTATTTTGGCAGTAGTCTCACACTTTGCATATTTCAACCCAAAGGTCTCTGGCTTAATTCTCTTTTCATTCTGCCTTTCTCATTCCAAGTTTTTTTGGTCCCTTGGTTTCTGCAATTCCCTATCAGCCAGGAGCCTGCTGACTCTTTCAATGTGTTCCAGGACCTTCAGCTCCCCTGCTTTTCCCCTGATGTCTCCATTCTCAGCTTGTTCTTTATAGAGTAAAAAAGAGAATTGATTGAAGAATACATCTTGGAGACTTTCCCCTAGAATCTGAAGGGCATTACAGAGATCCCATGGGGCAATGAACTCCCCCATTCCATTCTCCAGAGTTCTCATGTGTTACTGTTATTCACCATGTCTCTGTCCATCACAGATCTCCTCATCCAAGCTCAAAAGCAGCTACTGAGAGATGAGTGCACTACAACTTGGTATTTGAATCCTGCATTTCTTCTCAAGCCCATTTATAGGTACATAAGTATCGTCAGGTAACATTCCACTTAGACCTCAATCCTTGAGGCTCATTTGAAATTCTAAGCAAGGATGGGCAATTAGATTGATCTGTTGTGAGTTCCAAGAGGAACCAAGCCCAAACTTCAGTGTGACAGCAGCTCTTGACAATTATGTCAATAATCCCATTCTCCTTTCCTCATTATTATTCTTTCTCTTCCTTTGTCTTCATCCTCTGCCAACAACTTCCACCAGAAGTTTATTCACCCAAAATATTCTGCATCAGTGATCTACAAGCCTATCTGGCTCAAATAATGACTTTACTGTTACTGTAAAATTTATATGTTTTCATTAGAATGTAATAAAATCAAAAAATGGACATAAACATAAAGAAAAAATTAGCCAAAAAGATCCAAGAAGCAAACAGGATTATATTAAGGTGTTATTGTTATTCTAGAAATCTCTTGATAAAGATTTATAGATCAAGGAGTAGACAAAGAAATTGGTACATAGATCTTTAAACAAAGAATTAGATCAGTACGGATGTAGAAAGATAATTAAAAGATAAAAGTAATTTTATAAAAAGCTGATTATCCCATACATACTACTTGCTAAAATCTAATATTAGATTTAATTTTTTACATTTACTAAAAGAAGAATATAAGGGATTCTAAGAATCTAAGGGAACCTGAAGAAATTGCTCAACTTTAAATATATGCTTCTTGATTTGAAAATATAATTTCCTTTATCCTCTACAGGTAAGAAACAGGGAGCAATATTAAAAGTGTATAGTTATGATTTCTTTTAAACACCATGATTAAATTTGGGGCAGAGTAATTGACCCCCTGCTTTTAAATATGAGAAAATTATCACCTTTACATAAACTTCAGTCTTTACTTCCCACCTCCCAATATTAGTTATGTAATTATTTGTATTACATGGTTTATAACATTTATAGTCTGCTCTATAACCATAATTCCCTCATTCACTCTGGGTTCTAAATTTAAATAGACACAATGATAACCTCCAGTCTGCTTAACCACATTTTTCTGTTGTCAAGTCTCAGTCAACCGGAATTAAACATCAAACTTCTTTAAGACTCATATTTCCTGTATTTTACAAATTCTTATGTGCTTGAGAATGCCAGTCTGTTGCCTTTTGCACTAGAGAAAATAATACTGATCCAATACAAAGTTATTGGGTCAGTCTCTTTTTGACTATTGAACTTCATAGGTACTCTTTGACCATTTTATGGAGTTGATGGTTGGTTTTATTTTTTTAGTTTTTAGTATAGTCTCCATTCATCTCTTGGTTGGCAGTATTCCATTTATTTTCTTCCAGGAGGACTTCTGGTGTCATGGCCACCATTGCACACTTAGAGTTGGTCAGGAGCTGTTCCTCCCAAACCCCTGTACTTTGAAGGGCCTTGAACTACCTTACCTGACTCAAGTCTTCTCCATGGAGCAAGGGGTTTCCAGGTCCAAGGAACCTCATGCTTGTGCCTCTGGACAACATTTTGGTTACCTGAGGTCCCAACATGGTCTACTCAAACAACCTTGAGCCTGTTTCCAGGGCCTCCACAGGCACCTTCCCATGTCTGACCTTCTGAGGGTATAACAAGCCCCCATATTTATATTCCAGGAGTGTCCAAGGAACCAGTATTTATGAAGAAATGGAGCTTAGATGTGTGGACTAAAATTTTCATACATATGCAAATGAGCCTCTCCTGGGATCAAACATTGATGGGTGTCCTCAGGCCAAACTGGCTCTTATCTCTCATCCAAGATCTGCTTTGGAACTACAAGTAGATGAAAAGTTATAAATTTAAACCTGATTTTCTAGATTGTTGAGAAAGTATATCTGTCAAGGTAGGAGGGAAGAACATGTTTTGTTTCATAGTTGTAAGCTTAATAAGTGTGTGCGCGCGCACACACACACACACACACAATCTCAGACATGATCTATATCATATACTATATCAGTCCCCATTTATAGGCTTGTCTAATTTTCACTAATATAAGATGCTGACATGATGGCCTCTGAAACTGCTTATTTGAGAATTTCAGCTCAGTTACAAATGCAAAACAACTTGGTCAACTAAAATATTTTTGGGTATCTCTTTCCCAGAAAATGGTTAATTATTTGTGAGAAAAATGTTAAGCTGCCTTGATATATTTTTTTCCATTATAGAAGATGATAGCACTTTCTACAGCAATGCCTAGAGAATTATGTAGTTTTCTTAAAACACTAATAATTTAAATAGACCATGTCTTGTTCCTGATTCTTTTAAAACCAACTTTTTCAACTAGATGTGCTTTTCAACCTCCAAATTCAGTTGCCATTAATTTGGGATTTTTTTCTAACTTTATTTTTGATTTTTTAAAATTATTTTAAGCTGTTGTGTTCTATAATTACCAACAGAATATTCTTATGTATATGTTCTTTGTCCAATATATATGCTATGTCTACAACTACTTTGATCTCTTTGTTTCTTACATCTTCATTGATTCTAGTAATCTTTTCTTCCTTGAAATAATTCTACTCAATTTTCTTATAGTTTGTTTTGTTGCTTGCTGACTTCAATTCATTTTTTTAGCTTTATACAGGTGAATTTCGGACCCCTGGTTATTCCTCGAACTCTGTAAATTATTTTTGCATCTTATTTTGGTGCTTCATTTCCTGCACTAGCCTCTTGACTGATTCAATCTGTCATTTTGTTAACTTATTTCTTCTATAATGCAAGATAGTAATGTGGAATTTTCCTTTTAATTGTTTTCTCTTCAACTGAGAACTCTATTTTTCATTCTATATTTTTTCCTCTTCATCCTCTGAAAAGAGGATGAAGGTGAGGAGGGGCTGCTGTATTTACAATCATCCTGCTGGATCTTTTCAGTTTGCTCTTGCTCGCTGGCTCTTCCTGTTCCCTTCCCTTCTCTTCTCCCTCTCTCTTCTTCCCCACGTTCTCCAGCTCCTTTCTGGTTCCTTGTCCTTTTGCCACAGTCTAAATACTCTCTGCAGGTAGTGGGCTGGAACAACTATAAGGTCACCTCATTTGTTTTGCTTCTTTTGGGATCACTCCTCTATGCTGCCCATGGACCAATGTCCAAGCACCGTTGTTTCATATATTTTGTGTCAGTTGTTTCAGGGAGGGAGGTAAATGGTCCCTGTTACTTTACCCAGAAGTCTTCCCATCATACATTTTAACTAAAATATTTCAAATAGCACTTACTTGGGACCTAGCTATTTTGCAGAAATGATAGCCAAGGATAAAAGTGCAAGCAACAAAAAAAATTCCCTGGGACCTTCTTTAGTTCTTGGTGCAGGAAGAAATGGGGCTTATGAAGAATATCTTCCAGCAGGATAATTTGTTCTCTGCATGTCCTTGTATCCCCCAAAACTTAATACTCTTAATTTCTCTTCTGCAGACTCTTCTTATTTCCCCCACCACACCACCACACGTAGACCTCACATATTTACCACACAGGGGAAACTGCCCAGGTAATGCAAACTAGAGAGAAAAGGGAAATTCCTTGTTCCCACTGAAGTTGGTAAGAAAGGGGACATTGTGTTTGACACCTGACTTCAGAATTGCATGGAAAGGCTTTGAGCTACTTTCCTCAATACATCATCCAATACAGGTTACTTAACTTGGGAATTTTAGTCTCTCCCTTTCTGACACCATACACTTGGATCACACGATATCCAAGAAAAATTGCTAATGCAACTCTATCATCAATGTAGACAGGCTCTGGGAGCCACTTAAAAGAATAGAGCCACATCAGATCCTCATTTAAGCATAATTTACTTTCTAAAGCCATATCACCTTGATTAGCTAAATTAGTAGTTCCTTAAGAGGCCTCTTGGTTTCAAATGAGTCACTTTACTTGTAATGTTTTGCAATAAGGCTTAATTTACTGGCACCTTCTCTTACATTTCTGATTTGCTGATGTTTTCTAAAGTCCAATTAAATGATTGGTTCTCAAGAAAACAGCACTGCTTTGAAAATAAACTAGAACACAGCTTGTCTTTTTATGCTCCATCTGCTCAACCTTGTCTTATTAAATTCTAGGAAGGCTACACACTGTGCTTTAAAATGCCATGTTGGATTCTGAAAATTAAAAAGAATGTTATTTCTTTGATTGTATTTGTTGACATTTTAGCATCAAACATGAAGGTCTAAGTTCTTATTAGAAAAATACTGTAGGTTGTAAAACACTTGTTTTGTACTAAATCCCCTAGATTGAAGGTATCATAAAATTGACCTTTGGAAGCAAGTTTTTATGTGAATGAAGTCTGCCTCAGAGTGATGTCAGCACAAATCACAAATTTGACCAATCCAGAGAGCAACCACTTAGAGAAATCACATTACTGTACCTCAAAGTAGGGCCCATTATAAGATATGGCTCATTAATTATTTCAACCTTAGCTTGTTCTGGGTGGAAGACATGGTGATTAGCAACATGGGCTTAGTCCCTTGATGTCAAAATCTGGATAATGTTTCACTGACTTCAAAACCCACACATACATACACAGGTCATAAGTATGTCTTTCCTAAAACACTCTAAATTAAGAAAACACTTGGGGAAAAGAAAATTAGAATACAGAAAACACCCACATTTAGCTTTATCTCTAGTGTTAATCCCTTCAACTAATCATGGTCAGTTTTCTCCTGATAGACATTGATCAGTCTAGCAGAAGTTATCTGAGCATGAGGCTGAAAAAAGTCATTAACATCATCTCTGGTGCAATTTCTCTCATGAAAACTGATAGCCCAAGGCTAGCCTAAGGCCATGCAGGTGACTATGAAGTGCAATGGGGTCAAAACCAGGTCTCACTCCCTCTGCACTAATCTGGAGGAGGGGGAGTGCTAATTCAAAAGCATGGCAAGTGATTCAGAATGCTGATGATTGTACTGGTAGCAGTATCACTGAGTGACAAGATTAAGGATGATTCTTTCTGCTCTCTGCACATTTCAATTTTTAAATTACCACAAATTAAACATTAATTTGAATATTGGCAAAATACAATAGATTTTATTTAAAATTGACTTGAAAAAGTTTTTTGGCATGCTTTAATATTTAAAATTCTTTTGAGAAAAAGTACTTATTATACTGTTTAGACAGACTATAATTTTTAGAGTCCACAAAAACAAATTGAGACAAATGTGCAGCAAGTCTTTAGAATTCTGATGTGACTTCCTTGTTTTGCTCATTTGTTTTACATTCAGAATGTGTTTGTTGTGAGATAAAGTTTGTGCATGTGTGTGTGTGTGTGTGTGTGTGTGTGTGTGTGTAAAGACAACTCAGAATTTGTCAGTCATGCAGCTTAAGGTTTTCATGTACTGCATATCATGTGGCCAGACATGTGGTAGAAATCCCTAGTGGTATAGGGTCTTTGCTCTGGGGTTCTTCAGTCATTTCAACTGGCCAACATAACTGTAGGATCAATAGGCAGATAAGTGATGATAGATAGATAGATAGATAGATAGATAAGAGAGAGAGATTAGAAAGTAGTGTAGATTCAGACATCTCATACTGATTCTCTTTCTCTGGAGATTCCCCAGTATTGTGGTTTATCTCAGTCTCTCCAAATTTTCTAAAATGTGAAAGGTAGCTCTTAAAAATACTCATTTAAAAATTAAACTGTAAAACACATTTCTAGCTAGTCATTAGAAATAAAATTACTGACCTGCAAATTATAGCAGAAGAGGTTAATATAAGCAAAAGTACGCAGTATAAATAGAATATACTCAGAATAGACAAAACCTGGATGCAGTAAAAAGGTAAAAATTTAGAAATGAACAAGTATTTTTATTAAAATGGAGTCTTTGAAACTTGAAAATGTCAAATGATACAAAGATGAAGCTGAGTCAACCTCCTAGTAGTAGAACAAAAACAAAGTGATATCAAGAAGATGCTTGCCTGGATTGTGTCCTTTCCTTCCTTCCCAGCTCTGTCCCCATAAATCTATGCAGCTCTCATACTTGACTCAAAGTCCAGGAGCCTCCCCACCCCCAACCCGGCACCTTTCCAGTTCCCCTCAGAGTGGAATAGCTCTCTCTCTCCTTCCACACAGCCTGTCCATGCTCAGCTGTGACCTCAAGAGTGTTCTATCATGATCTTTTCATGTGTCTCTCCCCCCATGTGACCGCCTTGAAAATAGAGAATGTGTCATATTTGCCACTGTATCACCCATCTATTACCTTGCCTGGTAAACAGGAGACTCATAATGTATCTGTCAGATGAATACATTAGGATGTTTAAAGTTGTTCATCTATCTCCATTTGAAAACATGGAGAGTAATACCAAGACTGTACATGTTGTAAGGATTAGAGATAATATCACAAGTTACCCAGCAAGAATTGGTCCACATAGTGATGGACCAATGCATTACAGTTGGCTGAGTGATCATGTTAGTGGAACTGGCAATGACAGTGAAATTGAACATAGAAAAATGTTGATTAAATAAGTTGCAGTGGAAGCAGAAGTGCTATTAGTACATACATATGTATATATACATACATGTAGATGTATGTATATGTGTACATATATGCATGCGTGTATTGTGTAAGAATGAGAGTAGTACCTGTCATGTGGTCAGTATATTCCATTATTGGGAATTCCATAAGAGAGAGAGTGAAAGGGAAGAAAATGATCATCCCTGATGTCTGCCTGTCTCTTGGGGCTGTGGACCTGCTACTTGCATATATGCTTCATGTTTTTATTCCCCATCATATTACATCCTACCTACCAGACTCCCCAGCTACCCTTTTTGGAGTCTATGATAGCACGTCTTGCTCTTACAATGACATGTTGAAAGGGGAAACTGAGGAAGCTGTGTTCTACATCTAGTAAGAATCTCTATTAAGCAGGTAACTCTTTTAGCTTACACCAATTCTTGGTACTGGTTAGGCTTCATTATTTGCCCTATTGTGCAACAGGTAACTAGACACACACACACACACACACACACACACACAAAAAAAATTGAATTATTCTTGATATTTTATCTAAGAACTTAAATTAGCTTAGATGCCTTCTGTATAAAATTATGCCTACACATAAATGTTGGTATTCTTTCTTCTAAATTCTTGGTCTCTGTCCTGATTTCTTTTCAGGGACACTGGCCCATTTTCCACCCTGGGTTCATTCATATACCTTTGTTTGAAAACTCCCTTGTCTCACAGGAAGGACTTTTTAAAGTAACACAGCTATCTTTGTCATATAATTAAAAAAAGAACACATTATCTCCATCATGGAAAAACAAAACTATAAATAAATAAAAATTTTAAAGGCCAGGGTATTCTTTTTTTCTTACCAGAATTGATTTAGCTTGTGAAATACTCTATTGATCTTAATTTTAATTCCAATTTATATTGAAATGTAAAACAGCGAATTTCTACAGTTTTGAGAAAGATTATGGCCTGTAGTCCCATCTAAAACATCCCCTCAAAGTAATATAATAAATCTGACTTCATGTGTGGCTTTGATGGCATTTTAACTAATTTTTTTTAATATTGGAAGTGTTATTTTTTTAACTTCTTGTTTATCAAATAAAGCTGTTTGCTGACATCTGAAGCACTCTGCCTAGTCAGCTGGTGACCACTGCTGTCTGTCTCATGACTATATATAATGAGAAACCTGCCATACGTTTGAAATATTTTGTCTGTTCTCTGGGAAGTAGGAGGCAGGCCCCACAGGCAAAGTTGTGGGGGAGGGAGCAGGCAGAGATGGATGCCTCTGTATTAGACTACTTAGGGTTCCATTACCAAAAAAACACTGAATGGGTGACTTAAACAACAGAAATTTATTTCATCACAGTTTTGGAGACTGGAAGTGCAAGATAAAACCTTCAGGATCAGGATCTGGTGAGGGCTCACCCCTGGGGTGCAGATAGCCACCTATTACTATGTTCTCATAAAAGAGACAGTGAACTCTGGTGTCTCCCTCTTATAAAGGTGCCAGCATCTTTGGATTAAGCCCGACCCTTATGAACTCATTTAATCCTTATCACCTTCTCAAAGGCCCTATCTCTAAAAGCAGTCACTTGGAGTTTAGTATTTTAACATGAATTTGTGGAAGGACAAAATTCAGTCCATTGTAACACATGATAAAATAAAACAGATGACTGAGAAAGGGTAAAATATCACACTGAAGACTTCTACAAAAATGCAATAAGTTTCCCCAGAGAGAGCGACCACCTGCAGCTGCCTGAATCCCCAGAGCAGAGCTCCTGTCTTCCAGCGCCGTTTTGCAGCATCTCCTGGAGAGAGCTCCTGCCTGAGGTGGCTGGACTCCCCAGCCCCAGCGGGGATCTTAGGACCTTTGGTGCCATTTTACAGAATCCCAGGAGAGAGCAAACACCTGCAACTGCCCAAGCCCCCAGCACAGAGCTCAGGCCTGCCTGGGCTATCAAGCCCAGTGTCTCCATCACTGAGCACAGTTCCGCGTCCCCACCCCAACTTGATCTAGTGCCCAGGCCCACACCCTGGCCCGGTGTCTCACACCTGTGCTGCATCTGATCATCTAGCAACACCAGACCACCTCTGCCCAGAAGCACTGATCATTCCCAACCTGGAGGAAGTGGGATAGCACCCTTCTTGGGTCACCACTTGATCAAGCACCTCTCAAACATCAGGTCATTGAAAAATAAGAGGTTTGAACTGTACAGTATATTTTTATCACAGAACGTTTCATAAATTAATTGTAATACTATGATTATTCCTAATATACCCACTATATTCCTACCTTTTTCTTTTATTATTATGCTTATCACTCCATCTCCCTCTTATATATCCGTTTCCTTGGAGACTCTCTTTTTCCTCATGCTAACAACCTATTTCTTTTAATTCTACTTCCACTATTCATATGACATAGTATATCAATAGACTCACTTCTTATCTCATTAGTGTTTTGTCCTATACCCCTCCTCATTCTCCCTGTCCAACATTAGGATTTGCAGTCCTTATTACAAAATTACTGGTTATGCTGTAGATAGTAATTTGAACTCATCTCTGTTTTAAGACAACACCATTAATATCTTAATAGGGACTATTTAGATTAAGGACACATATTGTTTATATGGTGTGCTGCCAATATTGATCTCTCAATTCAAGGGGAGGTATTGAAAATAGGCAGGAACCCTATAAGTCTTTAAGGGGAAACTGCAATACCGAGGATTTGCACTACTGGAGGGGAAGGTACACTAGCAATATGAGAAAACATGGAAAGAAAATGTCCCAAACAAACCCAGATACTATACCAAAAGAACCCAGTGACAACATGGCAGAAGCATTATCAGAAAGGGAGCTGTACATAATTAAAATGATCCAAGAAGCGAAGGAGGAGTCAAGAGAGCAAATGCAGGCAATGCTAAAAGAGCAACTGCAGGAAGCAAAAGATCATTTCAATAAAGAGATAGAGATTCTGAAAAACAAACAAACAAACAGAAATCCTTGATATGAAGGTTACAATAAACCAAATTAAAAACTCAATAGAAAGCTTAACCAACAGGCAAAATCACTTGGAAGACAGAACCTCAGACAATGGAGACAAAATATTTAATCTTGAAAACAAACTCAACCAAACAGAGAGGATGGTAAGAAATCATGAACAGAACCTCCAAGAGTTACAGGACATCATGAAAATGCCAAATTTAAGAGTTATTGGGATTGAGGAAGGCACAGAGACACAAACCAAAGGAATGAATAATCTATTCAATGAAATAATATCAGAAAATTTCCCAAATCTGATGAATGAAATGGAAAATCAAATTCAAGAGACTTATAGGACACCAAATGCACAAAATCAAAACAGATCCACACCCAGGCACATTATAATGAGAATACCTAACATACAAAACAAAGATAGAATTTTAAAGGCTGCAAGAGAGAAAAATCAGATTACATGTAGGGGGAAACCAATATGAATATCAGCAGATTTCTCAGCCTAGATCCTAAAAGGAAGGAGGGCCTGGAACAACATATTCCAAGCATTGAAAGAAAATGGATGCCAACCAAGAATCTTATACCCAGCAAAACTTACCTTCAGATTTGAAGATGAAAAAAAATCCTTCCATGAAAAACACAAGCTAAAAGAATTCACAAATAGAAAGCCTGCCGTACAGAAAATCCTCAGCAAAATATCCCAAGAGGAAGAAATGATAAACAACAATGTAAGTCAGCAAAGGGAGGAATTACCCTAAAGGAACAGCCAATTAAAGGAAAAACCAAGTAAGATTAAAATCCAAAAATAAGTCAAAATGACTGGGAATACAAGTTACATCTCAATAATAACTCTAAATATAAATGGCCTAAACTCATCAATCAAAAGACATAGACTGGCAGATTGGATTAAAAAGAAAGACCCAACAATATGCTGCCTTCAAGAGACTCATCTCAAAGAAAAACATGCCCACAGACTAAAGATGAAAGGTTGGGAAAACACATACCATGCACATGGTCTTAGTTAAAAAGCAGGATTTTCCATCTGCATTTCAGATAAAGCAGATTTCAAGGCAAAGTTAGTCAGAAGGGATAAAGAAGTACATTTCATACTACTTAAGGGAAGCATAAATCAGCAAGACATAACAATCATAAATATTTATGCACCAAACAATGGCACATCCATGTATGTCAGTCAGGTCCTTCTCAATTCCAGGAACCAAACAGACTAAAACACAATAATACCGGGGACTATAACACTTCTCTCTCACCATTGGACAGATCTTCCAAGCAAAAATTGAACAAAGAAACCATAGAACTCAATGACACTATCGCTAATTTAGACTTAACAGACATATATAGAATATTCCATCCATCAAAAAGTGAATACACTTTCTTCTCAGCAGCTCATGGATCCTTCTCTGAAATAGACCATATCTTATGCCACAAAGCTACTCTTAGCAAATACAAAAACATAGAGATACTACCTTGTATTCTATCAGATCATAATGGAATGAAATTAGTAATCAACGATAAAGTTAAAAACAGAAACTTCTCCAACACCTGGAGATTAAATAATATGCTATTGAATGATGCATGGATAACAGAAGATATTAGGGGGGAAATTAAAAAATTCTTAGAGGTCAACGAGAACAAAGATACAACATATCAGAATCTCTGGGATACTATGAAAGCAGTGCTAAGAGGAAAATTCATTGCATGGAGTGCATTCAATAAAAGAATGAAAAGTCAACAAATCAATGACCTCACATTAGAGCTCAAAACCCTAGAAAAAGAGGATCCGATCATCACCAAAAGTAGTAGAAGACAGGAAATAATTAAAATCAGAGGGGAAATCAATGAAATTGAAACAAAGAAACAATTCAAAAAATTGACAAAACAAAAAGTTGCTTCTTTGAAAAAATAAACAAAATTGATAAACCCTTAGCCACACTAATGAAGAGAAGGAGAGAGAAAATCCAAATTACTCAAATTCGTGATGGAAATGGAAATATTACAACAGACACAATTGAAATACAAAGCATAATTAGAAGCTATTTTGAAAATTCATACTCCAACAAAATAGAAAACCTGGAAGACATCAGCAGGTTCCTAGAGGCATAGGAGCCACCCAAACTGAATCTGGAGGACATACACAACTTAAATAGATCAATTTCAAGCAATGAAATAGAGGAAGTCATCAAAACCCTACCAACAAAGAAAAGTCCAGGACCAGATGTTTCCATAGCGGAGTTCTACAAGACCTTAAAAGAAGAGCGCATTCCAATACTCCTCAAAGTATTTCATGAAATAGAGGAGGAGGGAACCCTTCCAAACTCATTCTATGAAGCTAATATCACCCTGATACTAAAACCAGAGAAGGACACATCAAGGAAAGAAAATTTCGGACCAATATCCCTAATGATCATAGACGCAAAAATTCTTAACAAAATTTTAGCAAATCACATACAAAAGCATATTAAAAAGATAGTACACCATGATCAAGTGGGTTTCATCCTGGGGATGCAAGGGTGGTTCAACATCCAGAAATCAATAAATGTAATTTACTAATCAACAGCCTTAAAGTAAAGAACCATATGATTATTTCAACAGATGCAGAGAAAGCATTTGATAAAATACAGCACCCCTTCAAGCTCAAAACACTAGAAAAAATAGGGATAGTATGAATGTTCCTTAACATTGTAAAGGCTATCTATGCTAATCCCACAGCTAACATCATTCTAAATGGAGAAAAATTGAAAGCATTCCCCCTGAGAACTGGAACAAGGCAGGGATGCCCTCTTTCTCTACTTCTGTTCAACATTGTCCTTGAAACTCTAGTCAGAGCAATTAGACAGACCAAAGAAATTAGAGGAACACGAATAGGAAAAGAAGAGCTCAACTATCCCTATTTGCTGATGACATGATTCTCTTTTTAGAAGACCCTAAAAATTCCACCAGACAACTTCTGGAACTCATGAATGAATTCAGTAATGTAGCAGGATATAAAATTAATGCTCATAAATCTAATGTATTTTTATTCATAAGTGATGCATCCTCTGAGAGAGAAATTAGGAAAACTATACCATTCACAATAGCCTCAAAAATAAAATACTTGGGAATCAATCTAACAAAAGAGGTGAAAGACCTCTACAATGAGAACTACAGGACACTAAAGAAAGAAGTTAAAGAAAATCTGAAAAATTGGAAAGATCTCCCATATTCTTGCATAGGCAGAATTAATATTGTCAAAATGGTCATAGTACCAAAAGCACTATACAAATTCAATGCAATTCCAATTAAAATCCCAGTGACGGACCTCATAGAAATAGAGCAAGCAATCATGAAATTCATTTGGAGGAATAAGAGACCCAGAATTGCTAAAGCAATCTTTAGCAAGAAGAGCGAAGCAGGGGGTATCACAATACCAGACCTCCAACTATATTACAGAGCAATAGTGACAAAAACAGCATGGTATTGGTACCAAAATAGGCAGGTAGATCAATGGTACAGAATAGAGGACACAGAGACAAACCCAAATAAGTACAGGTATCTCATACTTGACAAAGGAGGCAAAAACATGCAATGGAGAAAAGACAGCCTCTTCAACAAATGGTGCTGGGAAAACTGGAAATCCATATGCAGCAAAACAAAACTAAACCCACATCTCTCATCCTGTACAAAACTCAATTCAAAATGGATCAAGGACCTAGGAATTAGACCAGAGACCCTGCACCTAATAGAAGAGAAAATAGGTCCAAATCTTCATCATGTTGGCCTAGGACCAGATTTCCTTAACATGACTCCCAAAGTGCAAGAAATAAAAGCAGGAATCAATGATTGGGATAGAGTCAAACTAAAAAGCTTTTTCTCAGCAAAGGAAACAATCAGCAATGTGAAGAGAGAGCCTTCAGAGTGGGAGAAAATCTTTGCCACACACACTTCAGAAAGAGCACTAATCTCCAGAATCTACAAAGTACTCAAAAATCTTTACACCAAGAACACTAATAACCCAATCAATAAATGCGTCAAGGAAATGAAGAGACACTTTACAGAAGAGGATCTACAAGCAATCAACAGATTTATGAAAAAGTGTTCAACATCCCTAGTTATAAGAGAAATGCAAATCAAAACCACCTTAAATTTCATCTCACCCCAATTAGAATGTCTTTTATTAAGTAAACAGGCAAGAACAGGTGTCAGTGAGGATGTGGGGAAAAGGGTACACTCATACATTGCTGGTGGGAGTGCAAGTTGGTGCAGCCACTCTGGAAAGCAGTGTGGAAATTCCTTAGAAAACTTGGAATTGATCCACCATTTGACCCAGCTATCCCACTCCTTGGCCTATACCCAAAGGACTTAAAATCAGATTGCTACAGTGATGTAGTCACATCAATGTTTATAGCTGCTCAATTCATAATAGCTAGATTGTGGAACCAAGCTAGATGCCCTTCAATAGATGAATGGATAAAGAAACTGTGGTATATATACACAATGGAATATTACTCAGCCATAAAGAAGAATAAAATTATGGCATTTGTAGATAAATGGATGATGTTGGAGACTGTCATGCTAAGTGAGATTAGCCAGTCCCAAAAATCCAAAGGCCAAATTATCTCTCTGATAAGTGAATGATGATGTATAATATGGGGTGTTAGGGAGGCAAGAATGGAGGAAGGATAGATAGCATAGAGGGAAGAGAGGGGTGGGGGAGGGGTGGGGGAGGAGTGAGGGGCAAGAATAATAACAGAATGAGACAGACATCATTGCCCTGTGTACATGTATGAATGCACAGATGGTGTGACTCTACTTTGTGTACAGCCAGTGAAACAATAGCTGTACTCCATTTGTGTTCAATGGATCAAAATTAAATGTATTTTAAAAAATGCAATAAATAAATGAGACTGTACTGCTTAAGTGAAAAAAAAACTTGTAAAAATCAGTGAAACAACCCAGTTTTAGTCACTATCAGATGAAGGAAATCTACTAAGTTGGAATATAAAACTGTCCCACTGTGACTAAGCAGCATTAAGCAAGTGACAACTCTTTTTAAAGGATCCTGATGCCTGGCAATTTCCTCTCAGGGCTTCAAGGTAGTTGTAGTACAGGTTATGGTTCACCATCCCCTAGGCAGCTATTAATATGGAAACACATGACTACATAGATCTGCATAGACATACAATCCCTCAGCACACGTTCCTTCATCGTGTTGTAGGGGCAACTGGTGTAAGGGGTTTGGAAGAGTAAAGAGAGAACGTGGGAAGGGGAAGAAAGGAGAAAGTAGAGATATCACCTCAATGGTAAAACTCCCAGAACCCTAAACAATGTCATTTTTCTGAAGGAGACAGAACCACTTAAGATTATTAACTAGTGGAAATGTGACCTTAGAGAACCAGAATGTATCTGTGATGACATTTATTCAATAATGATGAGAAAGTTCTATGTATCTAAGCCAAATATGAAAGTCAGTTTCTCTTTCCCCTTCCCCCATATTCTTTTCTTAAAGATAGAACACTCAAAATCAACAACTCTTGAGAAACTTTCCTTACTGAATATGCACAGGTTTATTAATTTGCTGTTCTTTAATTGATGTCTGCTAATATTAAAGTCTTGTTTCAATTTTCTAGCACACAATTCTCATGAGAAAATTAACTCTCTCCAGGCAGTTATGTTTGTTCCATGTCATTTGTCTTCTTTTTGGTTAGATTATAATAAAATTCAGTAGTTTTATGGTTGGACTAATTACTAGGAAAGACAGCAAGGATTACATATTTTTTCAGAATATTTCAATTGGGTTAGGATTTTATGGTAATAATTTGGACTGCTTGTTTTAAAATAGCATTACACAAGCTATTGTTGTAAATATTTACGGTAAAATAGTATTGTCCCTTTCACTTGATTTTTAAAATTTAGATATTTAAATCAATAGAAAGGTAGTAAGAATACCCATTATTTTCATATGGATCACTTTACCAGTATTCATGCTAGTAAAATTTGGGTCAACTTTTCAGATGTGGGTTTTAGATTAAAGTAAAAGCTCAGAGAAAACTGGCAGTCTTTGGAGAGTTTTGTGAAACTAAGACAGATACTGACATCCCTTTATCTCAGATTAGACCAAAACAGATTTCTGGCTCTCCTGCCTATGAGCAAGAGGTAATTGATCAACTTTGGTATCTCATAACATAAGATGTTCTTCTAGCTATCCCAGTTATGCAAAAACTTGCATGTATCAGTGACATAATTAAAGAGGCAGGGGTGAAAGAAAGGGAATGGTGAATTAAAGTTAGTAGAAAATAAGAGAGAAGGAAAGAAAGAAAAATAAAAACAATATATGAGCCAACAGTTGCCAAGGAGAGAGAAAGATGAGCGACGGGAAAGAGATCAAGGATTTTATGGGATCAGAAGAACTGGGAAGGAGCAAGCTCAAAGAACAAAGGTGCCCTTAAGAAGAGAGAAAAGGAGTAATTGTGAGGTCAACACATTCATTTATTGAGAGTCCACTCTGCACTACGTGCTAAGTAGCGTAGTAGGTATTTTCTGTAAGGTAAAGGAAAAGGCCATTTCAGAATTTAAAAGACTTATAATCTGTTGTAAATGTTAGTTCTAACCAGGAGTGAGCCTAAAATATTCTAATCTCTTAGCTCTGCCAATCCACTGGCCCTTTTCATTATGTAAAGAAAAAACAAAAGGAAATGTGAGTAATCAGACTTAAAAAAAAGAATAAGAAAACAGAAGCTGTTTAAAACAACAAATCCTCACAGAAACAGGCAAGTTACTACATAGGAGATATGATTAAATGCACTAGAAAAGCCTGTATTGTCCTACATCTGCCTTTTTAAAAATGCCTCAATTTCCTTTCAATTTCATTCTTATGGCACAGGAAAGTAGAAGAAAATTTCTTCTTTTCCTGTTCCAGGTTTCTGTTGGTCCATAAAACAGAAACTTCTGACTTCTCATATGTAATGAATAAAAACATAAGCATCCAAACTTTCTTATATTTCTCCCTTGTTTTCCTTCCTGAGCTATGGTTAAGCACACTGGGCAGTGGGGCATCTGTGCTCAGGAGTGGAGGGTAGAATTTCTGAAAAAGAGGAAGCTGCCAGAGCGGGGAGATGTGGATGGATGCTAAAATGACAATTTGCTGCCAACATATTTTTCCCTGGAAAGAGCTCTCATTTTAAGTGCTAGTGTCTCTCTCTCTCTCTTTCTCTTTCTCTCTCTCTCTCTCTCTCTCTCTCTCTCTCTCTCTCTCTCTCTCTCAGTGGTGGTACTGGGAACTGAACCCAGGACCTTCTGCATGCTAGTTAAACACTCTACCACTAAATACCCAGAACCACTATCTTTTCTTAATCAGTGCTTAGAGAACCTTGGGCTCAGGGAAATTCCTAAGAACTATATCAAGACAACAATAGCCACTTACCACAAAGGGAGCTGCCCCATACCCAACCAGATATAAATAAAGAGAAAATGAAACTTTGAACACATTATTTTCCTCCAAAGTTTTGGCTTGTCTGAACTAATATTTATACAGATAATATTATTAGATAAAGAACTTGAAGATTATGAAAATTAGGCAGTTTGTTTAAAGTTACAGTTAAGCAATGGTGAAACCATGATTTAAGTACAGGTTTCTCAATTTCCAAAGTCTTTTCCCCCAGCACGGTATACCACTGGCTGCCTTTAACACCCGATTGTGACTGATTGTCTTCTGAATTTGCAGAAGTTGCTCATCCACTTCTCAGAAAATATGCAATGCAATAAAAATTCAAGGTCTGTCCCAGACCTTCTATATGACTAGGGACATACTGCGACATGAAGTATTTAAACTAAAGAGGCTGACCAAGATTGTTGAGATCCCTGGAAACTGGCCTAACAGTGCATGCTGTAGGATTCTCTGCCTTGGTCCTGGCTGAGGCTCATGCAGATGGTGTCACATCTTCTCCCCTACATTCCCACATATCCCAAAGTGAAGTGCTCAGCCTCCTTGCAGGATGTGCAAGAGAGGTGACCAAAAATTGGTTTTGCCATTCTTAGTTCTTCACACACCTACCTCAAGGTTATTAAGAAGCTGAAAATCAAAGATATCCTTAAAAGTGGGAGGCTTTCAATAAAATCTCTGTTCTGAGAGTCCACTCGCCCCCCGAGTGGGGGTTTAGGGAATAGCCAGAGAGATGAAGTAAAATGGTGTGTGGGGAAGAGAAGCTAAATGATGATGTTCTTCATTACAGGCTCAGAGCCTGGACAAGCTTAGGCTTGGAAGGAGGGGAGACTTTGAGCATGAAACTGGGTTAATGAACATGCTGGATTGGACAAATTAATTACTGAGCTGAAATCACCTGTAGAAGCCAAATGACTGGAACTTTTTTTTTTTTTTTTAACTGAGTGTGTCCATTTATTGGCAGGAGATTCAGAAGACCTAGGTAGGGATTCTCATTCACCTCACCTCCTCATTGCCCATTGCCAGATGTTGACTGTGGCCCTGTCCTGAAGGCCAAGTTCCTGCTAGGCAGCATTCTCCATAAAGCTACTCTCTCAAGGTATTCCTTCTCTCCGCCTCCTCTGCCTTCACTGTAGTAACGATTCTCCAATGTTGCCAGCCCCACAGTACTGCACCAGCCATTAGTTGTATCTTTATTTATCCACATCTTTGAAAATAGTGCATATATTAAATAGTCCTCAATTGTCCAGTTTCAATGTGCCATTTGTTTCCTGCCAAAACATTGACTAGTTTAGTGAGAAAATTCATAGTGTCTACAGACTGAAACTTGTGGTAGAATGTTTATACATACCAACACACACTAACTCTGCTGAAGGGCAGGTAGATATATGTGTACACAAAAATCCCAGAAGAATGTCATCAGATAGAACTTTCAGAATCCTCTGGTGGGTTGCTACCAGTATAAGATAGCATTCTAAACAGGTTTGCAAACTTAACTAAAAGAGACATCCTCAAATGGTGCAGCATCAGAATAATCTTAAGTAGAGAGCAAGCTGTGGTCTTACCAGGAAAAACACCTACCCAGTGCAAAATATCTACCCACACCCAGGCCGGGTAGACAGGAGTGCCCCTAAGCAGGGACAATCTAAGAAATAGCCCTGAGAATACAACATTCCCAAAGGAAGACACAAAACACACTACAAGTGGTCTAAAAATTGAGCCAGAAGACCATGGGCTGAACCCTCTGAAACTGATCCAAAATAAATCTTTCCTCTTCTAAGTTGTTTTACCCAAGTATTTGGTTACAGCAAAGCAAACCTGAACAACACAATTCATTTTCCCAATTTTTAAAAAGCTTTTTGATTCTGAAGTCTGTGGTTTAGTGTGCTAATTTAAAGTACCTAGAAGTTTCTGTGAACAACTTTTATGGCCATAAAGACAGTTATTTGCAGAGCCTGGATTAGTACAAGTGTTTCTGATCTTTCACCGTCAAATGATTTGTTGCATAGAATATCGAGAGGATAATCTTAACGTTTCTTACTTAGCCAGTCATAGAACGGGAACAAAACTCATTCACGACAATTGAGGTTAAAGAGAAGATACCAGTTCATTTTCAGCACCGGCTCTCTAGAAATCTGGATTCCTGCCAGTGTCTGCAGAGTGGCAGAAGCATTTTCAGTCACAACGAACGAGTCGACCCCTGACACAGAGTGCTACTCTTCAAGCTTTCCCAGGGACCACCAACCGTAGAGGAACAGATTCAAAAGAAATATTCATACTCACACCCAATCAGAGATTCTAACTCTCTCACAGCCTGCAAAAAAAACTCTCCCCTAACAACAATGAAAGCAGCAAAGAGCACACACAAGACCTTCCCCAGCCACCCTATGGATGTCCAAAGGGAGGTACTGACCCCAGTGGATGCACACAATTTTACTCATAAACCCAAAATGAGCACAGCTGCAGCCATAGAGACTGCTTGGTTACCCACAGTCTAGGGGTCTAAGGCCTATTCTGAGGGAGCAGTGTTCAAATGTTTTCATTTTCAAACTTGGTTTTTTTCAGTTATGTTGGGATGTTACTATTCATACTCCCTGGAATAAATTATGATCATCCATAAAACACTAGTTTTCCTTTTTCCAAACAGCACACTGAACAATGCCAGAGGAAGGTCAGTGAGCAACACACAGAGACCACAATGTCAGCAGCTTTGGGTACTAAACAGACAATGTAGACACAATCTGCAAAAGGCAGACATCCTAACTCATCCTTCAGGCTGCAGTCTCCTCTGATTCCTCCCAAGTAATGAGATGGTCACCTACTCCTGTATAAAAAATCTTTTCTAGCTGTCTCTAGAATTGCTATTATTACTTTTGTTTGCTGTTATTTTTTACATCTTTTGAAAGCAAGGGATAAGCCTCACTCATTATTTCTGCTATTGATTCAAAGCTATTGTTTTTCAAATTTTTTAAAAATTTGTTCTAATTTGTTGTACACGACAATAGAATGCATTTATACATTTTGCTAGATCATACATAAATGGAGCGTAATTTCTCATTTCTCTGTACATATTGTAGGATCATTTCGGTCATGCAGTCATATATGTACATGAGGTAATAATGTCTGTTTCACTCTACTATCATTCCTACACCCATGCCCCCTCCACTCCCTTCACTTTCCTCTACCAAATATAAAGTAACTCTATTCTTCCCTATACCTGCTCCCTTATTATGAAGTAGCATCCACATATCAGATAAAACATTGAGTCTTTGGTTTTTAGGGTTTGGCTTATTTCCCTTAGCATGATATTCTCCACTCCATCCATTTACCAGCAAATGCCATAATTTCATTCTTCTTTAAAGCTGAGTAATATTCTATTGTATATACATACCACAATTTCTTTATCCATTCATCTGTTGGAGGGCACCTAGTTTGGTTCCATAGTTTAGCTACTGTGAATCGAGCTGTTATAAACTTTGACTTTGGTTGGTCATTATAGTATGCTGATTTTAAGACTTTGGGGTATAAACCGAAGAGTGGGATGACTGGGTCAAATAGTGGTTCCATTCCAAGTTTTCTGAGGAATCTCCATACTGCTTTCCATAATGGTTGCACCATTTTGCATTCCCACCAGCAATGTATGAGTGTAACTTTTTCCCCACATCCTCACCAACATTTATTGTTGCTTGTGTTCTTGATGATTGTCATTCTGATTGGAATGAGGCGAAATCTTAGGGTAGTTTTGATTTGTATTTATCTAATTGCTAGAGATGTTGAACATTTTTTCATATATTTGCTGACAGATTGTATATCTTCTGTGAAGTGTCTGTTCAGTTCCCTAGCCCATTTATTAATTGGGTTATTTGGGGGTTTTTTGGTGTTAAGATTTGAGTTCATATCCTGGAGATTATTCTCTATCTGAGGTGCATATGGTGAACATTTTGTCCCATTCTGTAGGCTCTTTCTTCACATTATTAATTGTTTCTTTTGCTGAGAAGAAGTTTTTAGTTTGAATCCATCCTATTTATTGATTCTTTTTTTTCTTTTTTTATTATTTTTTATTATTACAGACTGCATTTTGATTTATTGTATGCATATGGGGTACATCTTTTCATTTTTCTGGTTGTGCGCCATGTAGATTCATACCATTCATGTAATCATACATGTACATAGGGTAATGATGTCTGTCTCATTCCACCATCTTTCATATCCCCGCCCCTCTCATTTCCCTCTACATAATCTGAAGTTCCTCCATATAACTTCTTGCCCTTTAGGGGCCTTGTTAAGTAAATCAGATCCTCAGTTGACAGGTGAAGATTTGGGCCTACTTTTTCTTCTAGTAGTCACAGGGTCTCTGTTCTAGTGCCCAAGTCCTTGATCCACTTTGAGTTCAGTTTCATGCAGGGTGAGAGATAAAGGTTTAATTTCATTTGTTACACGTAGCTTTCCATTTTTCCCAGAACCATTTATTGAATGAGCTATCTTTTCTCCAATGAATATTTTTGGCACATTTGTCGAGTATGAGATACCTGTATTTATGTGGGATTTTCTCTGTGTCTTCTATTCTGTACCATTGGTCTACATGTCTGTTTTGATGCCAATATCATACTGTTTTTATTACTATAGCTCTGTAGTGTAGTTTAAGATCTGGTATTATGATGCCCCCTGCTTTACTTTTCTTGTTAAGTATTTCTTTGACTATTCTGGATCTCTTATTTTTCTAAATGAATTTCATGATTGCTTTTTCTAGTTCTATGAAAAATGTCATTGGGATTTTAATAGGAATTGCATTAAATTTGTATAATGCTTTTGGTAGTAGGGTCATTTTAACAATATTAATTCTGCCTATCCAGAAGAATAGGAGGTCTTTCCACCTTCTAAGGTCTTCTTAAATTACTTTCTTTAGTGTTCTGTAGTTCTCATTGTAGAGGTCTTTCCCCTCTTTAGTTAGATTGATTCCCAGGTTTTGTTTTGTTTTGTTTTGTTTTTGAGGCTATTGTGAATGGGGTAGTTTTCCTAATTTCTCTTTCAGTGGATTCATTACTGATGTACAGGAATGCATTTGATTCATGATTATTGATTTTATGTCCTGTTACTTTGCTGAATTTATTAGTTCTAGAATTTTTTGGTGGAATTCTTTGGATCTTTTAAATATAGAATCATGTCATCAGCAAATAGTGATGGTTTGAGTTCTTTTTTACCTATTGGTATCCCTTTCTTTCTTCTGTCTAATTGCTGTGGCTAGAATTTCAAGGACAATGTTGAATAAAAGTGGTGAAAGAGGGCATGCTTATCTTCTTCCAGTTTTTAGAGGGAATGCTTTCAATTTTCTGTTTAGAATTATTTTGGCCTTGGGTTTAGCAGATATGGCTTTTATGATGTTGAGGTATGTTCCTATTAAGCCTAGTTTTTCTAGTGTTTTGAACATGAAGGGGTGCTGTATTTTGTCAAATGCTTTTTCTGCATCTATTGAGATGATCATATGATTGTTTTTAAGTCTATTTATGATGAATTACATTTATTGATTTCCATATGTTGAACCAACCCTGCATCCCTGGGATGAACCCCACTTGATCCTGGAGCACTAACTTTTTAATACGTTTTTCTATGTAATGTGCCAGAATTTCATTAAGAATTTTTGCATCTATGTTCACCAGGGATATGGGTCTGAAATTTTCTTTACTTGATTTGTCTTTGTCTGGTTTTGGTATCAGGGTAATATAAACCTCATAGAATGAGTTTGGAAGGGTTCCCTCCTTATCTATTTCATGCAATAATTTGAGGAGTATTGGTGTTAATTCTTTTTCGAAGGTCTTGTAGAACTCAACTGAGAATCTGTCTGGTCCTGGGCTTTTCTTAATTTGTAGACCTTGGATGGTATTTTCTATTTCATTGCTTGAAATTGTTCTGTTTAAATCATGTGTGACCTCCTGATTCAGTTTAGGGGGGTCATATGTCTTTAGAAATTTGTCAATGTCTTCAATGTCAATGTTTTCTATTTTATTGGAGTAAAAATTTTCAATATAGTTTCTAATTATCTTCTGTATTTCAGTTGTGTCTGTTTGTGATATTTCCTTTTTCATCATGTATTTTAGTAATTTGGGTTTTGTCTCTTTTTCTCTTTGTTAATGTGACTAAGGGTTTTATCAATTTTATTGATTTTTTTTTTAAAGAACCAGATTTTTGTTTTGTCAACTTTTTCAAATGTTTCTCTTTTTTTTTCAATTTCATTGATTTTAGCTTTGATTTTATTTCCTGTCTTCTACTACTTTTGGTGTTGTTGTTTTGTTTTTTTTTTCTTTTTCTAGGGCTTTGAGTTGTAATGTTAGGTCATTTGTTGACATTTTACTCTTTTAATAAATGAGCTCAATGCAATGAACTTTCCTCTTAATATTGCCTTCAAAGTGTCCCAGAGATTTTGGTATATTGTATCGGTATTCTCATTGACCTCTAAGTATTTTTTCATTTCATCCTTGATTTCTTCTATTCATTCATCATTCAATAGTGTACTTTTTGGTCTCCATGTGTTAGAATAGCTTCTATTTTTTATTTTATCATTGATTTCTACTTTCAGTCCATTATGACCTGATAGAATGCAGGGTATTAGCTCCATTTCTTTTTTGTATTTATTAAGAGTTGCTTTGTGGCATAAGGTATGGTCTATTTTAGAGAAGGATCCATGTGCTGCCAAAAAAAGTGAATTCACTCATTGATGGATGAAATGACCTATATATGTCTGTTAAATCTAAATTATTGATTGTATTATTTAATTCTATAGTTTCTTTATTTAGTTTTTGTTTAGAAGATTTGTCTAGTAGTGGGAGAAGTGTGTTAAAGTTACCCAGTATTGTTGTGTTGTGGTCTATTTGATTCTTGAAATTGAGAAGGGTTGGTTTAACATAGGTGCTCCATTGTTTGGGGCATAAATATTTACTATTGTAATGTCTTGCTGATGTATAATTCCCTTCAGTAGAATGAAATGACCTTCTTTGTCCCTTCTGATTAACTTTAAGTCCACTTTATTTGATATGAGGATGGAAACCTCTGCTTGTTTATGCAATCCACATGAGTGATATGTTTTTTCCTATCCTTTGATCTTCAGTATGTGGATGTCTTTGCCTATGAGGTGAGTCTCTTGGAGATAGCATGTTGTTGGGTCTTATTTTTTGATCCAATCTTCCAGACTATGTCTTTTGATTGATGAGTTTAGGCCATTAACATTCAAGGTTATTATTTAGATATGATTTGTGTTCCTGGTTATTTTGGTTTATTTCTGGCTTTTAATTTGATTTAGTTTCTCCTTTGATTGACTATTCCTTTAGTGTAGTTCCCCCCTTTTCTGTATTTTTTTTCACTTCATCCTCATGAAATATTTTGTTGAGAATGTTCTATAATGCAGGCTTTCTACTTGTGAATTCTTTTAACTTTTGTTTATCATGGAAGGTTTTTATTTCATCTTCAAATCTGAAACAATTTTGCTGGATGTAAAATTCTTGGTTGGCATCCACTTTCTTTCACAGAAAATGAAATATGTTGTTCCAAGATCTCCTAGCTTTGAGGGTCTGGGTTGAGAAATCAGTTGAGATCCAAACTGGTTTTCCCCTTTAAGTAATTTGCTTTTTTTTCTCTCATGGTCTTTAAGATTTAATACTTATTCTGTATTTTAATCATTCTCATTATAATGTGTTGGTGTGGGTCTGCTGTAATTTTATACATTTGGGGTCCTGTAATCCTTATGTATTTGATTTTCCATTTCATTCTTTAGGTATGGGAAATTTCTGATATTATGTCATTGAAAAGATTGTGCATTCCTTTGATTTGTATCTCTGCTCGTTCTTCTATCCCAATAATTCATAAATTTGGTCTTTTCATATTATCCCATATTTCTTGGAAGTTCTGTCCATGGATTCTTACCATCTTCTCTGCATGGTCAACTTTATTTTCAATATTAAATATTTTGTCTTCATTGCCTCAGGTTCTGTTTTCCAAACAGTCTAGGCTATTGGTAATGCTTTCCATTGTGTTTGTAATTTGGTTTATTGATTCATTCATTTCAAGGATTTCTGCTTGCTTTTTTTTTTTTCACACTCTCTAACTCTGTATTGAAGTGACCTTTTTCACTTCCTGCATTTTCTCTTTGTTTTCACTCTCTATACCATCCTTTACTTCAACTGATCAGTTTAACTATGTACATTCTAAACTCCTTCCTGGACATTTCTTCTACTTGATTTCAGTGGATTCTTTTATTGGGGCATCTGGTTTTTGGGGGGTAACTTTGTTCCCTTGTTTTTTCATGTTGCTTGTGTGTTTTCTCATTTAGTTGTATGGATTTGAGGCAGTATATTATCTGTACCCTGCAGACCTATAGTGTCACTGAAGATTTCCAGTGTCCCATCTTTAAGAGGGAAACCAATATCAACAGCATCTAGTGCAAACAATATACAGCCTCAAATCTAATAGCTCTCAGCAATTCAACCACTGCCCTATCACTATAATCAGCAATGATGTGTTCAATCACCGTCCACAATACAAACAGAAAATTTGCTAAAAGGATTTACAATCTCAAAGAGTGGACAGAGAAAGAACAGAAATAGTGCAGGACTTGATGTTCATGAAGAAGAAAGAGAGAAGTCATAAGCACAAACCCACAGGAAGAATGGAAGAGGAACCAACAGAGATTGGCTGTTAGGTGAAGAAAAGGTAGAAAGGGAATCTAGGATGACAGACATGCGAGAAGAAGAATATATATAAAGAGAAAAAAACTAAAAATACAAAAATATACAGCAGAACTATAAAATACCATGCATGTATCACCATCTTCAACAAACTGTTCACAACAAACACCCTGCTCCCACTTTCTGACTTTATCATCTTTGAATGTTCCCTTTGATTACTCTTTTCCTGCCACACAGCCCCATATCCTGATTCTTCAACTTGTCAAACATATTTTCTCCACTGAAAATGTTACTTTCTTTACTTTCATTCTGTTCGAGACAGCTCAAGTACCATTTGCCAGAAATTTATACTACTTTTCATAAATAATAACTTACCTTCCAGCCAAGTACTCCCCATTCCCACCTCTGGCCTCCCTGGCTCCCTTGCCCTGGTTTTCCTCCATAATAATGAGGAATCATGAGGAACTTTCTGACATTATAAGTGTTCATTTCCTGATTTCTTAATTATCAATCATCCCTAATGATCACATAAACTTCTGTGTCCAGACTGTTTTGTTCTAGATAAACAGTGACAATGAATGAACATGAAAAAGATGAGGAAGTGAGGGCTAGAGTTTCCCAATGTTATAGTTGAGAAGTAATTCTTATCACAATCAGCATCAAAGAATCAGAAATTATAATGAAGATGAGAAAGAGGAGTAAGAGAGTGATGAGGAGGAGCAGCAGGAGGATAGTGATGAGATGATGAGGAGGAGGATAATAAAGACAACTATTATTTGTTGATCTTTTGATGAGGCACTGTCACTATTTGTGGTATCTCCTTTGTTCTCCCTCAACAATAAGGTGTGGGTCCTATTGTTAACTCAACTTTCTAGGTAACAAAACTGAGGCTTTGAGGGATTAGATAAGGGCAGGTGTGATTTTTCACTCATATCATTCTCCAGAGTCCATACTGCTAATACATAATCTAACATCTTAGATAAATACAGTGTTGTGCTACGTTCTGCAAAGACAAAACAAAACTGAAAGAATGCCTCAAGTGATAGTCCAAAAATAAAACCAGATCTGCAGAGCTAGCAAACTGACCTCTTTATTCTAATAACACAGAATCCTGATTCAATTAATAATGCTAATTAAGAGACAAGCACAAACAAAAAACTAAATACATGTTCAAGAAAATAGCTCTCCAGATTTGAATTATTTAATTCTCAGTCTATTAGTTATATTCAGAGATCTTCATACACTGACCATTTTTTTGGTTTTTAAAAATTTGTCCTCATTAGTAACCCCCAAGTTGGCATGATTTTTTTCTGCACATTCAGTTTCTTCATGAAATATGTTGACTTGGTTTCTGCCTCAGTTAAATCCACAAGCAATGCTATTTTTCTGCAGCTATTGTGTGATTTCATCTTAAGTGAGAGCTGTTGTTTTCTACAAAATAAGTGGGTGAGAATTATTTTGTTTTGTTTAGTTTCACACCAAGAAGGTTAGTGTGAAAAATCTAAAAAGACAATTTAATAAAACTTTTTCTGCCCAATAGAATTAGCAGGTTTTAATCAAGGTGCTAGTGAGATTGTTGCAATGAACACTCTCATGCCCTATAACTAGAAATGTAAATTAAGATACCCTAACACGCAACTTGGCAAAATCTTGCCTATTCATCTAATAATTCCACTTCTGCAAGTCTAGTCCGAAGATAATTTTCTTTTAATTTAAACTACATTTATTTTAACTGATTATTTAAAACTTAAAAAGTGCACATATTAATGGGATATCATGTGGTGTATTGTACAATATTTAAATCGGGTTAAACATATCTATATCTTCAAATATTCATTATTTTTATGGTGAAAACATTCCAAACCTTTTCTTCTATCTTATTGAAATACAGAGTGCACTATTGTTATCTACAGTACCCTACTGTGCAAGACACAGAATTGCTTACTCCCAACTGCAACTTGGCACCTAATGACCAGCCTAGCCACATCCCTCCTCCCACTACATTTCCCAATTCTACAATTCTAGCCTGAGGATAAAATTTAAAATAGGAAAATTAACATTATGCGTAAAGATGTGACTGTATCTTATTCATCATAGAAAAATATTAGCAGTATTCTTATTTCCCAGTCATAAGAAATGGCTAAGTAATTGTGTTATTATGATACAATAATATACTCCCATTGGAAGATATAATTTAAGATGAGTTTATATTCACATGGGGGAACTATTTATGTTGTCCTACAAAATAGGAAAGACAGAATACTAAATTTCAGTTTAAAATTGGATTTGGAATATATAAAAGTACACCTAGAGAAGAACAGAGTAGGAGAGAAATAACCTGGATGGTAAATATGGGATCATAGTTTTCATTCCACATTCTATACCTCAAAAATTGTTTACAAAAAGCAGGAATTGTTCAAAATGTTTTAAAACTTGGTAATTTTGAGATATGTTGATACATAATGCAACATGATTAAAATTCCAACAAACTATTTGATCATAGACTTCTTATCATATTTTCTACTGATCTAGGAACAGAGTTTCAGTAGAAAAATCTCCAATTCTTTGACATTTAGATAAATAAGTAGACAATGCATTGTCCTTTTGACAAACCCTCCTGTTTCTAAAATGAGGCACAGTAGAGACAGGGGTGGCGGGGGTCGGGGAGAGAGAAGGAAGGGAGGAAGGAAAGGGAAGGGGATGAATGGGGGGATCAAAGGAAGGGAATGGCAGGGGAATACTGTAGATATAAAGGCTAAAAGGCACACTTATTTTTTTCCTTAAAATAAATCTGTGTTTCTATCTAGTGGAAAATCTGTAGGCAGCAAAGTAGTCCTCTCATTTTCAAGTAGTTTTATGTTAGTTTATAGCCCCAAATAATACTTATGTGAACACTTTAAGTTGATGCTATTTTGTAGTAGAAATCTTCTGCAAGTGTCATGGGGCATGCGCATCACCAACTTTGTGGCCCAGTACACACACATGATCATTCAGGGTGTGCAATCATGTGAAGCAGTGGAAGCAGTACTGGATGAAGAGTCCTAACACCAATTTGTTACTTTCTCTTCCAATAGATTTTATGTGTCTCTGGAGCAGTCTCTTCTCTCAGTCTCTTTGGACCTCAATAAAATTGGGGATTACAATAAATCATTCTTAATTCTAAAATTTCATTAATTTCATAACAAATCCATTTTGCAAGCTGAATTAATTTTTCAAAGTGAACAGTGACAAGCTCCCAAGATAAACATTATAACCCTAATTAAAACTGAGCAAATAATGAGGCAGTAATAGATAATGATAAAATAATAAACTCACATTACACCTTAATATTTCAGGCTGCCTTATTATCTTCAACCAACGCCCAAAAGTGTAGTGACTAGCAACATTATTTTTAAAAAGTAAGATCAAAGTGCATATTACTTCCCCTCACTGTGGTAGCCAATTCCTTTCACCTGATAGCCCTCCATTTCTACCTCTGTTACATCCTCAGAGATTATCTAGGGTTTTATCTCAACTCCACCTATGCCCACCTACTTCTCAACAGTATGATTACTTTTCCTTCTTCATAATTCTTCCTTTTCTGCAAACTCCTGGAGACTCCTTCAGTATTAAATGAGACTTTCAAAAAATATTTTTTCCTTAAGAATAGAAACCAATACTTTCATCATTTTGTGGCACTCCATAGTATTTTATTTATTTATTTATTTAATATTTTTAGTTGTAGATGAACACAATATCTTTATTTATTTTTTATGTGGTGCTGAGAATCAAACCCAGTGCCTCACACTTGATAGGCAAGTGCTCTACCACTGAGCCACAACCCCAGCCCTCCATAATATTTTATATATAGTAATAACAGTGAAATACATTCACTGACCAAAGTTAATTGTTCAGAGCAAAGCAAATCTATCATTTTATCTAATCCTACGATTTGGTTACAAATGGAGTCTCTCCAAATCTGCATTTACTAATTATCCTTCAAATTTTTCCAAAAGACACAACATTTAACTAGATGCACATTTTCACTTCATAGTCTTTACATAAGCCCTGTAATTTCTACCTCTTGAATCAGATTAAACAATTTGATGACTGGGATAAACCAAATTAAAAATACAGTTATTTTATATTTGTTTTTTGTTATAAAGGATAAGGATTATTTTTGTGAAATTCCAAAATGAATAGTTTCTTTCTTTAAAAAGACATCTGATAGCAAGAGTTGCTTTCTTACCAGATACCTCAAGACTCAGAGAGTAAAGAAATTGCTTCATGGCATGAGGACTGGCAGATATACTGGGATGGATTTGAACTGACAGATGTGAAATTCCAGAAACACAAATGGATCTAAGGCAAATGCTGCCCTTATAATTTCTCCTACTGGGAGATAAAAGCTAGGCCCAGACAAGAGCAGTGATACTTTTGCCAGATGATATTTTTTAAAGATCATTAAGATAGGGATAAAAAATTAAAAGTGTGTTCAAGGAAAGAAAAAAATCCACAAACCAGAGGCAGAAACACTATTGTCCCTGGCACCGACTGAAGAAAACTCCTGGCAAGTCAAGTAAGCTGGAATTCCTGTCTGCTGTTCATACAGTGGACCCTCTGTGAGGTGGCAGATTGGCTCCAGGAACCCACTGCAGATCCCAACATGTGTGATTGTTCAAGGGGCCTGATATAAAAATGGCCTAGTATTTGTGTAAAACCAACAGACATCCTCCCATGGAATTAAATCATCTCTATATTACTTATAATGCCTAATTCAATGAAATACTCTGTATGGATGCTTTTTTTTCCAAATTTTTTTTATCTGCACTTGGTTGATCCAGGGATGCAGAACCTCCAGACACAGAAGGCCAACTATACTTGTATCCTTCATCTTCTTACTATGTTTTGGGCTCTTAGATCAGAAATCCATAGACTCTACTAAGATGGTTTAATCCCTATTTTTTAAAAAACCTATTAGAACTGCATTGCTACAAAATCACTGGTTCTTCTGAGCTAGAAGTCAACACATTAGGTTCAAACTGAATTCCCAGGGAAATGCTCCTCCAGGTTTTACATTTATGCAATTCATTCCATAAGAAAATACCGAAAAATAATCCCCTGATATATTAAAAAATATATGTGAACTAGGTCAGAGTCCTTTCTAGGAAGTATTCCAAGCTCTTGGAATATAATAGCTTTAAATGAATCTGTCAAATCCCATAAAGGGAAGCTGCTTCATTATCCTTTATATTTAAAAAAGAATCTTTACCTAGAGTTGATTGTACAAAGACACGTGACTTCATTCAACTCATACATTTAGACATGCACTTACATCATTGCTTGGCCATGACTTTCACTAAGTAATTGTGAAATGCAAAAGGATTTCAGAGCACTGGACAAAGCCCTTTAGATGGTACCTTATAGATGTTGGTTAAGTAGATTGAATAACACTAACCACAGACATTCAAGTAAAATAAGAGTTTGGATTATTCCTTCTTAAAGGGATATAATAACTAAGAGGAGAGACAAACTCTAAAAGTCTGGAATCTAATCTCCTCGTCTGTGTTCTCTTTACATCCTACTAATGCTTCCCATCAGAACACTTCACAATTTTTTTCTTGCCTTCTCAACAAAACTTTTTTAAAGCAATAGTTTATTCTGGATGGATTTTAAAGTTTCTTTATAAGCTGTTCCCTCTTCAACCTGCTTTTAACATTTTCAATTCTGACCCATCCAGGATTAAGACTGCTATTCCTATGGATATTGAAATACTCTCAATTTTTAAATGCTAATCTTACCTTATTTCTCACCATTTTCCCATTTCCCCTTCCAAAAACGCTCCTGTCATGACATCCATGGCCCAGATATCTCCTGAATTTCCCCCATCTCTCTAGCAGATCTTTATCAGAATTCTCTAGGAGGATATTTTCTTCTGCCTGCTTCTTAAACATTGGAATTCCCCAAACCCTCATCTGCTACATGGCTTCAAATCCCAAAGCTTTTGTCTTCAGCCCAGATCACTCTCTTCAGCAAGTGAATCCAATTTCCTCTGCGAAACTCTATAAAATCCACAAATATCTCAGCATTAAGATATCTGACATTCAATAGAAACTCAAAATAATAAAATGAAAAAAAATGAATAAACACAGATATTTCTCTTTTCTTCTTATGTGAATGAGCTGACTCTTCTGAAGTGCCATAATGTGGTCATTACTCTGACGACCCAATACCTATCTGTCTGCCCAGGAGACTCTTGAGGGCGAAGATTGCAACTTCTAAGCGCCCTCTAACTAGGGCAGTGCCTTGTGCAAAGCTAGGTGTTCATAAAATGCTTTTTAATAAATGTAAATGAAAGGAATACAAAACATATATGAGTAAAAACAATTCATTTTAAAGGATCATTAAAACTAATAAAAAATAATATCCTCAAGGAATCGTAAACTCAATCTAGCTCAATACCCTCCTTTTACAGAGATGGTAACAGACTTACTCACACAGCTAGTTTAATAGCTATTGTTACTAGAGAAGTTTCTGGTCATCTTCACTAATTCCCTGGGTCTTTCTAATTCTCTTACTTACTTTAATCAAGTTAGAGTAAAATTTATAGAGGTCCTGCTGTTTATTGCACATACATATTGTGTTTTTTTATTTTTATGATAACCTTACCATATGGTAACTTTTTTCTCCATTTTATAGATAAGAAAGTTGCCTGAGTTCAGGCAGTCTTAAAGTTGCAGAGCAGAACACAAACTACATACAGATCCCATTCTCTTGACGTTACGTACACTCTGCCGTATTACTTAGACCCTTTATTTGCCATCCTCATCCAGGCCACACTCATGGTGATTACTTAGATGTGTAGCTCCTTCTGTTCTTAAACAGTTGACACCACCAAACAAACCAAGAACATGTTACTTCTTCTATTACCCATAATCAAACCTAAAACCAGGTGAGAACTGCAGATTGTTCTTAAGGATTCAACCAAGGAATCAAAAGAATTTTTAATATTCCATAACAAATTGTAAAGTTATTGGGTTTGTTGTTGTTGTTGTTGTTGTTGTTCCAGTTGGGGATTGAACCCAGGATGCTCTACCACTGAGCTGTATGCCCAGTCCTTTTAATTTTTTTAAACAAAGTCTTATTAAGTTGCCCAGACTGACCTTGAACTTGGAATCCTCCTGCCTCTGCCTCCTGTGTTGCTGGAATTACAGGCATGAAGCGTACCATCACACGGGTCTGTAAATTCTTTTAAACTTTCTGTAAGATTTCTAATGCAGCAACAATCCATTTGCTAAGGATCGGATATAATATGAAACTCTGAAGAACACATATGACAAGTGCAAGACACTCTAAGACCTCATTTGTGCCAGGATGTTTCCTTTCCAGCCTATTGTTCTTAAAACTCTCCAAGGCCTCTGTTTATTTTTATTGGTTCTGTTTAGCTATAACACAGCAGAATCCATTTTGATATCAGTATACAAGCATGGAATATTATTCTACTTAGAATTCAGACCTATATTTAACATAGCCAAACACCAAAGTTTTTATTTATGAGAAAATAATTTATTTTCATGAAATTGCAACTTTATGTATGTCCATTCTTATTTTTGAAACTGAAGTCTATATAAGCCTATAGCTGAGTGCCAATAGTCTTTTTCCTTTTTATATTCCCACTTCTTGTTTGTGGTGAAAAAAGCCTATTAACCTTCTAGAGAAATAATATTACAATTAACTCTAATACATTCAATGGTAAGCAATGTATTTTCCTTCTGAATTGCCACAATATCTTTGGCTAAAAATTGATATGACAAATTCACAGTAAGGCTAAAGTTTAAAACAAGCTACTTCCTATCTTCCTTTTTATAAATTTATTTTTATTGGTTCTTTTTAGCTATACATAAAAATAGAATTTATTTTGACATAATTATAAAAGTGTGGAATGTATTTTGTTCTATTCAGTCTCCAGTGCCTCCCCTTCCTCTCTTTTCCTCCCTCCCACATTCCCTTTCTTTTACTCTATTGATCTTTATGCTATTTACTTATAGTTTTTAAATCCATATGCCATTTTAAGTGAGCTCACACTTAAAGGTTCAGAGGAAAAGGGAATTTGAGCACACCAACCCAATAAAAAGTAGAGATGATGTAAGATAATAATTGTGGATGCTGATTCCTACAGAAACAATTATTATGTCCCAAAACTATATAATGCATAGGTTTTCTATATCTTTAACTGAATTATGGATTCAATTCTGGTTTCTACTCTTGCCTTCCTAGTACTCATTGTACTTATTTCCCTGTAGTGTCATCCCTCCCATATATGCAACTGCATACAGAAATATCAAGTAAATAGGAAACAACAATCTTCCTGCTACTATCTGGGATCAGTAGAAAACAGGTTCATATTTTTCCATTGTTTTTCTCAGGCACTATAGTATGATAAAAAGAGAATAGGTTTAGAAATCCAGATCCAAATTCAAAAGTAGGCTCTTCTAGCGGGTCAGTATGACCTTGGGCAAGGTCGTGAATTTGGGCAAGTAATTTAACTCAGGCAAAAATAAGAAAAACTTTTATTAACGTTAAGTCTTTCATATGCTAATGGTACTAATTATATCTATGTCTAAGGACACCAGGAGGATTAAGTGATAAAAGTTACTGATGCTCAATAATTATTGCTTCCTTTTTCTCATTTCCTGTTTGTATAAGGAACAGGAATATAAAACAAGCTAGAGACCAAAAGCAGTGCACTTTTACCATCATAGCACTTTAGGAGTCCCCTCTCCCTGCTTTTATGGAAAGAAATGCATTTTTTAATAGACATTCAGGCCACAGAAAAATTAAAAGACTATAGAGTTTGTAAGTTATATAATCATGTGGTCTTGATTATATAGAAGTTATGAGACTAAAGAGATAATGCTTTTATCTTTAATTGGGAATTTTTCAAAGAGCAACTGAAACAAAGAGAAATATTTTGACACTTAACTAACAAGAGGCATTAGACAAACATCAACATTGTCTTTATCTGAGTTCTTAATTAAGCAAGTTGCCTTCCAAGGAAGGTTTTTCCCCTGGGACCTCCTGTGCTTTCACTAAGCAAGGCCCTGGGTAATAATATTTTATATACCTAACCTCAAAAGCATTTAGCATACAGTCTCATCCAAATGTGAAGAAAGAAGTTGAGGGACAACTTGTAGACTAAAAACAGGTCTTAAAAATCATAGACTTCCATCTGTCACAATTGATCACCAAGCCTGAGCATACAGAAAAGTTTCAAAGGCGATACTCCAACTTTTGAGGTGGGCTAGTTCTTTGTGAGTTCCGAACACCAGATTCTTCTTTTTGCTAAACTGAAATCAGACTTTCAACTATTTCTTCCAATTGTTCCCAGTTCTGTCCCATAAATTAGTATGGAAATCATGGTTCTATTTTCCAGGTTATAGTATTTATCCATTCTTTCTTTTCCTAGAACATAGCACTTGGGTATTTCCATGGAAAACCACCCCTAACCAAATTTCAGTACATTTGGATCTAGTTCTATTGATTGCTACTGTCTCACAGGGTGGGCCTAATATTCAAGTGTGGATTCACAGGACTTACAGAAGCACAGTTATTAATTCAAGAAAGAGCACAAAACTCAATTCAAGGCAGAACTTTTTCTCTGAATTGTTAAGTGATAAAAACACTCACTGTTTCAGCAGGCTAAGAAGTGGAGATCCTCTGGCTACCATTTTGCTGATAGGAAGCAAGAGCCTGTCAGGAAATGGAACCAATATATACAAAGGAAGAACAGAAAGAATATCTGGGTCCTCAAATATGGAGCCAAATATGAACAGAGATCTACGTCCTGCTTTTTTTAGTTATATAAATTTATGCATTCCTTTTTTTCTTAAATTTTCTTGAGTTGCAGCATCTACTGTCACCTACAGTCAAAACAATCCTGACTAAAACACACATTATAACACTAAGACATCATTATAAATTTATTTGAAGACTGATACTACTTCCTCCCCGTAATCTTCTATTATTTTACACAAACATTCCCAGGTCTTTTTGGCTCCTATTAAATAAGTTTACCAAATCCCTTTCAGTTGTAAATTTAAAAAAGGTTTTTACACAAAAACCACATAAAAATGAAATATTCAAAGAAACTTTGAAACTACAAGATGAGTCATTTATTTTCAAACACTTCAGAAATGCTGCATCATGTCAATTAATCTGACAAATTCAATCTTTGTTATCAAGAAATCAGATAATCATGACTTATTTTGATAATACTTTATTAGCAACTCAAATTACCTTATATTTCAAAATAATCCAGCTACATGGTATTTGCTAATATTTCATGACAGACATTTTTTTACCACCTAAAAAGAACTATCCTCAATTAATTCAATATTCTAATATTTTCTGCTAAATTGATTAAATGCATATTTGTATGTTATGTGCAATTTAATACTATATTCCAACCACTTCAAAAATAAGCAATGCATAGTTCTTTAAGAATCATATACTTGCTGGTTTTTAAAAAAAAACTTTTTATCTCATCATAATCAGAATATCACTATCAGTCTAGAAGGCAACCATTCATTCTATCATTCCTAAGTGTTTAAAATATGACAAACCTGATGCCAAGCACCTTGTGGATATAGTCTCATTTAATTCTCTTAAATTAATGATGCGGGATTGCTATCACCAGTTTATAGACAAGAAAACTGAGGGAGAAAAAAGTAACATGTCCAAAGTCACACAACTTAGAGATGGCAATTCAGTAATCAAAACTGTCCTTTTCTGAAGTGTTCGTTCTTACCCATGATGCAATTCTGCCTCCAATCTCTGTAATACTAAGTGGGATAGTAAGACTTCTTAAAGGAATGGCATTTTATGAGTTTATTTTCAAACTAGGAAGGTAAATGAACAGACTTAAGAAAAAAATCAGCTCATCTAATATATACCTGGAATTTATGCTCGAACTATATTGCAAACATTTTGACAATCAGAACTGTGGGGAAAGACCTTTTCTTTGTGAATTACCTAAAGCTGATGAGGATGACTAGCCCTGAGCAGATTGTGAATATAGTTCTTTGTGCCTGGTGGCTCTTTCCTATCTGTCCCTTGGTCTTCCAGATTTGGCATGAGATTACTTTCTCATTCCTTAATATACTGCATTTTTGGGGGGGGGCATTCTTCTTTTATTCTAAAGACACTCCTTTTTAAAAATATCTCCCCTAAGGAAGGAATCCTGGTATTACAATCTACACTTTGATCTGTGTTCATGTCATTGTTATTATTCCCAAGATAGACTTATGCTTAAGCCTTATTTCTGGTTATAAAATGAAATTCTGTGAGTTTTTTAAAGCATCATCAGTCAGTAGGCAGAGAATTTTCAGTGTAGAAAGAAATGGTGAGGGATGCCTCCAAAGGAGCACTCCACAAGCAATCCAACTTCATGCCTGCAGGTAGGCTGGGTGCTGATGACATATAGCTCCCGCTGCTTTCCCTCTCTGAGCTCTTTCTTCTGCCTTGGTCCCATTCTCAAAGAAGATCTCTCTTCCATTCCTGTGGACAAAATTGTGGTCAGAGGCTAATTACAGCCATTTTCAAATCTCTTGCCAAAGCTATCAATAAAAAAGAAAAGCAAGAGAATTTTATCTCATTCTGTTGCACTTTCCCACTTTCTCCTGATAGAGGTGTTAATGAACAGTGAAATTACCAAAACTGGTACAAAATACAGATGATTCACCCATTGAATAAAGAGACACTGAGTAAACAGCATTTGTAATACAATCTGCAACTATTATCTTGTAAAAGAAACAATTAGGGCATAATGTTCATTAAAGAATATGTTAAAACTGGAAAAACTACAAATTTAAATGGGTAAATGCAGTATCCCTGAAACCCTCACATACAGACACATTTTTATCAGATTATTTTATATTTATATTTATTTATTTTTATGTGGAGCTAAGGATCCAACACAGTGACTCACATGTGCTGCAAGCACTCTACCACTGAACTCCAACCCAGCCCCTATCACATTATTTTAAATTACATTTCTCTTTGATACCCCTTTCCCACAATTTAGGCATATTCACAGGTAATTCAAATGGAACAAGCTAAAAGAGTCATTTGGGGTAGGACTTGAAACAAATGTAAATACCATACCTTATAATTCCTGTCTTTGAAACTTAATTCCCATTTGATATTGTGCTAATACTATAAGCATAGTGTTTCTTTATAAGGTACAAAAGATTGTTATGAGACCTCAAGTAAAGAATTCACATTTTTTAAAAATAAAAAAGGTGTCATTTCAAGTATCATGTACATAGTGTACTATGACCTGGAAAAGCTGAAAACATTCTTAACAAGGTTTTGCTATTTGAAGATTTCCCTTCTGTTGTGACACTTTGAGAAACCACGAACCAAACAACCCAGGCATCAAGCCCGGGCTGGTACTGCTTCCTGTCAAACCAAGCACAGGTTCCACAAGATTTTGATGTGTCATGTGTGCATATGCTGCTTTTCATTTGGCAGGCCTTTTTTATGTCTTAACAGACGGCTAAGGAATAAGTGTTCTTTTGTTTGTCAGATTTCAGGCATTCTGGGGTACATTTTAAAGCTACGTGGGTTCAGTTTGCTATATTCCAAGTGAGACTATGATATCTTTTTAAAAATCTGTTCCACTTGATCCATGTATTGGCACTGTAAGTTTGTCCTTTTTCAGAAGACAGTGGGCTACTTATTCATGAGCTAATCAGCAAACTCCTTAGCCTTATCAGGAAGCATAAAGGTTTCCAGGTCTCACCTAAACAGAAGGCTCTGTTCACAATGTGGACCAAATCTGGGAAGTATTCCTTCTTTCAGAAGTCATTGTGTCCAAAGCCTGGAACACTACCTCACACAGAACATGTGATCAGAGTATTTATTTGCTGAGGTGGCCCATTGCTACCATGAATACCCTGGACCAAAAAAAAAGAAAAAGAAAAAGAAAAAAAAAGAAAATGCCATTAGACATTTAGCAGGGCAGAGAAAGGTGAATCTAGGCTAGAATCAAAACAGAGACAAGGCTCCTTTGCCACAGAATCGTAGATTTCAAAAATTCCTTCTGAAGAGAAGTTAGAAATGACTTGAGCACTCTACAGGGTGGCGTGGGTCAGTCATGTGCCTGTACAATGCTAATTTTAATAGAATGTGATTTGTCTCAAATATTTTCATATTTACATATGTAAATCCATTACAAGATTGAGCAGTACAGCTCATGTTAAAATTGTTCACATGGCCAGTGAGACAGTACACTGAAGCAAATTTTCACCCATGCTTTCTGTTCTTGAAGCATTACCTTATGCTTCCCTCAGCTGATGCATTTGCATACACTGCAGTGGTCTCAAGTTTGGCCATTATTTTGTTTTCTAATGAATACTTGGATGACAAAGCACAAGAAAAATAAATGGGTAACAATATATAAGAAAATGTAAGCATGGATGAGAGACTGTAAAAGTTCCAAAGTGCAAAATCATCCTGGATATTAAAATACGAGTTTATCAGTAGCTCCAGTCATATCCAAGCAATAGTCAAGGGAAGAAGGATAACAATCAGTAGACCATTGTGAACTGATAAGTTATCTAACATGATGAAGGGAAGCATAAACATCAGTGCAATTTTGGAAGCTGGCAATTGCCATCATAGGAACAAAACTGGAACAAATTGTAACTGAAGACTTATCAATATTTCAAAAAAATTTGAAGAGAATGGAGGAATGGGATATAATTCTGGGAATGCATTTATATAAGAATTATGGCAAAAAACAATCTGATTGAGATAGCACAACAATTTACAAGGTACATTTCATCCTTACCCTTCTATTCCAATTCCATAGTATGAGACTCAAGGGCATCTCAAAAAATTCTTTCCTAAATGAAAAAAACGAACCCTTCTAGGAATTGTTATACCATGTTAAAACAATTGTGTGAAACATGACTGACAAAAAGCTTCTGAAAATGCTGACTGATTCTGTGCTATATCCTAGGCATCAATGCTACTCCACTGAGCGGTATGGTAATTGTTTAGTTTTATGCTCCCCTTGGTGAGTATGAAATGCAAATCCTTACCACGTGCTTTCTATTTTCAAACACTTTCCTATTCCCATTGAACTGCTATTTCTCAATTAGGGCATTATCCAGCTGGTTTGATTCCCTTTATGGGTTAGGACTAGTTTCCTAGGAATATATGAGTTTGTCTTGATGTCCCTCCTGGAGACATGATGTTATGACCCTGGAGTTAACTCTTCTATCCATAGACCAAGGAGATGCCAAGGCAGTGGTTCTTAGTGATCATAATACACATTTTTGTTATTCTAGCATCCCATACCATTTTTATCTCCTGAAATACCAATACATATCTTGGTGTGATGCCATTATTTAAGCCTTTTAAAGACCTTATATGAGCCGGGTGTGGTGGCGCATGCCTGTAATCCCAGTGACTCGGGAGGCTGAGGAAGAAGGATCGCGGGTTCAAAGCCACCCTCAGCAACTTAGCGAGACCCTAAGCAACTCAGTGAGACCCTGTCTCTAAATAAATACAAAATAGGGCTGGGGATGTGGCTCAGAGACCAAGTGCCCCTGAGTTCAATCCCTGGTTCCAAAAAAAAGACCTTATATGTAAAGTCTTTAAAATATTTTATATTTTATTCTTATATGTAACCTGAGAGTTATATGCTTTATTAAAATTCAAATGGAAGTTACATTTTTTAAAGTATTCTTCCATAACCTCCTTAATCTTTAATGGGAAGAGGTGAAAGCAATCCACAGAGCACAGCTTCTACCGCAAGAATAATTCTTACTGTAGTTCAAAGATTCCTCAACAAGTAGAGTGTGAACATGACTTTATTGAAAATGATATGGGTAACTGCATGAGAATCTATCTGTACATGATAAAACAAAATGACAATGAGATTGAATACAGATTGGAAATAATTCTTTGGGGGGGGAAAAACTACCACTTGATTTTAATAAAAACTTTTTAGCTACCAAAAAAGTCATCTAAAAAGATCTCAAAATCATCAAAAATATGGAATTATTTGAAGACAAAAATGTCAATTCTGACACTAGTTTGTTATTCTCTTCAACTTTTCCTATTTGCAGAGTAAAAGGGATGCTTATGCAGCTGGGAAAATATAAGAAAATACATTCTTGAGTAAATAATGATACAACTTATGAACTTTGTTGTTCAAGATCACATTTTTTCAAAAATTCATGGAATACATTCTATTACCAATTAGAATAGATATTTTACATGTATCTATCAAATAATAAATTCCTATACAAAGGAATCATTTCACAAATATATTCCAATATTTATGATTAAATAAGGAAATTTTTCATTTTTGGCAGTGTCTAATTTTTGGAATGTATTTTTCAAAATTTCATCTGAAAATATTGTTCATAACCCATCTACTAATATTTAAATTTCATATTTCTTATATTTTTATTTTTATAACATTTTATCTTTCTGTTATGTCACTAATTTTTAGAGTATTAATTCTAGATGCTGTTAAAATAAAATGTCAATGTTTACATATTTATAGTTGATGTTAACACAAAATAAATGCTAAGACATTGATATTGTCATTTTATTTTACAATTCATAGACATATAACTCTCCTCTCATCTTCAGTGATTTTTTCCCCCTTCTTCCCATGGAATAAGGGCTTTGAAAGACTTGGAAGCAGCTCTTCATCATTTGCTATCAGACACCTTTATTCTACAAGCATGGAGAATGGCAGACTATCAGATGGTCCATAACGGATAGGACAACAGATAAGAAGTCATGAATCAGGCCACATCCCTCCACTTGATTCTTCAGAATCCTATAACTTTCCTTCAAGAGCCACTGAGAAAAACGACCACTTAAGCTGCCATATTTATCAGAGTGAAGGTTTCCAAGAACATCTCCAGGAGATGTCAACATCATATTTTATTCTCCAGCAAAATGAATCGAAAGTATAACTACTTCTGAGTTCTTAAACATGACATCGCATCAAGCAGGATTCTCCACTATAAGCAATTGACACTGATGCTGGCAATCTTAAACAGGAAAGAGATAACTATTAGAAAACCATGATTCAGTTGACATAACCTATGAAGAAGCTTCAAGACCAAGGCTCAAAAATCCCATCTGAGTAGGAATGATAGTAGAGTGAAACAGAAATTATTACCTCATGTACATATATGACTGCATGACTGATATGATCCTACAATATGTATAATCAGAAAAATGAGAGATTATACTCCATTTATATATGATCTATCAAAATGTGTTATGTACAACAAAACAGAACAAATTTAAAAAATCCCATCTGAATCAGGAGGGCAGGGATCTTCAGTGGCATCCCAGGAACTCTGGGATTAGGATGACCCAGAACATCACTACAGCTCTGTCAGTGAATTACTTTACTGACCTGCATGCAGTTGTGAATTAATTCTCAGTTACCCTGTTATTTCTGTACCCTTTTTAAGTCCTGAGTAGAAACATTCAACTGATAAATCAAAGATCATATTTCTTCACCACAATTAGGAAATTCTCTCAAATAGAAAAAAGGGTGGATGTCTAGAAGCCAATCATTATCAACAATATCAACAAACGCACACAGGGAGCTCTAGATTTCTATTCCATCATGCTTTCTCCATAAAATAATCACTAGAATTAAAATAAACTTTCATTTCTTGATGTGGATATATTTCATTTCTTGATGTGGGATGTGGCTCAGATTCAGAAGGAACCAGGAGTGTCCAGCAAACTTGGACGCCACATGGCAGGGCCTTTGGGATTCTGGCAATTAGACTGCCATGTTCTCAAAACGTGTTGAATGCCAAATCCATCTTCCTCAAAACTTGAGACTTCTGTCCTAAGACTAAATACTGGAAGACGAAATAATGTGTTTTTAAAACAAGAAGACAGGAAGGAGAAAGAATTTAAAATTCATTGTCAAATGCTTGTGACAAAAGTGTCTACAATTATTTGAATTGTCTTCCAACATTGTTTGAGTCACAAACTCATTCATAATAATTTTTTTTTTTTTGGTACTGGGGATTGAACCCAGGGGCACTCCACCACTGAGCCACATCCCCAGCCCTATTTTGTGTTTTATTAGAGACAGGGTCTCACTGAGTTGCTTAGGGCCTCACTAAATTGCTGAGGCTGGCTTTGAACTCACGATCCTTCTGCCTCAGCCTCCCAAGTGCTGGGATTACAGGCGTGCGCCACCATGCCCGGCTCATAATAATTTTGATATAGAAAAATCTACCTCACAAGGAATTTCTAAAATCATTCAGTTTGTGTTACAATAAAAATTCAAAAACTTTTAGGTCAATAAATCATTAAAGATTAAACTAAAAATTCATTTAATATATTTGAATAATATTCATGACATATACTCATTTTATACATTTGCTCTCTGAAAAGAGTATAAAGATAATTTATGATTTAAGTGAATCTTAAAATGCCATACGTTTGGTGATCATAAAGGCCAAATGTACATATAAATATATATTGAAAATTAGTTAAAATTTTAGCATCAAAAGAAGACAAAATCTGCTTTTATTATAAGATACTCTGAGTTCTTGGTTTCTGAATGACTTTTTGTAATTTTGATGCTTAATTGCTAAAAGATAGCATGAGAAAAATTTCAGACTGCTGTTTACAAGACCTGCATATAATACAATCCATTGCAGATATCAAGTGTTACTACTTGCCAAAAAATGAGAGTGAAGATAATTATAATTTTTATTTTCCACACTGATTTTTGTTTTACTAAAGATATCTTTAGGTGGTACATAGAAATTCAAATAACATGGATACAATTTATGGATCTGATGAAAAGAATTACTATTTTATGTTCTCTGTTAACATGTATCTTGTCATTAGTGCTTTTGTGGTCTTTAACCAATCTCCTATAAGGAATATAAATTTTAAAATAAATGGGTAGAAATTAGAAATCATTAAAACTGTACATATGCTTGAAGGATAAAATCCAGCCCACTATTCAGCCCACCCAATGTTGGAGTCACTAACTCACTTAAAATTGTTTGCAAACAGATGCCATTTTTAGCTTCTTAGATCAATAAAATCTTGTCTTGAAATAGAGAAAGAATTCTGTAGTTTTTAGTCTTTTTTTTTTTCTTTCTCTAAGTTCTACAGGAAGTTGTAGAAATACCCAAAGTCAAAACCTGGTTGTTGCTCCATGTTAGAAGCACAAGAAATTTCTATCAGTCTGTTCATTCTTGATTACAGAATGATTTATTATTTCTTAGAAGCCTAAAATTTCAAAAGTAAAATGAATTGCTTGTTTTAAGTGAAACTTTCTCTTTTCTCAAGTTGCAAAGTTTTATGTTCCCACTCTTTACAACCTGACTGCCACTGTTCATCTCTATTCTCCCTTTGCCATTTATCACTGACGTGATTACTAATGTTAAGTGAGTAGTATCACTCCTCAATGCAAGAGGAAACCCATTCAAGACAGTCTTCGCAGAGATCGCAATCATGCACAAATTCTCTTTCACACTTGCTCAAGGAATACAATCTAGATCGTTGGGATAACTTAAAATACTGATACTACCAATTCCTGGAAAATTTTACACCTTCATTATCTATTTGTGTAACCCATAACAGAAATCAGTCCTCTGTATTTACCAACAGAACTGTGGCTCCTTCTCAGATAATTAGCACATTATTATAACATAATGGTTTAGAAGACTTTACGATGCTTCTGTGTTATTCCCTGTCTGATTTTGATATCAGAACACATATTAAACTCATTTGCTGAAAAGCAAGAGGGAAATAGTATAAGCAAATGAAATTCTTTAAAACCCAAGATTATGGGCACAGGAAACCAGCACAAAATTTTTCTTTTTTGCAGTTCTACTGCAATACACTAATGGTCCTCCTGCTATGTTAAATATTTTCTCTTTCCTCCCACTTCTCATAGGAAATGCAGTTTACATCAAATTTCAGCCAGAAAATGATACAAATTTTTTTAAAGTTATAAGATCTGTAGTTCTTATCCCTTTAAAGGATTCTAAAAGAAGGCAACAGATTTCTGTACCTCTGAAACTAATATTGCTTATATATATATATTCTATGGCACAGGACCAAAAAGCCGGTTAAATACTTCCACTATAATGTGCTTCTGAGTAACAATAAGTTCTACTCAGATAATTCTGAAATCAACCTTTCTACATTGAACCTGAAACAATCTATTGTTACTGTGCACCCATTAACTCTGGCTTGCTAAATTTCTATTTTCTCTCTACGCTAGGAATCAACAGAATACCATGTTTTCTTTCTTTTGTTTTACTTTTCACTCTGTCTCCTATTTATAGATAATGTCTATGTCTTAAAATATAGGCACATCAATAAATATTTCAGTTTGAGTAACAAACTAATTCAGGGACAAATTACCATGCTGGATATTGCTGTCAATACAACTTTCTGTGATGACAGAAATGGTCAATGTTCATACAATAAGCTAACTACTAACCACATGTGGTAACTACTGAGGATTGAAATGTGCCTAGTGTGACTGAGTAAATGAATTTTAAATTTTATCCCATTTTAATTGATTTAAGCTGAAATGTAATTAGCCACATGTGGCTCGTGGCTCCCATATTGGACTGAACAGTAATAGGTAGAGATGTTATGCTATGACCAGGACACACTTTCTCACTTCCAGGATCTCACCATCCAGAAAAATGAGCTTAAAAATCACTTCAATGCTTCACAAAAGAATTTGAACTGGTATGTGGGACAAAATGTAGAATTTAACCTATAGTGAGGATTCGGTATGTCAACTAAAATTCATACTAAGTAGTACCACGACATAAGCAGTACTGCTGAGGACAATATTTCTTGCTTAACTTAGAAATAGCTACATAAAAGTAGACTTGTATTGGGATTAAATGACAATATGTATAAAGAATTTAGGATTCAATAAGAATCAATATCTACAGATAGAATTATAGATTTATATATAAATATACATAGATCTGTCTACATCCATAAAATAGATATGATATGTATCTACAAGATTACCTGATCATTGTTATTAAAAAATATTTTTCTGCCACTGAAGCCTAGCTTTCTCATTAAAATTAAAAATCAAAAATTTTCCACTGCTTAATATATAATTACTATTTTTGCTTTTGCTAGTTTATTAATACAGATTTCTTTAAATCTACTATTCCACAAAACAAAGCTTGTTACTTTGGTCAGGGAAAATACCCTGAATCCTCTGGAAAAAATAATTGTTTTAAAGTTAAAATGTTATTGTCAATTGTGTCAGGTAACTCATACCAAAGGAAGAAAAATTTTTGCTTATGTATGATATTTACTGACATAGTTGGCTTTCAAGATAAGGAAAGAGATAAAGAGGAAATAAGTCAGTTCACCTGATTAGGAATACCCAGCTAAAAAATCTCCAAAAGTTGTGGCCTAGACTCCCGGAAACAAATACCATGAACACGTTCCTTTGATTTCACTTCTCATAGCTTTAGTTTATAAGAGAAGAGGTTAAATAGCTCCATCTAGAGATTCTTGTGATAGATCTTAGAGATACACAAAGAAGAAATTATCACAAGTCTTGAATCCTGGACAAAGTTTCCTGTTCAGTGTTCCGAAGGGACCCAAAAATAATTCAATTCATAGATCCTGGTGGTATCCACAGCAAATCTATGAGGAATATTACAAACCAATTATTAGAAAGGGACAAAGTTTTATAATACTAAAACGAGAGGTTAAATGAATACAACCCCATTAAAATCAATAAACTACAATGACAAGTTAGATGAATAAACAGAAAAAGCTTCAGAGAAGCTCACAAATCAGCTTAGTACTGTGGAAACAGGCCCAATCTGTTATTAAAGCAAAGCCAATTGCAAAGCTTAAGGGTCAGCTTCATGCTAAGGACTATACTTGGTTCTGGGAATGAAATGGTTTGTGAAAACAACCATCATCTCTGACTTTAGGGCATTTGCAATCTAATGGAGGATTGAGGTGGAACCAAATAAGTATGAAATTTAAAAATCATGATGTGATAAAAACTATTAGTGGTAGTTAAGTGCCAATAGAAATAAAACAGGATTATCCAATAAAACTTTCCTGAGAAAATGACATTTGAGCTAGAAATGAGTTAGAATTAACAAAATGAATAAGAGGGTAGAATTTCATGCAGAGGAAGAAAGTGCAGAAAGACTGGAAAAAAGGAATAGTACAAATTCAGGAAAATGAAAGTGGACATAGGTAAATGAGGTAGAAAGAGTGAGACAGTGGCAGAGGTGCTCTGCTTTCTGAGTGGTCCCTCTGCTAGAATATATTAAGTGTTCCACAATATGTCACTATGTGTTACTTCCTAGTCTGCACTGACATTTTTACACACACACACACACACACACACACATACATATGCACACACACATATATATATGATCTTTTATTTCTTTCCTGGAATGAACAGGAATATCTGGATCATTCTCAAAAAGAACTTTATGGAAATATCATAAAGGAAAACAACATATGACATTCAGAATCTGTTGCTAGCAAGTGAAGAGTGAAAGCGTCAAGGACTCAGCAGCCTGGAAAAGGACATACTTCCCTACCACCAAGACTGAGAAAGATGACCCTCAGAAAAGTCAGGATAAAATAGATTTGTCTACCACAGACTGATTTTTTTTAAGACACTTATACAGTGTGAAAGTGGTAAAGCAAACACACAAGAAGCATATATAACAGAAAAGACTAAATGGTAATATATACATACATATATGTGTTTTAATCTCATATGTAATATGGAAAAGTACATATTAAAGCCAAATCTATTTTCACTCATTATATTGGCAAAATGTATACACAGGCAAACTTCACTATCCAAATCAAGATCATTCTTAGAAAATGTGAGTAGTCACACATTTTCACATAGCAAGGGACCACATTTCATTATTCTAACAAAGAAAAAAATAATGATATATTCTGAATCCATATAGAAACTCCAATACACATCCTTCAATATCACTAAATCACTCTTCAAGAATAAGTAATTAATTTCAAAGCTATCTACATAATATGAAAATTATTTAATTGTTCATTTATTATTCTTATTATTTATCTATAATCACTTCATTACCTATTACTTAACAAAGCATGTATATGGGGGACACACCCTATAATGGCGACAGCAATGGTGACAGTGCCCTCGTGGCAACCTCCTTCCCTTACGTGACGCTGCCTGACTCACTGCCTAGGATTGGCTAGTTCCTTGAAAGTGATCAGCTCGTCTTGCCCTATAGTCCTATGAGACTCTTGCCTGCGTGCACACCCCATGCCTTGCAGACCCTCAATCTGATTGGATCTCGCTACATCCTCACCCTACATAAAAGCCATGTAACTTCCCTTAATAAACGAGATCCTGCTTCGACAGACCTCATCATTCTGCTCGACCCCATATTCTCCTCTAGCGGGTCCAGAGGGGATACACTGAACCTTGTTGCTCGGCTGGGAGCAACAACTGGTGTCCCGTGTGAGGAACCGAAATCATCGACAGGCTAATCGGACCGCGGGTGAGTGTACTCCCATAAAATATGGGACAGTCCAATTCTAAAAATGACCCCTCCCTTGATTCCCTCCGAGTTCTCCTCAGAAGCAGGGGATTAGAACTTTCAGATCGCCAAGCGTTCCAAACTTGGAAGGTCCTCATTAAAACTGCCCCTTGGCTCCCGGGAGCCAACCTGTTTGACTGGGACACCTGGGATAGAATTGAGCAACTTCTCCATAAGGCCCAAGTTAATAGAGGAGAGATCCCCCCTCTCGGAGCTTTCCCCACCATCGCCGCTCTTCAAAGCTGTTTCCCGCCACGTCCTGCCCGACATACACATAAAGATAAGGACCCCCCCAAGAGTACTAACTCTCAAGAGGATCATTCTAAGGCCCTCTTAAGTAAGGAGCAAAAGGAACTGTTGCAGGAGACTGGGACAGGCCCCCCTCTCGATCCCTTTGATGCAGCCCCATGGCTGCCTAGGGAGGAAACCACTAGGCCCTTAAAATGGCCCCTGCCTGAGGCCACTTCCTCTTTTAATCCTTTCTGAGTTCCATCAGCCCCTCTCCCACCATATCTGGTGAGAGCCTCTAGTGCAGGCCAGGGGCCCTCTTCCTCCTGCGCCTCTGAGGCGTGTCACCTTTTTCCGGTGAACGTCAACCCAGGAGGTAACAGGCCTGCAGTTTGGTATCCATGGGAAGCACAAGATCTAAAGGAGCTGAAAAAGGCAGTCACTGAGGATGGTCCAAACTCCCCCTGGGCAGAAACAATCCTACAAGGCCTCGCCCATCAGAACTGCACCACCCAAGATTGGAGAAACTTAACTAAGGCTGTCCTCCCAGGTCCTATGTATATTAAGTGGTGTGCTTTCTTTAAAGATGAGTGCCATGCACAGGCTGAGAGAAATCAGGCCGCTGACCCTCCTATTCCTATTAACTTTGGGATGCTTTCGGGATCTAGTGACCAATTCTCTACAGGCTTATTGCAGGCAGCTATACCTCCCCCTATCAGGAGCAAGTCCGCACAATAGGTCTAGCCGCTTGGAGAAAACTTGAGGAAGGCCCCTCGGAGCCCCCAGTCTCGGGGATCACCCAGAAGGTGGTGGAAGACTTGGCCTCTTTCATAGACAGGATAGAAAAGAGTTTACAAAGAAAGTTCCCTCCGGGCCCATTTGTGAAAATGCTCGTGTGGGAAGGCATGACCACCGATCATAAATTAGCCTATGCTGGCTTGAAGGATCGGTCTATGGGACGATGGATCGTTGCCACTAAAGATGTTGGCACCATGTCCCATCAGACTCAGGCCATGACATCAATGCTCAAGGCATCCCAGGATAATAATATGGCTGCTCTCATCTGTGCACTCCAACAAGCATTCCCTGCGAAGGGAAACTGCTTTAAGTGTGGACAGCAGGGCCATTTCAAGAAGGAGTGCCCTCAAGGGAAATGGGGGGGGCTACACCCCCCCCGGGGGGTTCTCCCTCTCAACCACCACTCACTCCTTGCCCCAGGTGCAAAAAAGGGTTCCATTGGGCCAAGGACTGCAAATCTAAAACGGACATTAAGGGGAAGCCTTTAAACTACCTGAGGGGCGGTCCCCAGCCCCGTTAAATAAGGGGAGAACCTTAGTTAGGACTCATTGGACAGTTCCCCTAGTGCCAGGGGTTAGGCCAAAGATGACTTTTATTATTGGAGGAAAGAATTTCAAATGTCTCATTGATACTGGAGCTGATAGAACAGTCTTAAAAAGGGAGGAAGCTCCTCCCCAGTGGAAGCTCCTGCCTGGGCCCCCCTTATTGGGAGTCGGCAGACAAACAGAATCCTTCCAAACAGCCAATTGGCTCCCATGGAAGGACCCCGACGGCAATGGCGGAGAGCTACTCCCCCTAGTGGCCTCAGGGTTATCTGCTAATCTTCTCAGGCAAGATATACTAGGTGAAGCAGAGGCCTATATCACCACAGATCATAGGGCCTTTTATGATGATCTCTTGGAGGAAGAGGAGTACCAACAACAGTTTAAGGAAGGGAGGGCCTGTCACCCTAATTATAGAGATGACCCCTCCTTGGAGACCATAAGGAGAGGGGAACCAAGACCTTTCTTTTGGCCGCATCCCCAATCCTAAAGGCCACTGCTCGCCCGGAGCCTTTAAAAATCAAATGGCTCCCAGGTCCTCCTGTTTGGGTAGAGCAGTGACCTCTCCCTCAACATAAACTGCAACAACTTCACCTGCTTGTGCAACAACAGTTAGAAGCAGGTCATCTCAAACCATCTATCAGTCCAAGGAACTCCCCAGTTATTGTTATCCAAAAGGCTAATGGAAAATGGAGGCTCCTACACAATCTGAGAAGAAAAAATAAGTGGATGCTACCCTTTGGCACTCCCCAGAGGGGACTTCTCTGGATTCCAACCATACCTAAGCATTATCACCTTATAGTTATTGACATCAAGGATTGTTTCTTCTCTATACCCTGGAGCCCTGAGGATTCTGAAAAGTTCGCTTTCTCTATTCCATCCCTTAATTTTGAAGGCCCTGATCAAAGGTTTGAGTGGACAGTCCTACCCCAAGGGATGACCAATAGTCCCCCATATGCCAATATTTCATGTCCAGGACCCTAGCCCCACTTAAGCAAAAGAATCATCTGCTTTATGTTTATATGGATCATATCATCATTGGAGCAAAATAAAGTGACCAATTAGATCAGCTTTTTGAGTCCTGTCTGCATTTACTTATTGAGCAGGGATTTCAAATTTCACCTGAGAAGGTTCAACGTCTCCCCCCATTCAAGGTCTTAGGGTCCATCCTAGAGTTAGATATGGTTTCCCCTGTTAGGCCCCAGCTCCAAATACAGGAGAGTTATTCCCTACCCCAACTTCAAAAGCTTCTTGGAGAAATCAATTGGATGAGGCCCTGGATCTCCATTAGCACAGAGGAACTTACCCCTCTGTTTGATCTACTCAGGGGACCAAACTTATCCTCAACAATCATTCTGGAACCCATACATATGAGTTCTCTCCTTAAGGTTCAACAAGCCATTGATCATTCCTGTTTGAGGAGGTATGACTCCTCTTTGCCGCTAACTTTCTATATTTTCTGTGGAAAGTCCCTTCTCACGGGCCTCCTGGCGCAAGAAGGAGACCCCATTCATTGGATTCACCTATCTGTTGGGGGAACACCCTGAGTCTATGCCATTTTAGACCAACTTGCAGATTGCATTAGCAAGGGGAGAGATTTATCTCTCCGCCTTTTTGGCCATCAGCCACATGTACTTATCATCCCTTTTAGGCTAGCTGACTTTACCTGGTTGCAAAGAAACAACAATCACATTGCTATCACCATGGAGGGATTTTTTGGACAAGTTGATTGCCATTACGGCCCCTACAAATGGATGAGCCCCTTTTCACAATTGGACTGGATGCCACCCAAAGAGTTTTTACTAAAAGCTAATCCCTCCTACCCCACCATTTTTTCTAATGGAGGGAAAGGAGGAGCAGCAATAGTCATTTTTCCACCCTTTATGCAAGGAAATGAGAGTCCCAAAACCATCGTCCATGAGGTACAAGGTTCAGCACAATTCAAGGAGCTCTATACTGTCATCCTAGCTCTAAATGAAATACCAGAGGTGTTCAATTTATTTACTGATAGCCTCTATGTTGCTAATCTGCTCCCCAACCTTCCCTGGTCTTATATTAAACTTGATGATAATCCCATTACTCCTTTAATGATTCAAGCAAGGAACCTGTTAAAACGGAGAACCAAACCTATATTCTTGCAACATCTTCGGGGGCACCAACGTCTCCCTGGTATTCTATCTAAAGGCAATGCTCTTGCTGACTCCCTAGCATCTACCCTTCAAACTTACCCTGTCCAGGAGGAAGCTGCCGCCTTTTATGAACTCATTCATGTTAATTGGCGGGGCTTACACTACAGGTATCCGCAGGTACCAATCAAGGAACTCAAAAAGATTATCCGAACATGTAAATCTTGTTCACCCTTTCTACAAGTACCTCCCTTGCAGGAGGCTGGAGTCAATCCCCGTGGGCTGGCACCAAACCATTTGTGGCAAACGGATGTCACTCATTATACTCCCTTTGGAAAGCTCAAATACATATTTGTAACTGTTGATACCTTTTCCCATGCCTGCTGGGCCACAGCTCATGCTGGAGAGAAAACAAAACATGCCATAAGCCATTTATTACAATGTTTTGCTGTCCTTGGTCTCCCTAAACAACTTAAGACTGATAATGGCCCTTGCTTTGCCAGTAAGCCATTCTGTGCATTTATGGAATGCTGGAACATCCAGCATAATGCAGGTATACTCTACAATCCCACTGGGCAAGCCATTGTTGAAAGACAGAACAGAACATTAAAAACCCAGCTAACAAAACAAAAAGGGGGAATATCATCCCCCCATGATCAATTAAGGATGGCATTATGTACTCTAAATATTTTAAATTCTTCCAAAGAAGATCATCTCTCTCCATTCCAAAAGCACTGGGCTACCACAATGAAGTATCGCACCATTAAAGTCCAAAGGAAGGACCCTCTCACAGGAGCTTGGAGAAGCCCTGACCCCCTCCTAACTGTTGGAAGGGGATTTGGATGTATATTTCCTATTGATGAGGACAAGCCCATATGGGTTCCTGCAAAAAACATTAAATATCATCCTCCTACTAATGATTCTCTCCCCTCACAAAATGACAATATTGACCCAAGGAGCTCCGCCTCTTGAGGTACTGCACTTTTCTGGTCTCCACAGGGATGGACGGAACATTGCTTCTCTGGATAGTGGCTGCCTGTTCACTGCTCCCCTACAACCATGCAGGGTTTGAGGACCCTGCTAAGGCTCATGAGTATTTACAAGAACTCAGAAACAAACCATGTAAGTGTGAGGGAGGATATGAAACAGGTGGCCAATATACACCCTCATACCTCCATAATCTCCCGAGGGCACACCTGCGGATAGATTGCAGCACTCACACCGCGTTTTATACGCAGCAAGGGCAATGGCGCTGTATCAGGAAACCACAAGTTCATCCCCCAGTTAATGGCAAACCTACACCCCGTCCCTGCACAACCTTTCACACTTCCTTCCATAGCTCCTGTTACTGTCTTGGAAAGGCCCCATCCAGGGTTAGTTGGAGGGGATTGGTCTAGTAGCTCTGGAAAATTAAGTACTGCCTCATGTCCTAACAACTTAGTAGGGAAAACAGTTTGCTGGTCTACTACAGCCCCTCTACATGTATCTGACAGAGGAGGTCCCCAAGATCTTAATAGAGCCAAACAGGTCCATGAGAAAATCCAACGGATGTATGAGGAACTCCACCCCAGTCTCTTATACCACCCACTCGCACTACCTGAGCGCAGACCTTTTGAGATAGACCCTGCCACTTATAATACTCTTGAAGCCACTCACGCTTTGCTTAACCGATCCAACTCTCCCTTGACTGCCAACTGTTGGCTTTGCCTGCAACAGGGAAATCCTGTTCCACTAGCTATTCCAATTGATTATAGAAATAACACGGCTGCCACTCCCACAACAGGGCAATGGCTCGGTCACTTCGGTGGAAATTGTTTACCAACTCCACCATTTTTGGTACAGCCACTCATATATTCCAATACTACTTGCTTTTTCTCGTCTGGCTATAATAATACCTGGGATTTAGATGTAGGGACTATGACCTTTAGTAATTGCTCTGAAACATTCAATGCTTCGCAGCCATTGTGCCCCCCTAATGGCACTGTGTTCATTTGTGGAGGTAACCAGGCCTTTACTCAACTGCCAGTGAACTGGACTGGACTATGCGTTCTGGCCACTCTACTCCCAGATGTAGACATTATCCCAGGAGATGAGCCTGTTCCTATACCAACAATTGATCACCTTGCAGGGCGAGCTAAGCGTGCTGTCACTCTTATTCCCTTACTTGCAGGACTTGGAATAACTACAGCAGTGGCCTCGGGTACTGCTGGCTTGGGGGGTCTCTCTTACTCAATATACTAAATTGTCCAAACAGTTAATCTCTGATGTACAATTACTCCTAGCACTATACAAGACCTCCAAGATCAGGTAGATTCCTTAGCAGAGGTGGTCCTACAAAATAGGAGAGGCTTAGACCTGCTGACCGCTGAGCAGGGAGGCATTTGCTTGGCTTTACAGGAGAGGTGCTGCTTCTACGCTAATAAGTCAGGAATTGTGAAGAACAAGATCAAACAACTGCAAGAAGATCTGGAAAAACGGCGTGCCGAACTCCAATCCAACTTCCTCTGGACGGGCTTACATGGCTGGGTCCCTTATCTACTCCCCGTACTTGGCCCTCTTCTTCTCTTCCTTATGGTCCTCACCTTAGGCCCTTGCATTTTCAACAGGCTTATGCAATTCATACAAAGCCGCTTAGAGGCAGCGCAGTTGATGAAAGTTCAAGTGCAGTATCAAACGCTAGCCACTAGCCCTAGGGAAGATTATGATAATGCTACCAGATATAATGATGTTGCCAGGTTAACCCCGGAGACCCCTTGAGACAATGATGGGTAAGACCCCGGATCTGCTGGGGCAACCTAAGACAGGCTCATGATGAGGCTCTACCCCCTATCCCCCTCGGTGCAGTTGAGGCGCTGTGGAGTATTCAATGACGGGTAAGATCCTGGATGTACCGGGACAACCTAAGACAGGAGCTCCACCTACCAACTAGCTCCTGGGGAAGATAACAAAACAAAAAGGGGGAATTATGGGGGACTTACCCTATAATGGCGACAGCAATGGTGACAGTGCCCTCGTGGCAACCTCCTTCCCTTACGTGATGCTGCCTGACTCACTGCCTAGGATTGGCTAGTAGTAGTTTCTCGAACTGATCAGCTCGTCTTGCCCTATAGTCCTATGAGACTCTTGCCTGCGTGCACACCCCATGCCTTGCAGACCCTCAATCTGATTGGCTCTCTCTGCATCCTCACCCTACATAAAAGCCATGTAACTTCCTTTAATAAACGAGTTCCTGCTTCGACAGACCTCCCGGCTCTGGTGTGGTTCCTTGGCCGCCGACACTCATCACCCTGCTCGACCCCATATTCTCCTCTGGTGGGTCCAGAGGGGATACACCGAACCTTGTTGCTCGGCTGGGAGCAACACATGTATGCTAATTGTAAGCAGTATTGAAAGATATTATGAAAATACTCTTTGAAAGATATTATGAAAATATATATGAAAATATATAATATATTATGAAAATATAATATTGAAAGATATTATGAAAATACTCTTTCCTTCTCATTGCAATATATACAAAATGTAATTAAATGATGAATAATATGCTAAAGATACATAAGAAACAAAAATGGCCCTTACCAAAATTTAATTTCACATGGGATTTTACTTAATATTACTGACTTATAGCAGTTGGTTTTTAAATAGCTAAGACACAGCTGCAACATACTTTCTGTACTTTTGCCCTGAATGTTGCTAACATAAGCCATAGTTTCCATTTTGAGGTAATTGACTCAAATAGTTGTATTTGGGTAAAAAATATTACAAGTTAATATGGGGAGTGTCATGCGGAGGTTCTAACCCAGGAAACCGATTCAGGGTTTGGCAGGTAGAAGAATATGCAAGATGAATTAGAAGATATGCTTTATGCAGTGGTGGCCACAGCCATTAGCCAGCCCCCAGCCAGTTCCATTTTAGGCCCTCCCCAGCCCATTTCCATAGGCCCTTTTTATATGCAGGCCAAACAAAGAAGGCACACTGCCAAGAGGTTATATAATGGGGGCACATCCTCATATGTTAATGTTTACGACCTTGAGTCTATACTCTGAATCACAGTGTTTCTGGCCTTGACTAACCATAGCATAGCCAGTTCCCAGGCCTGGCTACACACTAAAAACATAACATAGCTATCAGAAGTCTCAATGATGGGTAGCATAACTACAGTCATTTGGGGCCTGCCCCAATAGGGAGAATTCAGACACTGATGGATAGTGGCACTTAGCATTTTTTAAAGATAGTATTTTACTTTTTATGAAGGTATGTTGTAGAGATGTATTGTGCATTTTTGGTGAAAATCTTATTGTTACAACCATTTGGGGAACAAAAAGGTGTCAGTATTAATTAAAATTATGAATATCCTTTGGCTCAATAAGCATTTCCCATGACCTTATCATACTGAAAAATGTCACCATAAATAAGTACATGTTGGTGATTTTGTAAGCAACTATCATAATAGCAGAAAATTGAAAACATCCTAATTACACCACCTGAATTACTTTGACTTTTCAATACAATCCCCATAGTGAGCCCCTTTGTTCTCTCTTCCTATTACTGAAGAATCTTCCTACTCCCACTTTTGCCTCTTTCTTCTCAGATTTATTATTGTTACATGTTTTCTACTCTATAGCAAACACAATTATGTCTAAATATTAAGTATGTCAGAGTCCAACTTCACATGCTTAAGAGAATTTCCATTACTATCAAGATAATTCCCATTGACAAAGCCTACAGGTCTTGCTTTGGAAACCCCACCTTAAGCTACACTTCCCCTCACTCAGTCCCTTTCTGTGCTCCTCTGACAGGGCACTTCTTATAGTCATTTCCATATGCCCTGCTTCTGTGCATTTAATCTCCCACTACATAGAATACTTTTCATTCCATTTTCACCTAGATGATTGCATATTACTTCAGCTTAATAGCCATTTTCATGAAAGCCTTTCCTGACCTCTACTGACTGACTCCAGTCACCCTATTATGATCTTTCATAATGCAATGTACATGTTGGGGTAGGTAATACTTAAGAATTATCTGTAGTTCTCCTCTTCTTGAATATATGGAAGAATTTTACAAATCCGTGGACCCTTGCAGTTACACATGTTCATGTGATTTCTATTGTCAATGAACTATGTTCAAAGAGACAGACAAAGGCATTTAAGAGTCAAAGCACATTTCTCTCTGCTTGCTTCTGCTGTGGTGAACCCTGAAGCATCAATTTGAGATGGACATGCTACAGTGCCTACATCACTTAGACTACCAGACTATGCTGCCACAGAGAGAAGAGTTGTCCTGGAGGCACCCGGACAACAGAGGGCTTGGTGCAGACTGTATGCCACTGTGATGGGTGTAACATAACATAACCTCGCCAACCCTGATACATACTCCTCCCATGTGTTCATTTCCTATTGTGTTCGGGAGTGTCTGTAATATCTCACTCTTGCACACACAGAAAGCATCCTAATAGACATTGCACCTGATTGTGCTCAACACTTTAACCCCAGCACCCAGAGCAAGCCTAATACATGGTACACACTATGAATATTTGTAGAATGAATAAATTTAGGGTTAAAGAAATGATGCTATATTCATACTATGAACTATTATACATGTATTAAAAAATGAAGCTTGACTTGTAATTATTTACTTTGTAAATATCTGCTTATTATTGAAAAATTTTCAAAGAAGAGTACCACTTTTATTTTGAAAATCACTATATATTCAAATAATTGTTTAAGCTTAGTAAAATGTGGAAAATAAATTATTTTCTATTTTTTATCATGTAGGCAGGGAGATGAGACATGACAGGAGGAAAGAGGAAAATAATACATTTATAATTTATGTATTTTTATGTTATTCAAATGGTCAAAATGCCATAAAAGTATTATTTAAAAAGTTGGGCTGGGGTTGAGGTTCAGTGGTATTGTGCTTGCCTAGCACTTGTGAGGCACTGGGTTTGATTCTCAGTATCACATAAAAATAAATAGAAAAAAGTATTATATCCATCTACAACTAAAAATATTTTTAAAAATATTATAGGATAATTATTTTCCAGATGTAAAAACATAAAAATCAAGTATAAATCAGGAAGCAAAGTTTAAAATCCTGGGAAATTGCATATGGAGCCACTCGCAATAATCAAGACAGGACAAGTGGGATCATCTAGAAATTCAAATCTGAGGGGAAGTCTTTGACCAAAACCTAATAGAAGCCTAGAGATATACTATGCAAATGAATTCCATAGGGTAATAAAATGTATTGTAATTTGGAATTCATGCCAAATGATCAAATTTTAGCTTCTTTAGCCACAAAAATAATACAGGGGCAACCCTGAGAAATGATGTAGATATGTTAACTTACTTTACTATAATTACTTTTATACTGTCTCTATATATTCCATAACATCATGTTATATGCCTGTTCAAATATACACTCAGATGTTTTTTGTTAAATAAAACTGACAGGAAATACACTGGAGAAAAGGGAATGTAGAGGAAGAGAACACAAACTAAGCATGCACAATTTTTAAGTTTGTGAGGTAACTCCATAATGCTTTCCATAATGACTGTACTAATTTACATTCCTACCAATAGTGTATGAGAGTTCCCCTCTCCCTGCATTCTACAAGCATTTTTTTGTCTTTTTCTCTGTAATTATCCTAACAGATGTGTGGTGATATCTTACTGGGGTTTTAACTTGTAATTCTCTGATGATTAATGATATTGAGTATTTTTCACAAACCTATTGACCATTTGCATATCTTCTTTTGAGAATGTCTTGTTAATACACAGTTTTGCATAATTCATAAATGTTACATGCGTAAATCTGAACTAATTAATTCCACAAATAGTTGCTGAGTATATGCACTGTATCCATAGCTACTTACACAAAGGTAAACAAACACATTCCTTTCTCCAAGAATTTTGGTCCCTTGAGGTAGCTCATTCTAGTAGGTAACATGAAAATGAATGACATAGTACAACATGTTGGAAAATGCAAGGCTAAAATGTGTGTTGAATTGGAACAAAGTAGTAGGATTCATTCTGCCTTAAAGAATCAAGAAATATTTCACTTTGTGTGTGTGTTTGTGTGTGTGTGTGTGTGTGGTGCTGGGGATTGAACCCAGGGCTTTGTGCATGAGAGGCAGGCACTCTACCAAATGAGCTATATCTCTGACCCTTTCAAGAAATATTTCAAAGAAAAATCTTTGAGGTGAATTTGATGTAGAAATGGAATTTATCAGATTATATGAAATAGAAGAATTTTCTAATCTGAGAACATCTAAGAAATGGCAACATGAGAAAGTGAATATGATTGGAATGTTTGGTAATAGTTCAGGATAGAGAGTAGGGTGTTGTATGCTGTACTATGGAGTTTATATTTTCTAATATAGAAAAATGTGGGATTATTAAAGATTTTTAAGCATATAAGGAGGTTTGAAGAAAGATTAAACAAAAGGCTAATAATACCCCGGAGATTATCTAAAATGCTTCATACCAGAAGTGCTTTAGATTTGTTTTGTTTTTGTTAATTTTGGAATATTTTCTAAGTATATAATGAAATATCCTGGGAATAGAACCCAAGTCTAAAGATGAAATTTATGTATGTTTCATAAGGACCTTATATACATAGCCTGAAAGTAATCTTATGCAATATTTTTACTACACCTGTGTTTGGACAGCAACTCATCACACAGGGTTGATGTGGAAGTACTGACATCAGGTTGGTACTGTTAAAAATTTGAATTTTGGAGCATTTCAAATTGTGGCTTTTCAGATTAGGTATGCTCAACCTGTACAAGAGTCGGAAGGCCATGGCTAGGCTTACAGATTTGGGAGTTGCAGCAACAGAGAACATTGATGGGATTGCCCAGGGTGACTGTGTTAAGATGCTAATATTAAAAGGGAACCCTAGTGAACAACTATGGAAAGGTAGGATGATGGAATGAGAAACAGAATCAGAAAAAGAATGCTCTAATCTTACAGCTTGTTTGATTATTTCTTCTTTTGTATCATCAGGACCTCCTACCCAACAACTTCTTGACATTGTTCTTAATCATTTCTGGGTTTTACTCCTTTCCTCTCTTAGATTCCATGAACCATCTTTTCATTCTGTTGTCCCTTTCCTTTGTCAGAACTGCGTGACCAAACTCCCTTGGATTAATGCAGCAATCACAACCCTTCCCTGAGTTCTGCTAAAAGACATCCTTCCTAAGGACAGATCTGTACCATTACTACTGACCTCTGTTCTTCTTGCTTTTTCATCTCTGTTCTCAAACATCTGTCTTCTCCTGATGATTTACATCTGTTGCTTCATGTTCTTCTTTCCACCTATGGAAATAGGAAACTTACTTACCCCACATCTAAGATTCTGAATTCATTCCTTCTCACATTCTCAGGCACAATAGGCTACCATATATCTCTTGTCCTGCCTGTATCTTCTGCCTCTACCCCTTGACTCCTTGCCATCTCAAACACAGAGGTAAGTCTCCTGGTATTTCAAGTCTCCTTCCAAAGGGAAAGTTTTAGATACTGGTCTTCTCTGTATTAATATCTAAGGTGCTATTCATTCATGTCAGGTACTGTAGGGTAATTATTTGTATAAGGAACATGGACACTTGGGTTCAGGTTTGCCTTATTATTGGCATAAACATTCTTATGTCTGAGACTTCAAGGAGTATGGATGGTTTCAATCCAATTTGCAATACAAACATTTTAGCATATTGATACCTGCAAAAGATTGGGAGCATTAGTACTTGAGAACCAGTTATTCCCCAAAGACTGGGCTTTTGCTATTGAGATGGGTAAAGATGTTCCTTGGGCTAAGATTATTCAGAGATGGTCAATGATGACCTAAATTCAAAACGCTGTTTTTATAGTTTAGATATGAGATATTCCCTCCAAAATAAGAAAAAGAAAAGGTTGTGATTATGCAGGATTATTCAGGGGTAAAATAATTACATCAGGAGAGCTATAACCTAATCAGTGAATTAATCCATTTGGTGGGTTAGTAATTTGAATGAATTATTGTGTAATAACTGCAGGTTGGTAGGGTGTGGCTGGAGAAATTAGGTCCTGGCTCTTCTCATTCACTCTCTCTGAATCCTGGCTGCCATGAGCTGAGAAATTTTCCTCTGACACACCTTCTTCATGATGTTCTGCCTCACTTCCCTCAGGCCCAGGGCAATAGAACCCACTGACCATGGACTGAAAATCTGAAACCCTAGCCAGGCACGGTGGCACCTGCTTGTAATCCCAGCAGCTCAGGAGGCTGAGGCAGGAGAATCACAAGTTCAAAGCCAACCTCAGCAACTTAGTGAGGCCCCAAGCAACTCAGTGAGACCCAGTTAAGCACCCTAGGTTTAATCCCTGGTGCAAAAAAAAAAAAAAAAAAAAAAATCTGAAACCCTGAGCCCAAAGTAAACTTTTCCTCCTCCAAGTTGTTCTTTGTCAGGCATATCAGTCACAGCAGTGGAAAACTGACTAAAGCATCCATCAAAGTGATGGACTCATTTTGGTCATAGCAAAGAGGACTATAATACTGGAACTTTATGGCAGTCACTGATGCCTTATGATTTAGTGACATCATCTGCAGAAGAGCTAATGTATGCACATATGTAACTTTAAAATATATGCCCAAAGTAGGTTTATAATATAGATAGTCATTTTAAAGAATAATTAAAAAATGAATACCCATACTCCATGTTTCTTGTATTCCCATGAGCAATCTTAAGAGTTAGAACTTCCTGATACCTTGGAGGTGATCTTGTCTTTCCACAATTTTCCACTTTCCTCTTCTTTAGAGGGAATCCCTATCCTGAAGTTTTGCATAATTGCATTCATGTTTTCTTGAGAGTTATATCACATATTTATATACCATTTTTTGCCTATTTTAAAATTTTATAAATTGGTAGTATACATATTGTTGTGTGTTTTGCTATTGAGTATTCACAGTAAATATAGAATATTTGTGTTGAGTATTCATTTATAAGCGTAACTATCTATAGTTCATTCATTCCACTGTTTGTAGAATTCTAAACAACCAGTATACCACAATATAATATTTATATTTTTTACTATGGATAGAAAATATAAAATCATTTTAAATCTTTTTTTTTTATTGGCTGATGACAATTGTGACTCTAACATGTTCTGTTGTACATATGATAAAGTTTATGTTGGTTATTTACATAAAAGTGGAATTGCTAGTTCATAGACTATGTACATCTTCAACTGATCAATATAATGTCAAATTCTTTCCTAAAATTGTAGTATCACAGTATATTTCCACCTGCACTTCACACCACACCAAATTTTTAAATTACTTCTAACCTAGTATTTGTGACATGGCATCACATTCTGATTCTAGTTTCCAATTTCTTGGTACCTAATGACACAGAGTATCTTTTCCTATGTATATTGCTTATTTGTGTTTTCCTCTCTTATGAAATATATGTTCATATTTCCTTGCCCATTTTTCAATTTTAATTTGTATTTTTTCTATTCATGAGATTTCACTTTATATTCTGCATTGTATTTTGTTTTGTTTTGTGTCTTCCTCAGATCATCTCTCTGTTTTAGTCTTCTCCTTTAGTTCTCTTTTTAGTGTTTTAAAGAATGAAAAGTCTTAATTTCAATGTAAGGTTGTTATCATTTCCTTTATGATTTTTGCTTAATTTAATTAAAGTTACTAATTTGTTACTTTATGGTTTATGTTTTCCATGGCATTTTGAAAAGAAAATCATTCATACTCTAGATCATTAGGATACCGTCATATATTTTCCTTTAAAAGCCTAATATTTTGTATTTTATATTTAAGTCATACTCCAAACTAACTGCGAGATATAAGCCAGTATGAATATTGAATTTTCTGTATGAATAACCAATTGTTCCAGTACCATTAATTACAGTTTATCCTTTCTTACTGATCTGCAATGACATCTCTGTCACATGTCAGATTTATTTGTATGTTTGAGTCTGTTTGGGTCTGTTTATTTTGTTCATTCGGTCAATTTTCCTACCTGCTTTACCAATACATACCATTTCAATAGCATAATGTTAAAACCCAGTAGGACAATTCTCCCTAATCCTACTACTACCCGGCACTATTTCAGAACTACTTTGGCTGTAGATGGATTGTTTTTCCTTTAAATATAAAATTTAGAACTAGTTTATTATGTTTCATAGATTAAAAAAAAATTTTGGTGGAAATATTTACTAAGATTGCATTGAACCAATAGACTTGGGCAGAATTGAACTCTTTAAGATATCATATCTTCTTACCCCTGAAATTGATTTGCTTCTCTATTAATAGTTATTTCAACATTTTAGAGTTTTCATTATAAATCTCCTCCAACATGTTTTGTAGATTAATTCAGAGGTTATGATTTTCTTTTACAATAATGAGAACATTAATAAAATTCATTATTGTATTTTATGACTGTTGTCTATAGATTAGGGCAATTGATTTCTACATATTGATCTCACATACAACAATTCTGCTAAACTTTCCCGTTTTAATAATTGTTCTAGAGATCTTTTGTGTTTTCTTTGTGAATAAGCATGTCATCTGAAAAGAATAATAATCTTAATACCTCCTTTATACTCTTAAATCACTCACTTATTTTCTTTGCCATTTTGCAAAGCTAGAGTGAGTACAATATTGAATGAAATGGTTATAATGGAAATGCTAGACTTCATCCTGAAATAAAACAAAATGCTTTTAACATTTTACAATTGAATAAAATATTTGCCTTGTGGGTTTTTTATTACTCTTATTCAATTTAGTCAGATTTTTTTCTTTCTCTGTTTGCTAGAAAGCAGTTTTATCATTAATCATAATTAAATGTTCTCAAAAGCTTTTTCTGCATGCATTGAGGTGACCATATAGCTTTTCTCCTTTAATCTGTTCATGTGGGAGACTATATAAATAGATTATTTCATACAAAATCAATCTTACAGTCCTTAAATTAAAAAATCTTGGTCAAACCATAAATAACTTGAAGGAGTGTTGAGTTCACTTTACTGATTTTGCTAGCATTTGCACAACAATGCTTATGAGACAAATTGGAGTATACTTTGCTTTTCCTGATATGATTGTACTATCAGGGTTATATTAGCTTCATAAATTAAAATGAAAATAATTAGCTTCACTTTAATTATACTGAAAGTGATCTGTTTAGAATTTATTTTTTCTGAAACTGTTGTCTTTGATGGGAATATTTTAAACTATAAATTAAGTTCATTAATTCCACTTTTAGATCATTCTTGGTTTCTGTTTCTTCTTAGTTCAATTTTAATTTGTTTACTTTCTAGATTTTCAAGTGTGCACTACTTTATTCATCAGCTGATGGCACGTAGGTTGCTTTCATTCCTTGGCTTTTGTGACTATTGCTGCAATAACCATGAGAAAGGACAGGTCTCTTTAGCATATTAATTTTATTTTCTTTGAATATATGCCTAGTAATGGGACTGCTGGATCATAAGGTAGTTTCGTTTTTCTTTTTTTGAGGAACCTCCATGGTGTTTTCCATACTGACTGTACTAGTTTACATTTCCACCACAACCTGCCATGTTCTTCACCTCCTTACCAGTCCATGTAATCCTTGATCTTTTTTAGAGTAACCATTCTGACAAAGACAAGGTAACATTTCATCATAATATTGATTTGCATCTCCCTAATAATGCTGAGCACTTTTTCATATATCTGTCTTCTTTTGAAAAATATCTATGAGTAACCTATTGCCCATTTTTAATTTTAATTTTTACAGACTGCATTTTGATTCATTGAACACAAATGGGTACAACTTTTTGTTTCTATGGTTGTACATGATGTAGATTCACACCACTAATGTAATCCTACATGTACACAGGGTAATGATGTCTGTCTCATTCCACCATCTTTCATACCCCTGCCCCCTCCTCCTTCTCATGTCCCTCTACATAATCTAAAGTTCCTCCATTCTTCTCTTACCCCCCCATCCCATTATAAATTATCATCTACTTATCAGGGAAAATATTTGCCCTTTGGTTTTTTGGGCTTGGCTTATTTCACTTAGCATGATATTCTCCAATTCCATCCATTTATCTGCAAATGCCATGATATTATTATTATTTATGGCTGAGTAATATTCCAGTGTGTATAATGCCACAATTCCTTTATCCATTCATCTGTTGAAGGGTGTCTAATTTGTTTCCACAATCTAGCTATTGTGAATTGAGCTGCTATAAACATTGATGTAGCTGCATTACTGTAGTATGTTAATTTGAAGTCCTTTGGGTATAAACCGAGGAGTGGGATAACTGGGTCAAAAGGTGCTATTGCCCATTTTTAATTGTTTTTATTATATTGAATCTTTTTTGTTACTTATAAATTCTAGATACTAACCCCTTATCAGAAGTATAGTTTGCCAATGCTTTCTCACATTCTCAATGCTTTATCTTCATTCTGTTAATTATTTGCTTTGCTGTTTAGAAGTTTTTACTTTGATATAATCCTGTTTCTCTATTTTTGGCTTTTGTTTTCTGTGCTTTGAGAGTCTTGTACAAAAAAAATCCTTGTCCATTTCAATGTCCTGAAGTATTTCCTTGGTTTTCTTCAAGAAGTTTTATAATTTCAGTTCTTATGTTTATGTCTGTAATCCAGCTTGAATTAATTTTTGAAGCTGGTTAGAGATAAGGATCTAATTTTGTTTTTCTGCATGTGGATACACAGTTCTTCCAGCACCATTATTGAAATGACTTTCCATCTTCCATTATGTATTCTTGATACATTTGTTGAAAAATCAGTTTTCTGTAGATGTGTGGGTTGACACTTAAGGTCTCTAGTCTTTTTCATTGGTCCATATGCCTTTTTTTTATAACAATACTATGTTGTTTTGATTACCACACTTTGCAGAATATTTTGAATTCAGGTACTGTAATGGATCCTACTTTGCTCTTTTCACTCAATGTCCTTGGCTATTTGTGTGTGTGTGTGTGTGTGTGTGTGTGTGTATGTACAAGTGTGTGTTTTTCCATATAAATTTTAAAATAGTTTTTTCTACTTATGTTTCAGATATATGAGGTGTTCCCCAAAAGCTCACTTGTGAGACAATGCAGGAAGGTTCAGAGGAGAAATGATTGGGTTGCTAGAGTCTTAATCCAATCAGTGAATTAATCCCTGATGGGGTTAATTGAAGTGGTATGGTGTGGCTGGAGGAGATTGGAATTGGCGCATGGCTTTGGGGAATATATTTTGCATCGAGAGAGTGGAAGCTCTCTCTCTCTCTCTCTGCTTCCTGATGATGTGAGCTGCTTCCCTCTGTCATGCTCTTCTGCCATGATGCTCTGCCTCATCTCAAGTCCCAAGGAATGGATCTGGCCTTCTATGGACTAAGACCTCTGAAACTATGAGCCTTCAAATAAACTCTTCCTCCTCTATAATTGTACTAGTCAGATCATTTAGTCACAACAGCAGAAAAAGCTGACTAAAACATTATGTGAAGAATATGATTGTATTTAGGGTAGCAATTCCATCTTTGTAGATCACATTGGGTAATATGGACATTTTAACAATATTGATTTTCCCATGGAACTAGAGACCATTATGTTAAATGAAATAAATCAAACTCAGAAGGTTAAGGGTCCTATGTTTTCTCTCATATACAGAAACTAGAGAGGAAAAAACGAAAGGTGGTAGTGGATCTCATGAAAATTAAAGGGAGACCAGTGCAGGAAAGGGACAAGGGGCTGAAAAGGGAAGGAAAGGGGGAAGTGCTGGGGAGTGATATTGGCTTTATAATATTCTTATGTTGTGTGCATGTACAAATATATAACAACAAATCCCATCATTGTGTACAACTATAATGCACCTATAAAAAATGGAAAAAATATCAATTCCCCTAATCCATGAACTCACAATGTCTTCTCATTTGTGTGTGTGTGTAATCTTGAATTTTTTAACCCATGCTTTTTAGTTTTCATAGTACAGATCTTTCACCTCTTTGGTTAAATTTATCCTTAGGTATTTTTTTTTTGTAGCTATTTTAAATGAGACTGCTTTCTTGACTTCTATTTCAGATAATTCACTATTGGTGTACAGCTACCCTGCTAATTTTTGTATGTTAATTTTGTATCTTGCACCTTTGTTGGATTTGTTTATTAGTTTTAATTGTGTGTGTGTATGTGTGTGTGCACGTGTGTGTGTGAAGGCTTTGAGATTTTCTATTCATAAAATCATATCATCTGCAAATAATGGCAATTGATTTCTTTTCCAATTTGGATGTCCTTCAATTCTTTCTCTTGCTCTTTTGCTATGGCTTGAACTTCCAATAATATATTGAGTAAGAGTGTGAATAGGGGCATCCTTGTCTTGCTCCAGATCTTTGAAAGAAACCTTTCAGTCTTTCCCTATTTGACATGTTAGCTGGTGCCTAATAAGTGGTCTTTATTATGTTATGGTATGTTCCTTCTATACCTAATTTGTTCAGCATTTTTAATCATGAAGGGAAGTTAAATTTTATCAAATACCTTTTCTGTATCTATTGAGATATATTGGTATTTTATTCTATTTAATTTACTTCTGCTCTGACCCTTATTTCTTTCCCCCTACTAATTTAGGGTTTGTTTTGTTTTGATTTTTTCTAGCTCCTGCAGATGAAATGATAGGTCATTTATTTGAAACCTTTCTTTATGGTGTAGATATTGATTGCATAAATTTCCTTCTTAGTACTGTTTTAGTACCAGGGTTCCACTGGTTTTAGTGTATTTTGTCCCCATTTTCATTTCAATTAAGAAATTTTAAAATATCCTTCTTCAGCCAGTGTGGTTCCTATAATCCCAGCTGCTCTGGAGGTTAAGGCATGAGGATCATAAGCTTGAGGTCAGCCTAGCAACTTAGCAAGACCCTGCTTCAAAATTTAAAAAAAAAAAAAAAAAAAAAAAAAAGGCTGGATATGTAGCTTAATGTTAAAGTTCACCTGGATTAAATTTCCAGTGATGGTGGGGGGTGGATTTCCCTTTGACTTCTTCCTTAATCCATTGGTCGTAAGTTTAAAATTGGACATTTTCTATGAATTTTTAAATTTTGCCTACTTTTCAAATAGGTTCACATAATATTGGTCACAATAGCTGTTGTGTTGTCTGCTACAGCAGATCTGCTCCCATTCCAAATATTCACTTTTTGGTTCTTTCCCTTTTTATTTCTTACACAATTTTCCTTGTGTTTTATCAGTATTATTAGATTCATAAGGAACTGACTTTTCACCAGGCTGATTTTTTTCTGTTCTTTATATTCTGTTTCAATGAGTATTAACTGTTTTCCTTGTTACTTTCCCTTACATGTTACTGATGCCCCACGTTACAGTCAACACAACTCGAGCCCTTTGCATCAAATCCTTCCTGTGGTGCGCCTTCAGCAGCTCACTCACCCTGGCAAACGCTGCAACTTCTCAAAATAAACACTCTCTTACAGTCAATTAAAGCCATTATACTTGAAAATTTAATTCCTGTCAACACACACATTATCACTTCAAAATGTTTGTAATTATTTGCCATTAAATTATTTTCCCAGACCAAAAACATATCTGTAAAAAAATTTTTAAAAATTTTGTCACAGAAAATATGCCTGATTTCATGGGGAAATTTTTAGTATTATCCCAGTATACAGTTTGAAAAAGCAAACAAATAAAACCTTCCGTGGCTCTTTCTGCCCAGTTTACCCCATCTTCCAGAACAGTGGTGTTCCTTCCTTTATTTTATCCCTAATCATCGATTTCATGCATTATACCTAAAGTGGCTAAGTAATCCAATGGCATGCCTTTTAATCCTTGCCTTATTAAATCTTTCAAAATAACTTGTAATACCAAGCCTTGAAAATTGAGATATGATTGGATATACGAAAGCACTTGGAAGGGAGGTGAATGTGGATGGTAGCTGTGCCCAGGCCATGGGGCTGCGGGTCCTGCCTTGTAGCTCCTGGTTGGGAAGCACAGAAGGATCCTATCCAGGATGTAGTGGCCTCAGCAGTCTTGCCTGAGACCCAGACTTCTAAGGTGAAGAAAATGCTCTACCAGCAGGCTCCCTCAAGAGTGGAAGGGCAATGGATTAGAAAACTTTGGTATAGGGAGAAGGAAGCTGATTTAAAAGAAAGAACCTTTAAGACATTATGTTTCTTTTTCTTGTGGCATACTAGAAATGTGAGTGAGAACAAGTTGGTGACATCTTTCAGCTGGAAACATTGCCCAAGGAAGAGCTCATCAAGTTTGCCAAGAAGCCAATGATTCTATAACAGAAAGCTGAAGTGAGGTACGCAGAGAGATGGTGCTTTCAAACACTTCTGTGCACCTGGGAAACCAGGCAGCTGCTTCACTTCGAAGAAGCATTAATGATTCATTTCAAGAAGACATGAGAAGAAAGAACTGAACTTCTGGTAAAATGCAGGTTCCTTGCCTTGCAAATGAGTTTGAAGAGACGAGTTGCTTCGTGAAATTTTATCACATTTTTCCTGAAAAGTTCCACACAAAGAAACTCCAAATCTAAAGGGCAGTCCATAGCCTTTGATATGTGATCCCTGCCCTGGGCTAAGCCCCAGGAGACACCCCTGCTGCCAGGCTTACCAGAATACTCTGCTCTGCTCCTCTAAGCTGAAATGAACCAAGTAACTGTCTCCCACCTGCTTATTGCAGAGGGCCCTTGAGAATTGCTAGTAAAGACTCGGAAGACACTGGGCTTCTTGAACCATTTGTTGGCCATGAACCAGGTCTTGCTTTTGGAGAAGAGGTGCTGCTCAAGGCTGTGGCAGTGCTGGCACTGCAGAGGACTCCAGCATGATTTGAAGAACTGTGGGCCATGGCAACATCAGCAAAGCCCAGAAACTGCCATCCCAGCCTGTCTGTTTGCTCTATGGGGTTTCTAGAACATATATACAGGAGCTGAGGCTTCTTGCCTCCCCCTGTGGATGTGGAGTGGCACCAGGAGAAAAGAGTGGAGAAGGAGGGTGTTTACCTCCCTCCCCTTTGCCTTGTCTCATGTGCTGGTGGGTTGTTTTCTCAGAATGAAGTCATAGTTTCCTCGAGAACTCATGGCATAGATGTTTCCAATGTCAGGGATCCCTAGCTCTGGAAATAGAGGGGCAAAGGGTTGGTAGGTGACTCTCAAGGGGTACACCACAGGACACCTGTGCCTGCTGTCAGCTCAGGTTTGAGTCACAGACCTGAGAGCCCTTCGATCCAGCTACAGTTTTACCAAAGACTCCCTCAATGATTCTTCCCTGAGGTAAGACTACACAGGAGCTAAACCAAACTAACAATGAAAACGCACTTGGAACCCCAGAATGTTTTAGTTCAGTTGGACCTGCCAAAGAGACACTGCTAGAGTTTGCATCAGGATTTGAGCAAACGGTTCATGTGCTAAAGCTCTTCTCCCCAGTGAAGCAATGTTCACACATGAGTTTTCAGGGAAGCATTTGATGGTGAGTGTTTAGACCTTCTCAGTGATTAATCTACAGTCCTGGGGGGTGGTATAAATTGGAAGTATTTTGCACATGGATGCAGGATGACTTCAGCAGACATGAGCCCTCAGGAACTACATTTTTTTCAGATCAGCTCCACTCTCTCTTCCTCCTCCTCATTATCCTTCTGATTTGTAATTTTTTTTCTTTTTCTTTTTCTTTATTGGTACTGGGAATCTACCAACTGAGCTATATCCCCAGGTCCTGATTCATAATCTTATTCTGGTTATTTTATATCTTCTTGTGCTTTTTGTATTCATCCTCTTCTTCTTCTTCCTCCTCCTCCTCCCTCCCCTTCATATCCCTCCTTCTCCTGCTCCTTCTTTATCTCTCTATGACCTGAGTAACTTTCCTCTCCCACCCACTTCTGCCTACAACCAAGAGAAAGAAAAGTTTATTCGGGCTCACTGTTTCGGAGGTCTGTGGTCTGTTGACTTCATTGTTCTGGGCCCCAGAACATTGTGGCAGAAGAGAGAGGCAAGAGAAAGCAGAGAGAGAAACATGAAGCAAGGCTCTAGGGACAAAGTATAAACCCCAAAGGTTCATCCCAGTGACCTACTACCTTGAGCCACACCCTACCTGTATATAGTTTCCACCTTGTATAATCGTCCTTTCAGATTATTAATCCATCAAATGGATTGATCTACTGATTAGGTTACAGCTCTCCTAATAATAATCATTTCACCTTTGAACATTCTTGCATTGTCTCACACACGAGCTTTCAGGGAACACCTCATATCCAAACCTTACAGGAAGGGAGAAAGACAAACAAAATTAATGTTATATAAGGGCCAAACAATATAAAGTCTATCTAGCTCCATCTTGAAAGAATATTAGGGAAATTGTTTGGGACTGGTTTTGTGGTAGAGTATGTTAAGCAAAATTGTAAGTAAAAGAATTTGCATATAAGTTATGGGCACAAGAAAGACATTACAAATGCTGCAAAACTGTATCTACCACTGATCCCAGAATTGGGTATAAATAAAATTCCTGTATCTGTGCTATTTCACCTGGTTGCCATTGCTGTGAAGATGGAAACTTCAGTACTAGGTAAGACCTGGTTCTGCCTGGTTGCCATTGCTGTGAAGATGGAAACTTCAGTACTAAGTAAGAATTATGCATACTTTCTTAGGGTGGTGACTTTGGGCATTATTTGGGCTGTTGTCAATTATGACAGCTACCTTCTCTGTCTTCCTTGGCCTTCACTGCTACTAAGCAAGACTAAGTCCACCTGAAAGAGGTGAGAACAGGAGAACCTACACTGGACATGTCTTATTTTGTAGAATGTGCTGTGTTCTCATCTGACTTGAGGAATTCTTTCATGATATTTTCTCCCTAGAATGATTTGATCTCATTCATCTTAATCCTGCGTCTGCTTCACTTCTCAATCTAAACATCAATACCTCAAGAAACATTCTTCAAGTCTTCAGTTCTGCCTGGTGCATGGTCTCATAAGAATGTGCTTATATTCTTTGCCCTCCAAAGGTTGACTGATTTGTTAAATGCTTATACTACTCAATTTGAATGTACAGGGTATGTGTGACTTGCAGTTTGTAGATTCGATTTCTGGCATATAGTAGATGCTTAATAAATAACTGTTGGTTAAGAAGTGATTAACTAAATCAGTCATTATCTAAACTGTCATCAAACTCCATGATTTGTGTTTCTTTCTTTGGAATGACTCCCAGATTCTCTTTGTAATTTCTGTTCCTAAAGCTATCATACTATTCTAACCTAGATGACAATATTGTCAGATATTATCTTGCTAACGCATAACCTCTCCAAAACCCAAACTCCCATATATGCCTCCGGTAATCAACTGTTATCCAATATCTATAAGTTACATTCTGTACAGTTTTCAAATGTCCTCCATTGCTATTTTTTATTGCTCCATGAATCAGGCAGAAAATGCCAATGTCTCCATTTTATGTAGTGTTAATGGAGTTAATCAAGATATGTGGTTAATTACTGACCAATATGAAACTAAAACCCCAATTTTTTCACTCCAAATGTTCATTTTGCTGTGATAATACACCACTTCACCACTCAAAAATCAAGGAAAACTCCTTGCTGTTAACTGTACCCAATTCCAAGTCTTTAGTATAGGTACGTAGATACCTTATATAACTGAGACATATGGATAGATTTCCCCAATGTAAATGACACTTATTTACATGTTAGTGGGCAGCTGTGTCCACAGTACCTACTAAATACTCCATACACATTTGGTAGGTTAGATGAATGAATACTGCAGATATACTAAGTGAATGTTCTCTTTTCTTTAGTCATTTGGGCTCCCAATTCCTTTGATTCCTTGGCATTTGCTCATAGTGTGTGCTCCCTTCCTAGAACCTGCTCTTCACTGATTTTCTCAGTTTTATCCACTTTCTAAAAGATATTGTAAGCTTTATTCCTTCATGAAGCCTTCCTGATGTCTTCAGTTCCAACCAGTTGTTTCACTAAATATCCATCACATTTAGACTCATAAAGCCCAGCATTTCTTTATTCTTCAAGTTCTTCTTGCATGTAATTTTTTATCTCTGGTTGGCAGAAAGCTTTCTGAGAGCAAGAGTCATATATTTTGTCATACTAATTTAGAAATATTAAACAGCCTGAATAAATACTTACCAAGTAACTACAAATGTAGAGGCAGAATAGTTAATAGTGTAATCATGAAAGAAAAGGGTTAAGAAAGACAAATGCAAGTAAAAATTTCAGTTGCCTCACTTGCCCTGAGTTCTATTGGACAAATTTTTCAGGCATTCCGAGCTTAATTTTTAAATCTCAGTATGTGCATAAGAGTAACACTTTCTCCACAAGATTATTGTAAATATTAGAGGGATATGCTTTCAAAGCTCCTAGCACAATGTGTGAAACAGACATCAGTAAACAGGAACTGTTATTATCACCACCTAATTAACTTCGAGGAGGAAGAGAGAATTATATATAGTGCTTTCCAGAGAAGTAATTCTATTATACATTGATGTTAATTTAGAAGGCAAGAATACATTAACACCAACCACCATGTAATGCTATATAGTGAGGCACTGCATTCATGAATTTACTATTTTGATTTGTTAGTAATAGATGTGAAATATGTAAAAAAAGAAGTTAGTTCAGCAGATATTTTTTCTCTATGGTCAAATTTTCTCCTTTCCATTTTTCTCTTTGTTGCAAAGAGGATTGGTTTGTTGCAAACCAATGATTTTAACTTTTGTATTCCAAGTAGAAAACACATGAAGATTTCTTTCCTGTTATCTGACCCTTGAACAAAATACTTAAACTCTCTGGATTTCAATCCCTTTGTTTATAAATGGTCTCTTGTGAGGACTGACGGAGATAACATTTGTAAAGCAGTCTTCATCACACCTGGTCCATAAAAACATTATATGTATAGTAGTTACCTCCACTGTTATTATAAACTACTGTTAATTAGGACTCTGTTACATGCTGCAGGAGAGGGAAGAATGGTTGAGATGTGACTCTTGCCACTTACCACTCTCTTTTAAATCCAATAACTAGCCATTACATGCATATATTAGACCCTCAGATGTTGTCTGGGTAATTGATACTCTGCTGATTCACACATAATTAAAAATTAAAAATTTTCATTTTTATTTTTCTTCATTTGTTATCATAAATATACCACAAACTATCAGTTTCTCTGTGAACTGGATGCGGTTACAGATACAAATATTTTAAGACCCAGAAAGTTACCGAAGACCAAAAACTAGAGTAAGGGTACAGGAGAACAAATCTCGGATTTCCTCTTCCTGCATGTAGAAAAAAAGGAAAGCTATGAATGAATAAAGGAGTTCACAGGGAGCCATAGCTGGAGTTGGAAACTGAGAAAAGGTCTAGTTCAGATTTAATTTACAATGTCTGTCTGCCTCTTTTTCTAAAACCCCAGCATCCCATAGCTACTCAGGAAAGTCTGCATGTAGCAGACTTTCACTGAGCAATTGATTATATAACAATATAATCAGTATTAATTTCTCCCTAAAGTTATGAAAAATATGGAACCCCAACATCACATACATAATCTTATTTAATAAGAGCCTGGAAAAGTTGCAGTCTTGTGATTACCACCATATACGGCTGATGGGGCCCTCCAGGTATTTGCTCTCCTTCTGAGCTCAATTTTTCCACACAGATGAATGCAAAGTGCCAAGTCATCATCTTTCTCTGATATCCTTTGAATTTAATGGCAGCCAGACTCCTTCATCGGCAACTGGGGTTATCATAGCAGCCTTTCACCAGTTTTCAGAAATCTGTTACTTATACACAAACCCACATATGTATGTGTATGCATACATACACAGTCCATTTTTGAGTCAGATATTTGCTAAATATGTTATGTATTTTTAACTCCAAAAATCAATAGTTTTGGCACTTTCACAATTATGTACAGATGTGTGAATGCACAGGATGATAAAAAAAATTGGGTTGCATAAGGCAGCCATTCTCAGATGAAGTACAGCAGAGAGATACTCTGCCTTCTAGTTTCAGTTCTCATATGCAAATATGGTTCATTTCATGGCATATTTAATGCCATGTTTTTATGTTTTTTATTTGTTGGTGGTTTCTCTGTTTGAAATGACAACCCAAACATAGTGTTAAAGTACTATCCAGTGTTCTCAGTCACAAGAAGGATGTGATACTCCTTATGAAGAAAATATATATGCTAGATAAATTTTGTTCAGAGATTCTAGTAGATGACTAAGTTTAATGGCAATAAATCAACACTATATGTTTTATCTATAAACAGAAACCCTTGGAAAATAATTTTATATATTCTGAATTGACAAAAATACTCTGACCAGAGCCTTATAGGACCCTAAGCCTGTATTTCCCTGAAAAATGTTCAGTGCTATGATGACTTTATAGAGTATTACTATGAATAATGAAAATTGATTATACATGTATGTATATATTTTATCCCACATCTTAACATATGTAATAAATAATGGCAAATTATAATTCAAAATAAAAAATCAGATCACAAATCAAAATCACAGGAAAAAATCAAGACAGGAGATGAAATAAAAAATTGTAGACTTTCTAATACTCTGGCTTTCTAGTTCCTTTACCTCCCATCTTTCAAAGCTCTAGTTTTCCAACCTACCTCTGTCATATATCTCCAAGGTCATATCTCAAACATAATTATGACCAAATTGATTGGCATCAACTTCCATCCATCCCTATAAGTTCTTCTATTATTACCCCATTAAGATTCTCAATCCAGTCACCATTCCTCATTTCCTTGATGTCTGCTGTTGTTCAAATGTATCCAAACTAAAGTTTATGTAATGGAAATTTAATGCTTCATGCAAGAGTGCTGGAAGATGGGGCCTAATGGAATGTAGTTAGGTCATGAGGGCACTCCCCTCATAGATGGATTAATATCACTATCAAAAGAGTGGGTTTGTTATAAGAGCAAGTTGGGTTCCTTCTTGCTCTCTCTTGCTTTTGGTCTCTCACTCTTCTGCCTTCCTCCACAGGATAATACAGCAAGAAAGTCTTCACCAGATGTTTGTTCCTCAACCTTGAAATACACAGCTTCCAGAACTAAAAGAAATAAATCTATGTGCTTCACAAATTACCCAGTCTCAGACATTCTATCATAACAGCACAGAACAGACTAAGATAATGTCCTCACTTCTCTCTTTATTTAGCTTAAATTTTGTAACACAATTACACACTTGTGTATATCCTAGTCTCTTGTCTATTCTGATTTGTTGCACTTACTTGATAACTTAGTTTGGCCTGCCTCCCAAAGAGAATCTGAAAGAAAAGACTTGTGCATGAAGAAATTATCAGTGAGATAATCTCAGGGATTAGATTGAAAGATAGAGAAGAATAAAATAGAGGCGAAAAAGTCAATGCAAGCATGTACTGTCATGGTGGTGTCGACAAGGACATGGTCCTACCAAACCTTCTGAATTGCATATAGAAAACCTCCTAGAAATGTCCTAGAAATGACTGACAGGGAAAACCTTTTATTCATTGAGCCCATTTCTAAAGGTTGTCAAGGATGTTAAACTCCCCTAAATTTGGGTGCTATAAATGAGTTCATGCCAAGCCAGATCCCAGCAACTTCCTAACTTTCAAGATAAAATAAATTTAACAAAACACAGATAACACAATTGGAAGTAAGAAGATGGATCAAAACCTGAATAAAAACCCACAGGAACTATTTGTTAATGGAAAGGTCAAGCAAATTTGAGAATAAACCTAAGAGTTGTCCAAGACTCTGGGCAAAACCATCAACTTGCTTAGATCCAGCTTTGCATGCAATTCATGCTTATACTTATGCAGATGAAATGGTTAGAAAAAAATAACCAATGTGATAATTGGTTATCACAACCTGATATCACATTAAATTTAGGACTCTGAACTTGAAGACTGTACCATTGTTCCAATACACTCAAAGTCCCAGCTACCCTAACACTAACATCTTTGCCTGTTGTATGTACTGAATATCCAGAGTAGCACAAGAAACATAAAGCATCTATCTCCATGACTACTTGCTGAGTACTTGATGAACATCCAATGGTGATCCTGAAATCCATATTTTACTCTTACTTTAGTCAGTGATAGAGTAGTAGTCTTTTGTGTTTTATGAGCATATCAGTAATTGGTAGATTTCACAGGATACAGTAGTTTGGGGATTATATATTCCCAAATCCAACAACTAGCCCCCACATTCAATCTTTCTAGCCACTATTGGCAAGAATTATATATTCTAGACCCCAAATGAAAAGGAGACACCATCAGTTCCCCAACTGGTTTTTGTTATTGTTATTATTATTTTATTATAAAAAGGAGAAAACAAAGCAATGTTTGTAGAATAGCAAAGTTTTGTAGTCCTTCACTAAAAAGAAATTCCTCACCCAGCACACTTTAGGTAGGGTATAATACTATATAAAACAATGTCCTCAATACCACTTGTGTAGCAAGTACAGTAACCCATTTTATAGTACCCTCTATTAAAATCACCTCAGTAAAAGAAATCTTTCAATGGGTGAAAAACAATATGTTCCAAGCACATATATCCTTCTCTTAGCAAGACTTGATCCCAGGCCAAAATTTGGTCATCCAGGAGAAATGTATGCAATTCTTGACCTTAGGAACAAATTGGCTCTCTAACTCTGAGTTGTTAAAACTCTCAATGCTTAAAAACTCTATCCCAGCAATTCACTCAATATTGTCTTCCAACTAACCTATTTAATCTTCTGGTCCTGGCTTCCCTAGTCTACTTCTTTGACTTCAGGACTTGTATAAGGCTTGGATAAGAATTAAGACTGTGACCATTCCTGAGATGGCCATTGAAACCTTAATGCCCATACCAGTTAAGCCCCTACCTGCATTACCATTCTTGCCTTGGGAGAAGAGATTTGAATATGAGTCTCCCAAAAGTATCTTTTCAAAGACAAGATATCAGTAAGATATCAGTATTTTTATAAAAGTTGGAATTTAGAAAGTTTAATGGAAGTTCTGTTAAGGATATAGAAAGCAACTATTTGAGCTTTCATCAGTGGAGGATGGATTCATACACTTTGGAAATAATATGGTGATAAATTTAATATTCTTAGATGGAAACTTAAGAGTACAAACAAAAATTCATGTAGTTAAATGGAATTTCAGTTTCATTAAAGACTCCATTTTAGGAATTTCTTTCTACTGCAAAGAAATGAAAATAAATTTATTTGTTTAATCTAGAAGTGATTATTTTTGTAAAGTAGAAAATCATTCCATACATATTTTTAAAAGTTCTTAAGCAATAAATACAGTACTTTATAAAAATAGTTTAAAGTAACTACTTGCATACTTCAATTTTTTAAAAAATAAGGCAAATTGACAAGGTATTAAATCATCAAATATCCAACCACTATCTGAAAGGCAACAGGCTCTTATGGGAAGAAAAACTTCCAACTCAATTAGAGGTTAAAAACACATTCATGTTTTAGAAACACATCACACTCACCACAGACCCATGGCCACTGAGCACATTTCTAAGTAGAAATTTCTAGAGTATAATTTTTTTCAAGATTGTCTTAACCCAAGAGGTCACCTGAAGCAAATAACACCAGCATTTTAAATAGAGGCTACTTACCTTTTTTTCCCTGCTCAAGTAGGGTCAATAGACTGAAAATCTAAAGTAGTATTGTCCAATAGAACTTTCTGATAGAAATATTCTATATTTACTTGGTGCTCCTAGCTACCTATATCTATTTGGTTCTTAAAAGCATAGTCAATGTGACTGAGATACTAGCCTTTTTAAAATTCAACAAACATTTAAATTTAATGACATGTGTCTGGTGGCTACCATACTGAGCAGCACAGACCTAATAGGTGGAACTTGAGCCAAATTAGCCCTGGTTTTAAGCCATTACAGACTTCTATTTCCAAATAATTTTTCCCACCTTCATATGAGGGTAATTATCCCCTCAATGAGATTGGATCTAAATGGTAAAAATCAATAAACCAGTATATTGGATCATAGTGCTGCATTTACCTTCTGTGTAGATGGAAAAAAGAAAAGTCTTTTTAAATTTATTACAGACGTTTTATTGGTTTAAAAAAGCACGAGTTATAGTGTACTTTCAATAGTCATTGAAGATGACTTTAAATTCTCATCTTCCATCCAGAATTTAACTAATGAGAAAGCTCTTTATGGCCTTTTTAGTGGTTCCTCTCCCCACATCCTAGACATATTCATTAAAGGGCACCAACAAGAAAGAAAGCTTATTAAAGGAGATTATTAATTTTCAGCCTCATTATCTCAACAGTTATTTTTCTTTGTTATGTCTCAATGAAATATGTGGACAAGTCTAGAAATGAGAAAGAACAAAAGCTAAGGGGGAAATAATGTATCAGGACCATAGCAGCACTGACAGCCTCTCTCAAGCTGATGACAGGTCACATTGAGTGAGGCTGAAAGGCTGCACAGTGATATGTAAAAGGTCAGATGCAAAATCAGAAATTGTGCTTCTGAGAGCAGGGCTACAGGACTGGAATGCCCATTAATGATAAACATGTTGCATAAGACTTCATAAAAAGCATGGGTACAAAAGATTGTAGGGAAAAAATCTTTTTAAAGTCTTGAAAAAAGTTTCTTAGAAAGTTTTGTGCTACTCTTAAGTCTCAATTCCACTTGTAAAGCCATAAATTTCACATTCTTTGTTAATAGTCAAGATGTAGGCCAGTGTGAATATGAACTTTTGCTATCCAAATTTTGGAGGGGAACTATTAGAAATAGAGTCCTGAGATTTGTCTCCAGATCCACCAAATCAGAGTCTCTAGGAAAGAGACTAGAAACCTTTATTTTTACCAAGATCTCTGGATGATACCTATGCAAACCAAAATTTGAGAAATTTTATTAAAAGGATTTGAAGGATTGAAAACTCACAAAGTCATTGTGTTAGTTTTTCATCACTATGACCAAAATACATGACAAGAACAACTGAGAGGAAGAAACATTTATTTGGGCTCATGGTTTCAGAGGTCTCAGTTCATGGTCAGCCTACTCCATTGCTCTGTGCTTGAGATAAGGCAGAACATCATGGTGAAAGGGTGCAGTAGAGGAAAACTGCTCAGCTCATAAATGCCAGAAAACACAGAGGCGGGAGGATCCAGGGACATATAAAATCCAAGTCCACACCCCTAGTGACCTGCTATCCCCTCTCCAACCTAGAGTAACCACACAATACTCCATTCAGCTATCAATGGATTAATCCAACAAATGGATTGATCTACTAGTCATTGCCTCAAAGACCCACCTCTGAACCTTGCTGCATTGGAGACATGCTTCCAACACATGAGCTTTGAGGGTCAGGCAAGATCCAAACCACAACAGCTGTTATCCACACATTGGAAAACAAAGGGACAAGGTGTTAAAAAATTGCTCGATAGGTAGATATTCAAACTTTCAACCATCATCACATACACTAAAAAGAGCATATATCTAATATTTTAAACTAATTATGAATAATTTAATATTCTTGATAAAATCAGGGTACAAATTATTGGTAGGAAGTATGATCCTAAATGCTCTGAGTGAAATGAGTAACTATGTAAGCATCTTCATCTGTTGTTTGTTCAACCCAAACTTGCCTTTTTTCAGGCAGCCACCAATACTCCTTAAATAAATCAAATGGGAAAGTTCATTACTTACTAAAGTGACTTGATTCCAGGCTCTATTGGTTGGAACCCACATCAGTACTCCATTAGGATCTGAATTGTAGGTTGGATTAAGTTAGAAATTTTCGGAGTCTGAAGGAGGGGCATAGAGGAGGGCTGTATTTAGGTAGGCAGTTCAGGCCCAAGCATCCCCATTCCTGTGCCAATCAAAGTAGTTTCAGAATTAATAGCTTCTTCTTGTGAGAGGTTCATTTAATGATAAGTCCATTGACTAAATTAAACTGCAAAAATCAGTGTATAGATGGTTTGAAAGATACCTTTAATTTTAAAATCCAGTGATTTACCTAAAGGTAGTGATTTATCAACAACCAAACGTGAAGTGCATAATGATTTATGAACTTCATAAATTTCAACAGTAATTGTTTTTTGTTTTGTTTTGTTTTGTTTTTTATTGTGTTGGGGATTGAACCCAGGGCCTTGTGCTTGCAAGGCAGGCACTCTACCAACTGAGCTATATCCCCAGCCCCCAGCAGTAATTTTTAATGCTCTCTACAAGTAAGTCAATTAGTCTAGTGTATTCTGGACTGTTCAGACCATCCTGAGCTACTGTGACCAGACATTGGTATCAGATCTTAAGTAGATAATTAATAAGCAGCATAATCTAGAGAAGGATAATGAAAAGGGTAGGGATAATAGAAGCCATAAAGTGCTGAAGCAAGATGTCATTTAGAAATGAAAGATTGGAAGAGATAATTCAGTGCCCTCAAAATGCTTTAATAATTGTCATCTAGAAGAAATTTTAAATAGAATTTAAATTTTAAAAGCTTAAATTTTAATAGCATTACAAATTTAGTTCTCGATCATACTAGCCACATTTCAAATGCTAAGTAGTCCCATTTGGCTAGTGACTGCCATATTAGATGGTGCATATTTAGAACATTTCCATTATTATAGAAAGTTCTACAGTGCTATTTTTGAGGGAAGAATTAGGACAGATAAGCACTAAGGAGTTGGGAGAAGTCAGACTGCTTCATATTAAGGAAGAACTCTCTAACAATAGGAATGGGTTAGACCCAATCGGGAAATTAATTAAGCTGAACCAGAACACATACATAATTCTAGCATTTGAGAGAGGTTGCAAAGAAAATTTTTAAATGATAACCAAATTTATGGCTTTAATTTACATGGCTTGCTTTATTGCAGACATTTTTATCTAATCAAAGGATGCTCTTTCCCCACTTTGAGGCTGCTGTTAACATATAACCCAGAGTCCATTAAGCCTGAGAGCTTTAGTATTTTCCAATCATAGCTATCACTTAAACCCTGGGATATTTGCTCGCCTTTGAAAGTACATTTTCCTGCTCTTATAACAGACATTATATGTAGAAATGGAAAATATTTCAGACAGAAAGCAACTTACTCAAGTTACCTCTCAATCAAACACAACAGAGTTACTGTGTTTTACATTTGAAGGCAAGCTCTGGCTAAAAAGGAAAATGACAAAATTAGGTGAAGGAGAAAGGACAGGTGTTACCTGAAGTCACATGTAGGATTAACTTGGTAAAGTTATCATCTCACCAGCCTGGTGGGCTCTATTTGATAGAAGGTGACCAATACAGAAATAATGTTCATGGGAATCTGCACTCAGAATGTCCAAGTAGTAAAAAATAGAAGGAAACAGTCAATAGACACTTACCCATCTTCTCTTAAATTCAAACAGCAGCAAATGGACAGATCAATCATTTAAGTAAGAGCATTACCTTTGGTTATTTTCTTGATATCCTAGAAATTTATAAGTGGGAATATGGGAGAAAATTTTCTCAAGCAATTTTTGAGGCTCATGGATATTAATCAAAAGAAAATAAATATATGCTGTTTTCTGCATTGGACCCTATCCATAAGCCTCAATTCTTAATAACTATTAATATCTTTCTGTTTAAAATCACCAGTTTACTACTCTAAGAAGGCACATGTTTTACAGTGCTGGTAATAACCCTTCCCAAATAACTTGGGGAATAATTCCATTCCCAAGAATATATCATAGGCTGAGAAGTCTCAATTTGCACCCACAACAAGGTACATAATGTGAATGATCCACTAGCTTCACGCCAGACTGCAAATATACACTAGAAAAAATGTTTCCACTAGCATAAGATGGTATCAGGATAGTTTCTCTATCTTATTCTGGTAACTAGGTAGGATAAAATGTCTTCCTTAATGACTCCAAACCAGAATAGTACTCTATACTAGTTCAGGATTCAATTTTCACACCATCTTCAGATTTCAGATAACACAACAATGATACTTAACATTATGACGTCATTCTGAAAATTAGCTATCTTGAAAAAAGGTAGCTCTGGGCTTATAATACCACTGCTTCAGTTTGGATACCAATGACATAGACTCCAAGATAATTATCAGAGTGAATAGGAGAGTAAGTGAGGCTGTAAAGGCATGCCACACAGTGTATATTCTCAAGTGAGTTAAACTTGAGGGGAAGTATATCTTATTCCCATTGAGGAATTCTGGATGCTTCCAGAAAATAGTCCTCATAATTCTTTTATCCAAGAAGCATGAGAGCTAGATATTTATACATCAACTCCTGTCTGTAATTTGCTCAGGTAGGGATCATTAACTAGCTTGCACTTTGGCCTTCTGTGTGCCTGGTAAGAGTGGGTAGCCAGAGAAACTCTCAAGCAAAGAGATATCAATGCTGGCAAACGAAACTCTTGCGTGCATAGGAATGGTAATGCCTATGAGAATACTGGCAGAGTGCTAACAGAATCTATATAATCCCTGCGGGACTGTCAAAATCAAACCTAAAACCTTGATAAAGAGATAAATTTCAAATTAAGCTGCACAGAATTATTGAAAGTAGACTACACCAAACATGACATCCCAATTAAAAACATGTAAGAACACAGACAAGTCAGTGTGAACTGAATCAGCATGAAAAAATAACAGACTCCTAAGAACGTCCAGTCTTAGTCACTTTTGCCCATTTATCATATTTGTTACAGCCTCTTATTGGTAGTGTCGTTCATCTTTTCCTTTTCTTTACACACGCAGTCAATTATTGATCTCATCCAAACTTGTGGCTTTAAATGTGGCAAGTTTCTGGTAGCAACTCCTAAATTTATATCTGTACTCACACCATTCTACTATAAATACAGACTTATATATAAAATGACTGTCAAGTAAGAAGCCCCAGAGAAGATCGTGTATCTAAGATCTGTATCTGAACCAAAATAAACTCTAAAGAATTGCTATAATTTCAAATTAAGCATAGATAGAAACTGATACCCTTTGCTGTTGAACATAAAAGGAAAATGAGGTGTTTGACCAGAAATTCTCTTGCTTTGGCTCATACCTATTATCTCCAATTGGATGTCTTTTAACATCTAAAACTCACAGTTTTAAAACTGACCTTTTTATCTTTCCTCTCCAAATTGCTCCATCTACAACCTTTTACATCTCAAGTAATGTCAATCCTATTTTTCCAGTTGCTCATTTCAAAAACCTTGGAATAATCCTTCTCTCTATGGTTCTACCTTCAAAATATATCCAGAATCCTTCCATTTATCACTACGACAAGTTCATACCTGGTCTGAACCCATCCCCTGTTGGAACTACTGCAAGAGACCTTATAATTCTGTGACTCTTTAGCCCCAATTCTTTTCTCTTTTAAATTATGACTTTTACTTCCATGAAACTCTGAAGATTGAGAAACAAAGAAACAACAAGAACATAATTTATTGCTCTAACCCTTAATGTTAAGCATGGCTATATCAATTGCTTTGGCTAATGGAGTTTCATAAAAAATAATAAAGGGACTTATGCCTCTACCCACCAAGAAGATAGTTAGTTTGCTGGGTACCAAGATAGAGAGCTCGGTCACTGCAGTCAAGTTCAGTCTAAACTGGCAAATCTTTCACCCAAAAATTGCAGATGAGTGTGTACCCAAACCAGCCAAGGTCCATGGAGACAACCACAGATGTTTGAAATATAAATGCTCATTTTTTTTCAGGCTGCAGAAATTTTATGTTTATATCTATTATTATAGAAATCTTAGATTGATATAATGTGATAACATCTCAACCTCTTCCCCAGCATCCTAAAATCTTGTCTAAATATGCCTGTCAAAGAGGCTTTTGTTGTTGCTTTCTAATTATTCTGTTTTTTCTAATTTGTTTTACTTTATTTTCCCATAGCAGATTGGAGATGTTTAAAATAAAATACAGAGATAAGGATGTACGTATTTTAACATTTTATCCACATGTTGCACCATATTTTTTGGACCGTTTTGACAATGGAAAAATTCTTAAGCAATAGATAAATTAGAAGCAAGGCAACTGGTTCTGTATCCCAACTCCCAACCTTCAAAAAATATCCATCAAGGAACACATGAGTCAGGTGAAGATCAAAGTTGAGCTACATCTTGCTTTGCCTAATACTAATCAATGTTTTATATTTTACAAAACAGAAAATAAAACCACTTTATACAGTGTGAAATTATCTGAGTTGTACTTCTAGAAACCTTCACTTTAAAGATTCATAAAAAGATCTCAGTTTTTAAAATATCAAGTTTAAGTTTATATGTTAATAATCAGGAAAATTTCCAAATAAGATTGACTCTCATCTGCATCTGAGGACAAATTATCTTCCAGATTCTTAAAATATCCTCAATCAGATAATGAAAACTCAAATGTCTACATGTATCTCCTTGGAATGTCAGACTAGTTGTACTACATACTCCAAAACACCTAGATCATCTCATCACCACACTATAAGGAAATACTAAAAATTACGGAGAAATACATCACATTTTACAATTGAGGAAGTATAAAATCTATGAAGAGACAATGCACATTCTCCTCTTTCAGCACATGTTTAATGTGATTAATTTGCCAACACAAATATCAGACTGTATCCCAGTATTGCTCAAGTGAGTCACAGTAAAATCAGTGGACATTTCAGTCAGGTCATTAAAGTAATAAGTTAAAAAAAAAAAAACTAGAGAAAGTGTAACTATTAAATGCTATTAAATTATTAAATACATTTGCCCTAACTGGCAAATCCCACCACTCATAATGTTTGGCTATTTGCTCGTTTATGTATTTGTTTTCTTTTCTTTTTCTTTCTTGCCTCCTTTTCTTTCTCTTTTAGACAAAATGAACAACTGAACACAGAGATTTGTGGCTCCACATTTCCTCCATGATCTCTGACCAAGCTTACAGGATCCCCTCATTCTGGTTACAAAAAGAACCTGCTGTTCAGAATTTCACTGATTATTCATGGGAGAACTCACCACAGAACCATGGTCTAGGGAAGTTACCAGAAAAAATAGTCACAAACAGCCCCAACTCTTGCCTGAATTTTCAGAGAAGAGACTATAGGCAGATATGTAGTGTTGGGACCATCTGAATTTGGATTTGTTGCTAAGGAGGAATACTGTCTTTGGCATTGTTTTGCTTTTATAATTATAATTTCAGTGTTTCTCAAACCACCTACATTTGACTCATCCCTCACTTAAATGTTGCTACAATAGGGAACACTGACTTTTTAATAAGGAGCCCCAGAAGAGATAGTGATGGTCAAGATAAGATCTGCATCTGAACTAAAATAGACCCAAAAGAATTGTTAAAACTTGCAAATCAAGTACAGATAGAAGCTGATGCTCTTTGCTATGGTATGCAAAAGGAAAAAGGAGTTTGACCAGAAATTTTCCAGCTTTAGCTCATCACTGGCCAAATCCCTCCAGAATATATTTACATTTATGCTCACATTCCAATAAAAATACAATCTATGTTATATGGCTTATTATCTTCTATAGTCTTGGCTGCCTTCAGGCTAACATTTTTTAATTGAATAATTCAAGCATCTGACAAAAAATTATAAACTTGCACTGGCAACCAGCAAAAAAGCAGACATCACATAAAACCTTTAAAAACGAAAGCAAGGAAGAAAATATTCTAGGGCATGGATTAATATCCCCACTACAAATACCAAGGCAGCTCAGCCTGTATTTGCTGAATTTTTTTCTTTATTCCTCTTTTTGGCACATCAATAAACACTGAGAAATTCATCCAGACACCATTATGCATCTTTGAAATCAAATTTATTTGGTTTTTGTGTGCTAATCTGAAGTTTCACCTTTAAAATGAGCAATGAGAGTTTAATAAATGGCTATTGAATTGTACCTAACGGGAGAGGCGGAGCTGGGTGCAGATGGCTTTCATCGCTTGTCACTCAAGAATTCATCTGAATGCCTATGACAATGCCTTTGAGTTTAGGAAAATAGGGGTATAATTATTCAGACATAGACCCAGTCTTTTTAAAGTCAGACTTGAAGGACAGTCCCTACTGAAAAGGCCCTAATGAAAAGAAAGAAATGGAATCCTACCTCATTATATGCCTAACACATATACAAAAACATGTATGTACTCATTTTCTACTTCATTTTTAGGACTAGATTACAATATTTGATATCTAAATCACATAACTTAAAGAAAGGTGAATAAATAGCATATAGACTGAAAACTAATTAAAAATTATTAAAGCGATTATCAGATTATCCCAAATATTCAATTTTGAAGTGATCCAGTCATTGGTCTAGGGAATTAGCAGCAAAATAACTGTAGCAGAGGATGATCAAAACATAATTTTGACCATGTGTATGACCTGTACAAACTACTTCATATTTTCTCATCTGTAAAATGGGAATATTGGACTGGATTATAATTTGATAGTTGAGAAAGCAAAACTACGAAAGTGAAAATCAACATTCAAAAAACCCTAATGCACCTTTCATTGTTAATAGGTCAAAAATATAGATTCTGCATTTCTAGAGATTATTAGTTTTTAGTATTTGAGATAAAATTTTCTCATAGCAATATACACATAATGAACACACATTTTATGGAATTAAAGGAAAATCAAATAATTATGAGAAATATTTGACTTAGCCTGCATGACAATGTCAGTGAGACTAAACGGCAATAACATTTTTTAATATTTAGTAAACCCAAATAAGGGAAAAGTAGAATTACCAAACAATAATGAAGAAAGAGTAGATGTAAGGGGAAAATAGAGATGGTTAACAGAAGTATACACTGGCTTTAAATGATGATTCCCTTCACTATTATATGACAAATTAAACTTCAGTGTATGGACCAATACTTTAATGTAGCTCTCATATTTTTAGAAATCTCTAATCAAGTCTTTTTAACACATGGAGTTGAGAATTGGGCAAAAGAAGAAGTATGAGGAGCAAGAGTTTGAGAACAGGGAGAAAATAAAAGAAAAACTCCACCTTACTAGCTTGGATTTCTCTGAAAACAGAGAGATATGTAACTCCTGATTTAAAGAGGATGACACTATTCTCCCTTATCAAAACCTCAACCACTCAGTGGAGTCTCCAAATTCTCCAAGCCTCATTACCTTGAATAAACTTCAAAATGGCTGGCCAACTTTGAATCAGTTCTGGTCCCAACAACTCAGCAACTCAGGGAATTTCTTCACCATCCAGTAAGCTATAAACACCCTCTCTAACATAAAGTCTGCATCCCAGTCTTGAAATGCATTTACCTACTATGGATTCAACATGGATAGTGTCATCCAGTGGTCCACATGTAGACTCCATCCTCAGGGTGGCAATACTGGGAGACACTACAGACTTTTAAGAAAGAGGTGGAGACCAATGGGAAGTCCTTAGGTCATGATGTGGCATAGTCTGCTACTCTCACCAGAACTGCCAGGGCAACTGCCATTGCCTTTGAACCTCCAAAACTGTGAGCTAAATAAGCCTTTTCCCTTTATAATTTAGTTGCCTCAAGTATTTCATGGTAGAAATGTGAAGCTGACTAATAGATATTCCAAGTCAGTTTCTTCTTTAGATACTCTCCCTCAGACCCAGTGTATTCTTTAGAACTCTTTTTTGTTTCTCATATTTACTATTATTGAAGATAAAATACTAACATTTCTCTATATTAAATTTTCCCTGTTCAAATTATTTAATTTCTGTTTTCTGATTTATTAAAGGAACTAATTGTAGAAGCATATTAGCCTACTTTCTAAGGATTAAAAAACAACTCATCAAATTATCCATTAGAAGTGGAGCTATGCTGCTAACAGAAAATATGCCATCATAATTCTTACCTATCCATAAATTTAAAAAAATTAAATGTAACAAAATCACTTTTCAAAGTCTGAGTTATTTGTTTCTACCAATGCTATTAGTAGGTTCACACAAAGATGAATGTTCAGATAAAAGCATTTTTGTGAATTAGGCACAGTGATAGATGCTGTAAGAAAGCTCCTGGAAGGCACGCGATAAACATTGTGCAATATTTTTATGCATCATGAATGCCGGATATACATTTCTCTTCTAAAATAATAACTAAACATAGCATACACTCAGTAAAAGTCCATTTTGCTTAAAAGACATATTGTAATGTGACCACAAAAATCAACCATTATACCATGTAAAGGGCTGCTATCTCATTATGGAAGAATGCCAAAATGATCTGTCAATTATACCAAAACAGATAAAACCACAAGGGTGCTTTTAGAGAGTTTCAAATTTCTAAACATAAATAATGTCACCCAAGACATTTTCTGCATGACTTATTTTGTTGTGATAAAAACTATATAAACATTAATGTTTTCTACTACAAAACCCTTCTATGTTGACTGAATGCAGTGACCACCAATAATGTCATAGTGACAGCCATGAGGTTAAGCATAGGATATCATGACATCGTCAATCTTCCATTATTTCTTTCAACAATTGGTACCTGCTTCAAAGAAAATGAAGACTGTAAGGTAGCCCCCCTAGGAGCCAGGAGAATGAGGAGCTCCGTTCTATAGGTAAACTAACACTATGAATGAGAAACATTAAAAAGAAACTGTGGAATGTGATAGGGAGGGACTAACAGATGAATGGACAACGAGTTCGGAGGTTCAGGTGAAGTTCTCTATTCAGAACTTTTAACTGATTCAATCATCATGAAAGCAGGGAAAATAACCTGCTAGAGGCACCTGGGATTGAGGCAGGTGAGGCAAGAGTTGTACAAGTTCAAAGAAGTAATAGATTCTAGAGCTTAAACGAACACCATGTAAATTACAAGCAAGGATGAGATCCCTGCCTGGAAGAGACAGAGTTGATGTTCAGAGAGGATTTCTGGATCTAAAAACATGAATTGATGGAGGTAAGAAAAGAGCAGGTTCTCATAAGAAAAGATAGGTGGGGTTAGAGAGCTCGTGAACAAAGAAGAAGAGGGGCGCGTAAGAACTAAAAGTCTGAGAAGTCAAGAAAGGCTGAGCCACAAGAATCAAGATGTGTTCACTTTGTGATTCCATTGCTTCATAAAGGGTTGAGGGGCAAAGAATTAATCTGCCAGAGCATTATTTTACTTAACCTGATACACCCAGTTCATAGTGCTAAGCCCATCAATTGCCCATGGGTTACAGATCTGAATGCCAACCCCTGCACTTTTACTTACTAATCATGTGGCCCTGAGAACATTACTGTTCCTTTTGAAATTTCAATTTCCTCATCCACATTAATGCTGATAATAATACTTAGGTAATGAGTCCTGTGATCACTTAGTATGAAAGGCGTCTAGCATAGTTTCAGGCACGTAGCATATACTTTATATTGCCACAATGTACACAGACTAGGTTTAAGAAAGATTTTTTTTTTTTTTTTTAATAAATATAGGTCAAAATAAGTGCCAGCTCTTCAAACATTCTGACTTGGAGTTTTAGAAAGAAATGAAGAATCCAGATTATTTTATAAGGATCTCATAGCCTCCAAGTTCCAGAATGTTTCTAAATGGAGGATGAAAATGAATTATCCTTATGGGCAGTTTCACTGTAGAGGAAGGCAGGGTAAACCTTGCAGACGACAAGATCTGGAGATACCTGCAGAGTCGCCGCCTGTCTCACAGTGGGTAACTTGGCCAATTCCAGAGCTAGGCAGTGAGCCAGCACTGCCATTTGAAGTAGGCCAGACCTGTGAGTTGGCCACAGCAAGGGGCGCCCTCCTCTTCCCTCTCTCCTGCAGTGCACACTCCTCTTTGCTTGCCTCATCATGTTTCCCAGATAGCACTTAGCGCCGCTTCCTTCCATCCTGAAATTACAAACTCTTGCCCTCAGAAAAGACCCAAGCATGTTTTGTGGGCCAAACAATTATATTCAATTGAATCTCTATTAGTGTTGACATTATTCCAATCATAATAAAATAGAGGAAAGTAAATCACCATCTTACTATTCTAGAAGGTAGATTGAAATATGTAATAATGTAAGAGATTCTGGTATTCTCAGCAGCAAAATTCAAACAAAAATATTTTTAACTGCAATTAATCAAAAAAATAAATAACAAAAATAAAAGGATGATATACAGAGTATGCCTATCTCCATGGTTACTATATTTTGAGTAGCTTCAGGCGAGAGTATATGAAATAATCAGTACAGAGACTTTCTGCTAAACACATGACAGCTTGGCTTCAAAGTTAAAAATACCCAAGAAATAAAATAATTCTACAACATATCTGTACAGATATGTACACAGACATTAAGAAAAGGGAAATAAATATTCATTTGTCGGCCAATTAATAATTGCCTCACCGTCATCCCATATATTAAAACTATAAGCAGATCAATCTGCTTTGAACTGGTTTTTAAAACGATAACAAAACCTCATCAAAGTACATTCATCATGGAAAACATAATTTAACAATGTTTAATCTCAAAACAAAGCAAGTTTTATAGTGACTGGTATGGAAAGAAAATAGAACTGCTCCATTTAGCCACTTAGTATTTAAAATTGATTGGATTGGAACAAAATATGAAAATGTAAGATAGAAATTTAATATTCCATCTAAAACTAAATTTTTTTTGATATATACATGACCAATTCTTGTTACAACAGAGGGAAAAAAATCATTTCATTTAAATCATTTCAATTTTGTGCTCAGAGCTCCAAAATGTATTTGCTGTATAGTTTTTGACTTAGTCAAAGTCGTTTTTCTATTTCTTTTTTTTTCCAAATTTTATTTATTTATTTATTTATTTTTATTTTCACAGACTCTGCTTTGATTCATTACCCACAAATGGAGTACAACTTCTTGTTTCTGTGGTTGTACGCGATGTAGATTCACAACCTCCGTGTAATCATACATGTACATAAGGTAATGATGTCCAACTCATTCCACTGTCTTTCATGCCCCCAACCCTCCCCTCTTTCATTTCCCTCTACATAATCCAAAGTTCCTCCATTCTTCTCTTAACTCCCCCACCCCCATTATGTATCATCATCCACTTATCAGAGAAAACATTTGGCCTTTGGTTTTGGGGGATTGGCTTATTTCACTTAGCATGATATTCTCCAATTCTATCCATTTACCTGCAATGCCATAATTTTATTCTTTTTATGGCTGAATAATATTCCATTGTGTATATATACCATAGTTTCTTTATCCATTAATCTATTGAAGGACCTATAGGTTGGTTCCACAATCTAGCTATTGTGAATTGAGCTGCTTATAAACATTGATGTGGCTGTGCTACTGTAGTATGCTGATTTTTCTATTTCCTAACACAATTTATTTCTATAATTTTCCTTGAAAATTACCAGTATATCTCATTTTATGCAATAAATGTTTTCAAAGATGACTAACTCTCAAATTTATAAATTATATTGTTTGTTAGGCCTCAGGAGGTTCTCTAATATTTAAAGAGATCCTATCAGAATAAAATCTTCTATAGAATTAAAAAATAAAATTATCTATATCTGTCATTTGAAGTATTTTAAAACAAGTTGCTTCTCTTAGAATTGTCAATTTCAAATATTCAGATTTAATTATATATCTGAAGTGTTCTCTGAAATATCTCTACTAAATATGTAAAAAATGAAATACGTAGATAAGCAGAATAACAAAAGAAATTTCTGAAAATCTAAGAAGTCAATGTGTACACTCATGCCATACAAACAAGTTCACTTATTATAACTATCTAGGAGAACAGACAGGTTATATTCATCATGCTACACCATGTACATTCTAGAATTCAAACAACTGAAGGACTATGCTGTGGCTTAAGCTGTTCAGGAAAGAATGTTATGATATTCTCAGACAAAGCAACCCAAGTTTAGAAACAATATAAAGATCACAAAATTACCAGAGGATTAAGATAAATAAAGCACAACATAGACCCATGTCAAATGGGTTTGGAATATTGTTGAGTATTTAATCATAAAAAAAGAAGGACAAGCTAGTAAATTTTTTTAAAAATAATCAAATGAGTTATTATTCAATTTGATTTGTATTACTGCACATCTTTCAGATGGAATTAACATATTGTTATTCTAATTAGCATACTTTTCATTATAAAATTACCAAAACTAAAGAATTCTTGAAATAATTATGGATGGACTCCAAATTTGTTTTATTATATTGATAGGCTTATGAAAGCATTTTAATCCAAAAACTATTTTCAAAGAAATGCTTCCTAAAAATTAAAAACGTGTTTTTATATGGTAGAGCAATAATTTTTAAACTATGCATTACTTCAGAGCTATAATAACAAAAACTGCATGGTGTTGGCCTCAAAACTGACATAAAGATTAATGGAACAGAATAGAAGACACAGAGACAAATCCACATAGATACAGTCATCTGATACTTGCAAAGGTATCAAAAAACATGGTGGAGAAAAGATAGCCTTTTTAATGAATGGTGCTGAGAAAACTGGATAACGTGTAGAAAAAACTAGATCCCTATCTTTCACCCTGCACAGAAATCAGCTCAAAGTGGATCAAAGACCTTGGAACAAGTCCAAAAAATTTGCTAGAAGAAAACATGGGCTCAGCAATCCAAAACATTGGTTCAGGCATTGACTTCTTTAACAAGACCCATAAAGTTCAGGAAATAAAACCAAGAATCAATAAGGGGGACAGCATCAAATTAAAAAGCTCCTGCACAGCAAAGGAAATAATTAGAAGCATGAAGAGACAGCCTATGGAATGGGAGAAAATCATTGTGTCAGCTACTCCTCCAACAAGGGATTAAAATCCTAAATATATGAAGAACTTAAAAAAGTTAACACCAAGAAACAAATAGTCCAATAAATAAATGAGCAAATGAATTAAGCAGACATTTCTCAAAAGAAGAAACATAATAGCCAACAAATACATGAAAAAATGTTCAACATCCCAAGCAATCAGGGAAATGCAAATCAAAGCTACGTTGAGATTTCATCTCATCCCAGTTAGAACAGCAATCATCAAGAACATAAATAATAAATGCTGACAAGGATGTGGGTAAAAGACACAGTCATACATTGTTGATAGGACTGAAAATTAATACAACCACATTAGAAAGCACTATGGAGATAGTCCAAAAGACTAGGAATGGAACCATTATATGACCCACCTATTCCACTCTTTGGTATTTATTCAAAAGAACTAAAATCAGCATACTATAGTGATACAGGCACATCAATGTTTATATCAACACAATTCACAACAACCTAGTTATGGAATCAGGTCACGTGCCCATCAACAAATAAGTGGATAAAGAAAATGTGGCGTATACACACAATGGAGTTTTACTTGGTCATAAAGAAGAATAAAATTATGTCACATTCTGGAAAATGGACAGAAATAGAGAACATCATGCTAAGTGAAATAATTCAGATTTATAAAGTCAAGGGTCAAGTGTTTTCTCTAACGTGTGGAAGCTAGAAAAAAATAAGTTGAAAAAAGGTGTTGGCAGGGTGCAGTGGCACATGCCTGTAATCCCAGCAGCTCGGGAGGCTGAGGCAGGAGGATGGAAAGTTCAAAGCCAGCCTCAGAAAAAGGAAAGTTGCAAAGCAACTTGGTGAGACCATGTCTATAAATAAAATACAAAATAGGGCTGGGCATGTGGCTCAGTAGTTGAGTGCCCTTGAGTTCAATCCCTGGTACATACACCCCGCCCCCAGAAAAGAAGGTGTCCCATGAAAATAGAAGGATGATCAGTGGAGTAGGGGATGAGGATAAAGGGGGAGGGAAGAAAGATGGGAAAAGGAAAAAACTGTACAATGAAATTGACCAAATTATGCTATGTACATATACAGATATACCATAGTGAATTTCATTATTATATGTATCTATAAAGCCCAATTTAAAAAGTAATAAATATCTTTTAATTAGAATAGAGGCAACAACAGGTGTTAACAAGGATGTGGGGAAAAGTGTACACTCATACATTACTGATGGGATTGCAAGTTGTTGCAGCCACTCTGAAAAGCAGTGTGGAGATTCCTTAGAAAACTTGGAATGGATCCACCATTTGACCCAGCTATCCCACTCCTTGGCCTATATCCAAAGGACTTAAAATCATTACTATAGTGATGCAGCCACATCAATGTTCATAGCTGCTCAATTCACAATAGCTAGATTGTGAAACCAACCTAGATGCCCTTCAGTAGATGAATGGATAAAGAAACCGTGGTATATATACACAATGGAATATTACTCAGCCATAAAGAAGAATAAAATTATGGCATTTGTAGGTAAATGGTTGATGTTGGAGACTGTTATGCTAAGTGTGATTAGCCAATCCCCAAAATCCAAAGGCCAAATGATCTCTCTGATAAGTGAATGATGATGCATAATGCAGGGTGGAAGGGA